>CAXIVR010000004.1:54509410-54819410 GCA_964035755.1 Teleogryllus oceanicus
GCTGATCAGGTATTCACCTGGTGTTGATCGGAGAAACATTGGGAAACTATCGAACAGAGCAACCGGCTACTTAAATTCTCCGCCAGATAGAGGTTGAATTCGATTAAACTATCTAGCTACTAACGAAAATCCTCCATTTTCGGGACTCGCAGTAGCTACAGTTGTTACCTGTAGCCATTTCATCCGGGTTTGAAATTTGCAACTTCCAGTATCGAGATTTTTTTCTGAATTTAACTGCAATGTATGAATGATACGGCAAAATTGTATAATAAAGTAGTTGAGAAATTTTAAAAAGTGGAAAAGGGAATTAATAGAATCTTTCTCATTGTAAATACTTTTAAAACGTGAAACGAGATAAGAAGTGTGTGAATGAAATGAATGTCAAATACAATGAAAGTGAAGAATTCAGGGAAGTACTTGGTGTCAAAAATGAGCTTTGATGTTGTTTATAACTGCCATATTATGAACATTAACCAGACTTTGTGCTATCATTTCTTCAATATTATGAAGAAAATGTGTACAAAACATAGTTCCTACATAAATAGCGATCACTTTCTATAAGTTTGATATTCCAAGAATACGTAAAAAAGTTGCAAATGTAACTTTGGGGAGTTTTCTAAACGACTGGACAATCAAAGAGAACGACGAAATCGACCTCGCGAGTTTCTGTTGCTCCTAAAGTCGCATTATTCGCCTGTCGTTGACCCGAAACTGCAACGGTATCCGGTTATAACTCCAATTCAGTCGCGTGTTCTCCTCAAAGAGGAACATGTAAATGCCTCGGGCAAAAATACTCGCAAAAAGTTGCGCTTGGCGGCCGCGGGAGGCGCTGCCCCTGGCGCGATGGATGGTAGCGGCGCACGGCACCAACCCCGTTGCCCTCCGCCACTTCCCGAAGCACGCTTGAGGGCTGCCAACTTTTCTTTTGAAAAAATAAAGGAAATTTCGGACGAGAAAAGCAACTTTCGTACGTCATAGAAAAGGCGAGATTTTTGGCGGTTAGGATAAATTTTCAACAGAAACCTTCCACCAAATCGTCGAAATATATTGCTTGATTCTACATTGGTAATAATCACACAACAAATGAGCAAATGATCATTTAACTGTGCGAGTGACATTGTTGCAGAACCGTGACTGGAAGTGTTCGTTTCTTTATCACAAGTACACAGAATTACAGTTTATATTCACGATTCACGCATTGTTAAAAGTTTACTGTAGTTTGACCGCATTGAGATATTGTTGCATCTTGGATTAGGGTTGATATGCCGCTTATATACGGTAAATAATTTTAAATATAAATGATTGTTGTAATAAATTGCAAATAATTGTTGTGGCTATGAGGAGGGAGAAAATTAAATTTTTAAGACAAAATATATGAAACATTAAAAAAGCAAATGTTCATTCGGTATTTTCCACATGAGGGATTTATGAACGCTGCCGAAAACTGTCAACTTCTCGAACTGCCTTCCAAATGCGGAAATCATTTTTCTGATTTGGAAAGAAGAAGAAAAACACGTCTAACGAGAAATAAAGTTTGGTAAATAAAGAAAAAATGATTTGTGTAAGTTTTGGATGATTTCGAGCGAAATGGTGACCCTTCTCCTCTTGAAACAAAATTGTGGTCGAACACGAGAGATTGGCCAGTCTTGGTGCCACAGGGATGTACAGCATTGTCCAAAAACATGGAGTTGAAGGCTGCGGATTTCGATCCTACGGACAAAGATGTCATTACGACTGGGTGATTGCCCTTTTCACATACCATGCATCCCATTTGTCATCATTCAATTCTCATCACCTGCCACTCATTGGACAGAAAAACCTCTATGGCTCATCACAAAGAAGTAAATTAAAAAAACTCTATCAATAGATCCTTTAAAAATGGTTAAAAACCTTCCTCCTTTCTAAGATTCACTTCAGCATGTCCAGCAATAACAAACTTCTTTAGGTAAAACGCTCAACAAATCTTACTATTAATTAATACTCGTTTCTCCAAAGACCTACCGCAATCTCGATTATTTGCTAACTCAATTTACTGAAACTATCTTCTTTCTAACAGTCATGGTAAGTTCTCATTCACTGTATCATCCAAAAATGACAACAAAAAAGGTTCCTTTTTTAAAAAATAATTTTTTTAAATTAACATTAATTTGTCAAATATTATACATATATATAATGTGTAAATATTTAAATTATTTTGTAATTATGTAAATGTGTTTTATAATTAGTATATTTAAAATTACGTATTATATCCGATTTTACATATTTATTACATATTCTTACCGTTTTCATTACATATTTATGTATATATTTTGACGTTTCATACTACATATTTATCCGGTCTGTACTGATGTTATCAGGTGATTGAAAGATATTCGTAAAAGTTGGCAACACTCGCCCGCGCTGTCCCGCCGCGGCGGGACTTGAATATGCGTTTATACTCGGCCAATTCCTATTAACTTCTAAGGCAATGTAATATTCTAATGACTAATATTCATAATCACAAGTGATTCACAATATTTGCCGGTACAGAACTTGTGAATGGAATGATTGTTAGTTTTAAGTCCCCGCTCAGTAATGCAGGTTGCCGCTACGAGATATACACTGTGATAGAAAATATTTCATAAAACACGAATCTGCAGCGAGACGCAGCCAAATTTTCATTTACCTGAATGATGAATATACAAGCTAAATTGTCATTAAAATTTGCAGGTGATATATTGCGTTATATATTACTTTTAGGCTAGTTAGATTTTATATCACATTGCATCGAATATAAATAATCGTAATCCATAGTAAATTAACATAATTTTTGTTTTACTTACCACCAACAGGGACATTCATAATTGCAAAACACAGTAAAAATAATTTTGTAGCACGTTTTTATAACTATTGGAAAGCACAGCTTACTATCGCCTCTGACGCTAGAAGAGCACTGACCGTGTACTCCAACTTCAAACTTCCACTGTGCGCAGCAGGTACAGGGATTATCCTTCATACTTTCACAACAGATGTGCGAAACATTCCTCTCTCAAGTGGAATGGTCGGAAGTCCCCAAAATCAATTTTAATTTTTCAGGTTTTGGCCACGTTTTCGCCATCTGGTCACACCGTGCGCCGGCGCGGCTCCGCTCCACCCCCAGCCATGGCCGGCGTCGGCGTCGGCCGCCCGCAGCGCCAGCCGTGGTAACGGATTTCTTTCCGACAATCTCGCGAGCAGCGGTCACCGCTGCATCTTCGGGGCCGCGGCCCCGTTTGCGACCTCGGGATGATTCGCGATGTCCTGCTTGCGTGCTCGCGGACAAGGGACTCCAAACTGGTTGAGGAGCAACACAGCGATTATCTCGGTCCAAATTCATCATTGCTTGCCGCGTGGTTCTGGAGCGGTGGCTCGGTGCATCAACTGATGTCACTGCAGTGCCTCTGGCCTGGAGGTCCTACGTTCGAGTCCCGACGGTGGCAGGATTTTGGACACTAGCTTTCTAGCTAGGTGGAATTCAGTCGCTGTCTGGAGGAGAATTCCAGCGGCCGGCTGCTCTGATCTGGGGTTTTCCGTGATTTCTACGATCAACACCAGGCGGATGCCGGAGCAGTATCCTAACAAACGGGCTATGGACCGCGCGCGATCTTTACTTCCTTTTCTTGTCCTATCCTCACCCTTTGCACACACACACACACACACATACACACACACTAACATGCACTACACTACCACATATTCAGGGAGACCGGTCGGGAGGTTAGAGCTTGTCCCGGCTGGGGCGGTGCCCCGCTGGTGGGAGATACCTGGTAGGGGAAAATGCCGCTAGTCAACGGTAGGTCGGTGCAGGATCTCGTTATCCAGTGGGGGAAGATCACCGTCACCTCCCGATGAAAAACATGCACTACACATAAAGGACTAATTACCTCAGTAGTTGACGCGACTGGAATCAGTAATCAATCAATCGATCGATCGATCAATCCAAACTGGTTGAAGAGCAACACAGCGATTATCTCGATCCAAATTCATCACTGCTTGCCACGTGGACGCAGTGCCACAAAAAGTATTCTTTAGCGTCATTCAGTTAAAACATTGTGCGTGACATAATTATTGCAGTGCGTGGAACTTTCTTTTATAATATTTTTGTGCGAGTTTCCATGTATGTAAAGTGATCAAATACTATTTTTTTAGATTCATTTTTTGTCAAGTATTTAACTTTTTCAGCTGTTTTGGGTGTTTTAACCTATTTTGCGACCACCGACCTGGATGACGGAGATGGCTAGAGCGTTTGCCGACTAAGTGGCTCTGTCGGAAGGGTCGCGGGTTCGAGTCCGTCATGGGCGTGGTTGTTTGTCTCTTGTCTTTCATGCGTGAGAAAGACTTGTGAGACTGCTGACTACAGACCGAGGAACCCGCACGTGGGTCATTGTCTATTGTAAAGGTTAATATGTGTCCCCATGAGGGGAATAGTGAATACCCGGCGCGGATATTTGAAATTAGCATTTCCTGAAGGTGGGAAAAGCCTCCGGAAGAAAAAATCTAATTTGCCACCATGACTTCAATCACCTTGAAAAATTGAACGGGTTTGAAAGTGCTTCAATTGTATGTGCCTTTGCGATCTAAGGTTTGTTCATATAGGCTTAATCCCAGTATTACCGATTTCATGAACCTGTGACACCATCATTCAGTTGTTCGTTTGCATATTTGTTCGCCTTTTCGGCTTGACCCCTCATGACTGTTTATGCAAGTGAGCATGATGTGCATTTTCTGATGCAGGACTGGGAATTCAAAAGCACACACCACTCCCGAGGTGCGTAGATTCACTGCTGCCACTAAGCACGCACGACTTAGCACCTCTAGATATCCGGAACTGCGAGATCACGGCCAAAACGTACACATTGTGATAACAAGAAACTTTGCAATACTTTCGATAGTTACATTTCATTCTATTTTGACTACACGTAAAGAAAGTTCTTTTCATTTCAGCCCTACATTTCTCTTTTCTACACTACTATCATAGAGCAAGAAAATACTAATTTTTCCTTATTGAATTATAAAGTTTGTGTGAAAAATCAACTATAAAAATATATTATTTCTTCTACCAACAATACGCCAAGGGAAGATGACTATTGTGTACATTTTTTATGACGCCAGCAATACAAACTCTGTAATTGTGCAAGTGAGGGGTAGGGAATTAGCCCCTTTGGTTGCATGACACATATTTAAGACGCAAAAAGTAGATCTTTTCAGAAAAAGTGTGTGAATGACGAAGCAGTTTACGAAATTAGTGGTGCTACAACACCATGCATGATTTCTCCCGCTGTTAGTAACTCTTGTGATTTTCGAAAATTTAGAGAGCGTTAAACGAAAATGAAACTTAAGCCAAAATTGCCCATGAATGTTTTTAATAATTTAATTTTTTAGAACCTTTATTACGGGAAAAAATCTCTATCACCTATGTTGAACCTTTTGCGATGTTATTTATTTGCAATTTTTAGAAATACAGAGAGATATCCGCTAATGGGACCTACGGCACTTTCATAAGCGTACTTGTCTCTAATCGATAAGAAGTTAAACACGATATGTAATGAATGATTGATTGATTTTTTCGTGTTTCCGGGTGCGTCAACTGCTTTGGTCATTAGTCCCGTTAGTGTAGTGCATGTTTTTCTCGGGAGATGGCGGCTATCATCCCCCGCTGGATGGCGAGATCCGGCGTCGACCTACCGTCGGCTAGTGGGGTTTCCCCCTAACCAGGACTCTCCCACCAGCGGGGCACCGCCCCAGTCGGGTCAAGCTCTAAACTCCCGATCGGTCTCCCGGAATATGTGGTAGTGTGGTGCATGTTAGTGTAAGTATGTGTGTAAGGGGAGAGGATAGGACAAGGAAGGCCAGATGGTGCGCGGTCCGTGGCCCGTTTGGTAGGGTACTGCTCCGGCATTCGCGTGGTGTTGATCGGAGAAACCACGGAAAACTAACGATCAGAGCAGCCGGCCGCTTGAATTCTCCTCCCGACAGTGACTGAATTCGACTTCGCTGAAAAGCTATTGTCGAAAATCCCTCCGCCGCCAGGACTCGAACCTAGAACCTGCCGGTCAGAGGCGCTGCAGTGACATCGGTTTATGCACTGAGCTCGGTTTATACACTACCGCTCCCGGTATATGTAATAATTTTTTGAAAATCTCCTTTTTAAAATTTCTCACTTTTCTGACAAAATTATGCTCAAACTACTCATAGTTTTTGAAAAATTGTACACGTTTAATTTCAATCTGTTTTTCAAGAACAGATTGCATTAAAAGAAAAATGTCTATCTTTGATATTGCAGTTGTAGGAAGCCACGGAAAAGTTTTGCTTTTCTTGCAATTTGCGATAATTCAACGGGAATTGAAAGAGAGTAGCTTCGCGAGTAGGACCAGATCGATACTCCACGATAATCCACAAGGAATATCAATTTTGCAGAAAATCGTCGTCACGGTTTTGACACTAGCATCGATCACAAGCAGTTTTGATCTTAAACCAATTTTTCGGCATAAAGGAAAAATCATGGATTCCGATTACGCAACGTTTTAGAGGAAATAATTTACTACATATACGAACTAGAATTATCCATTTTATCGATATCAGGGTTCCACAATATGTGCTCTTGTGACAAAAAATTGCCAGTTTCTGCTACATTACAACACTTTCTTTACTACTGTGATACGTTATCAGGGTTCAACAAAGATAAAAATTATTGTACTAAAAAAAGAACGTGAGAATTTCCGTGAATGAGGAAGTAAATTAGGAAAATTATTACGAATCAATAACCAAAGAGTAAACAAATACAATGCTGGAGTGCCAGTGATCAATCAGAAATTAGAATATGTACGAGAAAGGGAATGGCCTGTGCACTAGGACGAAAGAGAAACGTATTTTGGGTACGATCTTGCGCAGTCAAGAAGACAGATAAAAAGTGCGTAAGACGAAAAAACGTGGCGGACGATCTCTTGACTCGGTAAGGGGTGGATGCAGATGACGCTCTGACGTGGTAGTACTCGGCTGCAGAGACGTGTTTACGAATTAGTAATGCTTACAAATAAGTAATTAGTAGGGAAATGTTATATGTGAACATAGACTTATAATCGAGAAAGTGGAGGGTGCAGATGCTATTGGTTTGGACGAGATTGAGTAAAAATTGAATTTTGAATGGATACGGGACGACGTTCAAGTAGGCAGTGGCTACACGAAAGGAAAGTGACTAAACAGGGAACATATTAATTTATCTGTTGTAGGAAGATTAAGTTACGTAGTAAATAAAGAATTTCTGGATTTGGATTTAAGAATGATAATGGCCATGCATGCAAGGGGAGGGACATATAAACTAAACAGTACACAATAATAACCAGGGTTTCATAATGTTTTTTATAATTGTTGTACTTATCAACTGTTATGTTTAGATGTGATATGTATGTTTTGCAGCAGAATACACATGAAAATGTTGTTAACTTGAAGTAAGAATTATCATTCCTGGGTAGCAGTAAAAAGAGTTCCCAATCCCACGTGAGGAGAAACAAAATTAACACATAAATTTGTCATTACCGAATATCTGTAGAGATGGTCTATCGGACCTACAAATAAATTTTGTCATGACTGGGTAGCTTTGGTACAGGTTTTGGGCAATTGTTAGGTGAAAGATTAAATGGAAATTTAGGCAAAATAAGCAAATAAAATGTTACCAGGCACATACCCCCGTTAGACTAGTTGTGTACGTAAGGTGAGAAAGTAAACCATGGTGCGTTCTAGTCCTTTAAAACGTCATTTTTGGGATCTTTACGAAGCCATATTTCGTTACTTAGAGTTTAATCTACAAAATGAGACCTTTGTGGAACTTGAAATACATTTTTGAAGGTTTTGCTTTTGAGGGTATCTCTACTACATGACAAAAATATACAAAAGCCCTACATCTATACAATTAACTGTTTTATATTATGGACAATGCATTTACATGGATTTAACAAGAGTTTATTGTGTTTCTTCATAAACGCTTTGCCTTTTTAGCATGTTTACTCAAAATGAGGCCTATGTGATGTAATACACTGTTTAGAGCCAAACCGTTCAAACGCCAGATCCAGCATAAAGTTTAACTTAAAGTTTACTTGAAACCTTACTTATAGATAAATATGTTTCCTACAAACAACAATATGCAAAGTGCGGAATATTTATAAGGGGCTAAATAGCTTATTATTTATTTTTAAAGCATGTGTATCTCTAAATATACGAAGTGAATAATCCACTTTCGATTGTATCGTGTTGGACATTCATCTTATTGAAGGACAACTACTCAAATTCTACAACACACACTGCCACATTTTTTAACAACACAGTTTACTCAGTCCTTCTCAATGGATGGCTACATTTTGGGTGTGTTTGTATAGTACACATATCTTCACTGACGTATTTCTCGGACAGTCGGTAACTAGTGTTACCTCACAGCTAAAGTAACCTGTTCAAAGAGGACTGATCACAAAACGCAAGTCACGGCAGAACGTCATCGCAATGAACGTCATTCGCATTATGGGAACGTTAAATCAATGCAATACATTTTTATTGAAAAAATCGTTTAATTTTTTTAAAAAAATTACGAGAGTTTAAGAATTGATGTATTTACTGTAAAGTTAACAGCATTGAAAATGGGTGTAACCTGAAAGAAATTATTTACCTTTTGGCTGTATCCAGGTTATAAACATACCCACATTTGTAATTGCTCGAATGCGGTACCGATCAATGTATATTTATTACACAGTATTAATTTTATTATTTGCGTGGATAAGCTCCATTTGCATGATAAATATAGACGTAGACAGTGTATACAAGTTCGTAAGTCTTGGATAGACAAAGATCGAAACATGGAACATTTAAGTATCTCTTAAAGTATTTTTAATTATCTCTTGGTTATAAAATTATGTATTTGTAACAAATGAATTACCTTATTGTCTTAAAACTGTTGTTGAATGTATTTAATTATACTTCTTATTAAACCATTTTTTACACATTTTATAACACACACAACGCGGACGTTGTATAAAGAGCCGGGGAGTGACTTCCAACGAACAAAACATCGTACGCAGAAAATCGGAAAAGCTGAGAGAACAAGAGATATTAACACTCCCAAAGTAATCTCCGCCTTCATTACCATTGCCATAGCAACCACAATCACTGCTACCAACAGCGACAACAATAAAACCTCCACAACCGCCACCTCCGTCTCCGTCACTGTTGTCTCCGGACTGTCACCATTCCTGCCACCACCACCGTTACCATCCCCATTGTCACGATCATCTTTTCAATCACCGTCACCTCATCGTCTCATTCGCCGTCTCTGCCACAATCACCGTTTTCGGTGCCCACGCCATCACCGCGGCCACCGCAACCCGGCAGGGCCAGAGCGCCCGCCAACCTTGGCCACTTGCATAACCAGCCCGAAAAATGGCAACAAAAAGGCGCGGATAACTGTGAAAGTCGGGGAGCCGTCGGCCCGGCGGCGACGCGGCGGCCGCGCAGGCGACGGCGGTGGGCGGGGGCAGGGGCGAGTGTGGTCACGCGAGGGCAAGGCCATGGCACCCCCCCCCCAGTCACAGCCACTACCATGAAGGTCGCAGTGCCACCGTCACAGGGCCACCGTCATCGTTGCAGTGCCACCGCCATTGGGCCACCGTCACAGTACTACCGTCGCTTGCCTCCGTCAAAGTGTCACCGACACAGGGTCACCCTCACAGAGCCACAGTGACAGGGTCACAGCCATAGGGCCACCGTCATAGGAACAGGAACACCGCCACAGGGCTACCGTTGCAGTGTCCATATCCCAGAGCTACCGTTGCAGTGTCACAGACACGGACACTGCCTGAGTCACTGCAGCGCCTCTGACCGGGAGGTCCTAGGTTCGAGTCCTGATGGCGGCAGGATTTTCGACACTAGCTTTTCAGCAAGGTCGAATTCAGTCGCTGTCTAGAGGAGAATTCTAGCGGCCGGCTGCTCTGATCGGTAGTTTTCTGTGGTTTCTCCGATCAACACCAGGCGAATGCCGGAGCAGTACCCTACCAAACGGGCTACGGACCGCGCGCGACCTGTCCTTCCTCTTCCTTGTCCTATCCTCTCCCCTTACACACACACACCACACACACAAGTACACTAACATGCACTACACTACTACAAATTCCGCGAGACCGGTCGGGAGCTTAGAGCTTGTCCCGGCTGGGGCGGTACCCCGTTGGTGGGAGAGACCTGGTAAGGGGGAAACCCCATTAGCCGACGGTAGGTCGGCGCCGGATCTCGCCATCCAGCGGGGAAGGATCACCGCGCATATCCCGAGAAAAAACATGCACTACACTAACGGGACTAATGACCAAAGCAGTTGACGTACCCGGAAACACAAAAAAATCAAAATCAAATCGGCACTGCTTAAGCCCTTACCCCATCTTCCGCCTTCTTCCCTCGGCCCCGCTGCCACTACTGCCATCACTACTATCTCCAGCCTTCAGCGTCGCCGCCACTAATGCCGCCCGTGCTAACGAGGCCGGCGTGCGGGGCGGTGGGCGCGGAACAAGCGACGTCGCGGCGCCGGGCCCCTGGGCGCTCGCGTGCCCCGCCGGCGCCTCCCGTCGTAAACGGAGACACGTGGGCGTCGGCGCCGCGCGGGTTGCTTGCGTCCGCCCGGCACACGCTGCCGCCGCCGCCACCAGGACGCAGTCAACTACGTGGGAAGAGAGAATCTCTGCTTCGGGTTAGGGAATACAATCCGTGACAATGATAAAAATGTGACCCAAGTACTAATTAGGTACCCTAACGAAGTAACTGCATATTTAGGTTAAAATTCTGCTAAAAACGTTAGTGTGTACTTTGTTCTTGTAATGTGAGTTTAAGAAGAGAGGAAAACCACCACGTGTCTCGTGATATTTTTTATGCCATCTTTTTTTCATTCGGTGCCAAAAAAGCAAATTTCAGATAAGTGATAAGTGTTGTAATTATTATGCATGAAAAGCGCAAACGTTTAAGAATATATTTCGTATTGAGCGTATCTCTGCCAAAACTATATATATGTTTGATAAATATCAGAAAATTTTAATGTTGGAAGTAAAAATATCTATTTGTCTGTTAAAATGAGATTTCAATACCCTAATAGTTCTTGATAAAATGAAAATTTAGTACCGAACACAATACGGAAATTACAACGTTCTTATTATACATTTTATTCGTAATTTGTACTTTCATTTTAATATTCAGTGATAGTTTTATAAATACAAAATCATTTGAAAAATATTGCTCTTTGATAATTACTTATATTGGCTTCATATGATTGATTGATTTTTTCGTGTTTCCGGGCGCGTCTACTGCTTCGGTCATTAGTCCTGTTGGTATAGTGTTGGTGTAGTGGAGATGGTGGTGACCTTCCCCCGCTGGATGGCGATATCCGGCGCCAACCTACCGTCGACTAGTTGGGTTTCCCCCTAACCAGGACTCTCCCACCAGCGGGGCACCGCCCCACCCGGGACAAGCTCTAAGCTCCCGACCGGTCTCCCGGAATATGTGGTAGTGTAGTGCATGTTAGTGTACGTGTGTGTGTAAGATGAGAGGACTGGACAAGGAAGAGGAAGGAGAGTCGCGCGCGGTCCGTGGCCCGTTTGGTAGGGTACTGCTCCGACATTCGCCTGGTGTTGATCGGAGAAACCAGGGAAAACTACCGATCAGAGCAGCCGGCCGGTAGAATTCTCCTCCCGACAGCGACTGAATTCGACCTAGCTGAATAGCTAGTGCCGAAAATCCTGCCGCCGTCAGGGGCTTCATATGTTAAGTACACAATCTTGCATGTAAATGAAGCATGGGGAATCGTTTTACATCCCTTGTGGTTTCCCCGTTGTCTAGCACCTTCCCAGCGAGATGACTACGGGAGCTGAAAATCTGCTGATGTACTTCCACTGTGTCCTGCTATTGCTTTGATGACGGTGGAGACCAATTATGGGCACCATCTCTACGCTGACTTCGTAGGTGCGGGGGTTCCGACTGAAACTTGCAATGTTGCAAGTTGACCCCGGCTCTCTCGTTGTGGTTCGATCAGCGACTTCCCCGAAGCCGCCTGCTGGGCGCGGAGAGGAAGGAGGGGGGAGGGGGGGAGAGGGGAGGGGAGGGGAGGGCGCGTGGCAGAGGGCCGCCGGCTGGTGGGCGGCAGGTTGCGCCGCTGCCTAATAACAGGAGGTTGTGCCCGGGGCTAATGGCAGCGGCGAGCGAGGCTAATCACGGACCGTCCCTTCCCTCCGCCCTCCGCCCCCCGCCCGCCCTCAGAACGCCCTCCCAACGCCCTGCGCGGGCCTTCCGACCGCCCAGCGCTCGCCCTGGGCCTTTTCCCCCTTCGTGGCCAGGCGGCTTCTGTGCGGAGGTCGCTTTCCGGACTTGCGTTCGGTTTACCTTCTCTTTCCTCCGTGTTCTTCAGTTGTCATCTTCCCTGCTGTTTGTTGCTTTTTCTTTCGTAGCCCTGCGGCTACTGTGTACATCATTGTTCTGTAACCTACTTCTTGTGTGTTCTCTGCATTTTTTCTATTTTTTTGTACTTTCCTGATAAGCGCAGATAAGACGATTTTCCTTACCGACTTTTTTATTCTATGCAGACTCATTTATAATGCCCTTTTTCTGTTCATCTGTGTAATCAGAATTTCTCTTTAGTGAACTCTTAGCTAAGAGGTTTTCCAGAAAATTGATTATTTTTATTTTTCTATCATCCGTTTATTATGGACTATATGGCAAACGTTCTATTATGGCGTTGTTGACCCGGTCAGTATCTGACACATAATTTTCCAAACTGAAATAACCGAAGTATGCGTTCATGTACTTGTACAATGTTCTAAAATGCTCAATATATTTCAAGAATTAGTGTCTTCTTAGATAATCAAGTTTTTTACAAATCTCTTGTAGAAAATAATTTATTCCTTATTTGCTGTAAAACAAGATCTCTCTATCTGCTGCTATAAAACATGTACAAGCATCCGGAAATCAACATTACCAGAATAACTTGTCATGCAAGTGCAACCAGTGACGCAGAATTCATGAAAATATTTCAGGTTTAGCGTCAGTTAAGTTTGAAGAATCCATTGTTATTAAATTTTTCCACTATCACTTTCATTTCAGATTATCATTTCTTTTTTTACCTTTTGTGAAGTTTCCGGATTTCTTTAGCATACCAGTTTTTTTAACATAACGGAATAATGTACGACTGCTTTGTATATTCATAGAATGCACTTACCCTTTCGTTCACAATTCCAGATTGCTGTGAGTAAGCTTGCTTCTTGCCGCTTCGTTGATTGTATACTTTTTTACCGTAATGTGTTCTTTCTTCCCCTTTGACCTTCTTTGTACTCGGGTGCTCTTATTGCGCCGGCGGCGACAACGGCAATGGAGAAGGGGGTGTTCGCTCGCCCCCGCCGAGACAGGTGAAGTGTGCGGCGCGATCACCAGGTGCCGGTGCGTGGCAGGTGTGGCGGCAGCGGCGAGGCAGTGGTGTGGTGGTGGCGGTGGCGGTGGCGGTGGTGGTGGCGGTGACTGTGGCGGCGGCGGCGGCGGCGGCGGCGGCGGCGGCGGTGGAGGCGGTGGTGGCGGCGGAGGCGGCGGCGGCGGCGGTGGCGGTGTTGCCGGTGGCGGTAGCGGCGGCGGTGATGGTGGTGGTGGTGGTGGCGGCGGTGGCGGCGGTGGCGGCGGTGGCGGCGGTGACGGTGTTGCCGGTGGTGGTAGCGGGTGGCGGCGGTGGCGGCGATGGCGGCGGTGGTGGCGGGGCGGCGGGGCGGCGGGGCGGCGGGGCGGCGGCGGCGGTGGTGGCGGTGGCGGCGGTGGCGGCGGTGGCGGCGGTGGCGGCGGTGGCGGCGGTGGCGGCGGTGGCGGCGGTGGCGGCGGTGGCGGCGGTGGCGGCGGTGGCGGCGGTGGCGGCGGCGGCGGCGGAGATGGTGGTGATGATGGTGATGGTGGTGGTCCGTGCTCACGCCACCACCTTCGCCCCCTCTGCATCATTCCACACCCCACCTACTTCCAGCTCCCCACCTCGCCTCACTCTGCCCTGTCCCGCCACATCCCGTTCCAACACGCCCACTCAACGCCACTCCATAATACGAACTCGCAATGCCACACACAGTTTGCCTCGCCCCTTCACCTCTTAGCGCACCCATTGTCTCATCCCTCCTTTCCGTTCCTCCCCACACCGTTTCATCCCGCTTCACCTGACCACTGCCTCATTTCATCTCCACTGCTTTCTTGGTCATATCTTTCTTGGTCCGTCCTCAACGCATCTCGTTTTCTCTAGACGCATCCCGCCTTATTCCGACCCACCCACCGCGCTTCGCCTCATCTTGTATAGCAGCTTTACCTGGCCTGAAAACAGTTGTTTGGTGAAAATCATTATTTAATTAGCTGTAAAAATATGCAATATGCATCCAATATTTGCATGTTTTATTGTTTCTAAAATATTATATTTCTATAACTTGGCTGTGCTTTTTGTGGATATTACGTCCAACGAATTTTTCAGAACGTTTCTCAATAAGTTATCATTCAGATATAATGCAGCGCTTTCCTCCAAATTCGCACCCAGAACTTTGTCATTTCATTAGAGATGGGTACCTGTCAAATAAAACCTCTTCTGAAAGAACCACATTTCACGTCAAACACTACAGAGTAACTTCTGAATACATAGCAATGAAAAATTAACCTTTTCCAACTTTCATGACCTAATGCAAATTTCAAAGTATCTTGCCTCTGTTCAATTATCATTTGTTTATGATTTGAATGTAATATATTTTATGTCACAATATTTGTCCACGTTCCTGAACTTTCTCTACGGAACGACGTGTCTTAAGATCGAACTCATGACGTCTGCAAACAGATATGAAAATAATACGAATTTGAGTGTTTGATGTTATCAATTTAAAATGTACACTTTTTGTTCCCGAACACGAAGTTTTAAAAATTTCTTCTCTAAGTTTCAATTTTATATTTGTCTTACTGCTGTAATATTTTGTGGGTGATTTGTAACCCCTCGATTTTCCCAGTATTTTTTGAGAAGACGCTCTGAGGTGGAAAATTGACTATATATACAATTTTGTAGACTTTCATTGATATAGACCTATACTTAAATATCTCAACTTATGTATTGGATGTTCTGATTTGAATTACTTTGCATATTTGGGATTAGTGGAATTTTTCGATAATAGTATCTTTGATAGTCGATAAAAGTCGGTCCTTGAGGATTTTAATCTTCTCGGTTAATTATAGTTTGTATATTCTTGTCATGTTTAAAATGAGACAGATATAAACAACTAAAATTTTCTAATCTAATGGCTACGCATTGTATATCTCTAATATACTTCATCATACGAGAAGCAGTCAGTAGTACAAAAAAATAGGATAGATTGCTTTAATATAATCGAGTCTCCCATTAAGCTAATTACCACTGCGACTGCAGATTATTATTTCGTTAACTTTGAGAATCCACTTACTTAACCGCGTGCGTAAGTGCTGTAACACCCCAATTCTTTGGAGCTCCACTCCTTTTTCTCGCCAGCACTCTTTTTATCGCTACCCCTTCTTCTCCGTCTTCTCCACCCTTGGAAGATTTCTCTACCGCAACGAATCCTCCTTCAGCTCAACCGTCCCCCATCAGCCTGAGTATTTCGATCCGGCGCGACCTCAAGGTGCCGTCTGCTGGCCTTCCCGCCCGCTCTGCGTCCCACCTTGAGGCCAGTTGGCAGTTGGCGCCGAGGGGCGGCGGAGGCGGCGGGGGCGGCGGTGAATCGGAGGAAATTGACTAATGCGGCGCGGCCCCCGCCCTCCGCCCGTTATTTATGGCGAAGGGTTGCTCCGCGCCACTTGGGGATGCGGCCGGCGGAAAATTGCAGGGAGACCGCTGGAGGGTGCGGACGGCGCGAAGGTTGGGTATGTCCATCACGGAATTGGCGACCAAGTATCCGGTAATGCTCAGCAAGTTGGAAACTCGCTGTTACGGCATAGGCTTTCTGGACCAGTGCTCATGGCTGTCTGGGTGACGCCGCGTCGCAATGCTGTGAAGCCAACGTCGTTGGTTGGCTTTACAGCCTGCGACGCGGACCCAGACAGCCAAGAGTACTCTCGCTCTTAAGTCGGCTCCACACGTTCGGGATTCGCCGAACAGCGAGCTACTTGCTCGCCCAATTCCGAACACCTCATGTGCTCGGCGAATGTATGCTTCGGTTGGTGTGTCTAAATATCGGATTCGCAGTGGGTAGGATGAGCTTCGAATGTTCGTCGCTCGCCAAGTAGCAAGCAACCCATCCACACTACTCGATATACGGCGAGGATCGCCACTTGCGAATAGAGAATGTGTGTAGCCGCCTTCAAGGTCGTTCTACATTCGGCGCTCGGTCAGTGACGAGCGAACGCTCGCCGAATTCCCAAAAGTGGGGTTGGATTGTTTGCTATTTGCCGCGTGCTGAACATTCGAACACTCTACCTGCAGCGCGTCGGTCTTCTGAGTACAGCAAAGGAAGCGAACATTCGTCCAAGCATATACGTTACTTGGGACTGGGCGAGTACTCGCTCACTACCGAATACGTGGAGTCATAGACAAGTATTATTTTGTGAGTCGAATTGGATATCATATCCTTTCCGATAGACGACAGTCTACTTCGGGCCTTGTACTGGCATACACTTTCTCACAGTTCTACCGGAACCTTTGGAGATCACGCGGAGAGGGTCATAACGAATTGATCAACCAAACTTCCAATCCTGATGGCGTGGGAAAAGGGATAGAGAAAGAAGAATGGCGTGGCATTTCACCAAGGAACCAAACTGTAAGACACTATTTTATGTGTAATATAATACTATTCTATGTGTATTAACAATGTACGTTATTTTAAGTACACTGTTGACATTCTCCACAAAACATGCAGCAAACACCTTGGCATGCTTCACAGGTTTTATGTTTCACCCAAAGAGGTTATGAGCTGTTGTCATTAGAGTCACGCAATTCCCGAAATAGAGTTGTTAGAACTTCTATGGGCACTGAGTTCGCCAGGGACCTCGTAACCCCTCAGAGGGGTTTCAGCCTACGGCGCCGGCGACCTTACGGCACTCAATATTTGTATTTCTATTTTTATTTATTATTTATTTTACGTCAAAGATAGTTAAAAACTGTGTGTGACGTGCTATGAGGAGAAGTGAATTCAGTGTACGTTTTCAAAATTCTGTGATCCGTACCCTAAGTCATATACTAATTGAATTCTGAATACAGAAAAAATGAACGGTTTTGCAAGGATTGTTAACAAAAATATTCGTGTCGGTGTAATAAAATATGTTTTCAAGAACAATCAGCAATAAATTTGGGCTCTTATCCCCCATCATGTCCTTCTCCCAGGAATAATTGTTCCTGCCGCGACAACATGGAGAACGATAATTTGAATAACTATATTTTCCACTAAATTCTAGAAGACGTACACAGATAATGTAGTTGAATTTATGTTCAGAAGCAAAACAAGGGACCATCTCTACATTTACTCAAAGGATCAGGGAAACTTGACGAGAAAACTGATCGGGATGGGGTCATTGACCCAGGGGCTGCGGTACAAGTCTTGTTAAAAGTTGTTTAGAAATATACAGTCCAAATGGCAAATAATACATATATTATCACCGTTAAAATGAATGTCACTTTCTTGTTATATTATCTAAGTACTGCGTCTGCTTATGTCTGAAATGAATTTTAGGAAACAATGAGAGGGAATTTAGGAAACTATGATCAGAGACGAAGTCCTCTCGAATTGTTTCATTCAGAATCTTTTATATAAACTTCATCAAAGGTTTGAAGACTGATCCCCAAATAATGTGAATCCCGAAATAATTGTGCTATAATAATTGTAATTTAACATAATTAATAATACAACATCCATGACATCTGGTAATTACCCACCCGAAATATATGAAACTTAATAATTTGTTAAGACCCTTATTGCAAGACCACGCCCATCACAATGACAGTATAAAGTATGCCGTGATATGTTGTATGAATAAAATTAACAGATTTGCCTGTTGTTAGCTTTTGAACGAATCATGAACAATAGTTTTGGAAAAATCGCGCGTCAAAGAAGAAAATCCAAAGCGAATGGGGGGTGACCAAATTTTATCTTCCAAACCACCCCCGCTCTTCACTCTCTTCCCCCTCCACTCTCCTCCCCCCTCTTCTCGTCCTTCCCCTTCTCTCTTCTACTCGGCGGCGTGAACACTACGTCCTGACAGCCTCCTAGACAAGATTTATGAGCAGAGATTTCCAATTCCCAAAGGGATTCTCCACTAATTCTCTCCTGACAGCAAAATGCTACGCCCGAATTAAATATCCTAATTTAAATTAAGGCTATCGAATGGCATCCGCTCCTTTCGTTCCGCAAACAGTGGGGAGTTCTCACCTGAATGGCAGGCCGCCAGGATTCTGAAAGAATCGGAGAGCGATGTAGATTCCCGTGATAAAATTGAGGACATTCCAGCAACAATAGTTGTCTTCTTGTTTGGTGACGCGTGATGTTGATAGAAATATGTTTAAAATTTATTACTATAGACGGTCGAAGATATCACCAGGAAACGCTCGCTGGTCGCATACATTGCTGATAAACGTGTGAAGAATTCTCCACAAGAATATTTTTACTTAAAAATTATAAAATTTGAATTAGCATCAACTCTTGAAATGTTATAATCGAAAATTTCAATAAAGTCGCTTAATTCACGGAGTTTAAATATCCTATTTTGGAAGTACAGATCAAATAGGTGTTCAAAGTGTGTATCAGAACTGAAAACCTTTCAAAAATTACAAGAATGAGTTAACATTTCCTTTCCATGACCTTTCAGACATGTAAACAATATAAGATCTACTTCATGTCCTGTCTATGGGAATGTACTGCTACAACTCATCTTCACAAATTTAAAGTAATTCATATTAAATTTCTAATGCATTCTTTAATATTGTGTTTTCATAATATGTTGTAAATATCTTCTTAAGTAATTATTTTCGAGAAACTTCATCAGAGCCCAATTGTATCATTTGCGTCCACAAACGCATTAAATTATAAAATACCAATGTATTGTAAATATATGTTAAGTGATTCAATGGCTCCCTTAAAAAATTAAAAAAAATTGGAACCTTCCTTATATTTTAGGAAAATTCTAGGACTCAAAATTCATGAAAAACTAATAATATTTTGAAAAACTTAACTTGAAGCCATTTAAATATTTAGTATTGGAGAACATATAGCATTCAGAAAAAAATTTAGCTCAATAATATTTATAGATGGGGACTTCGAAAAACCCTTAAACCATTTTTACTATTTATAGCAGCCGGATAAAAGTGAACAGATTCATATCGATTCCATGTTGCTTTATTTTAATCAATATATTCCGAGAACCTATTATTCTGAGTTCCTTCGGGCGTTTTACTTCGTCAAGCATCACTTAAGCCATCGTATTTTACTTATCAATGTTTGTTCTAGAAAGGTCCACAGTTCGACCAATGACTTTGAGAATAATATGCGACACAATCCTATAATATGTAATAAGCAAATACATGCAATTGTGCAAAATATCTTTGAAAAGAGAAATGCGATTAACATTGAATTTATATTGTATTATATGCTTCAAACATCCCCCAGCTTAGATAAGTATAAAGGCAAATTAGTACACGAAAACATCTTAAAATATTAAAGTAATACAGATAAAATAAATTAAATATATTAATAATAATTGAAATATCTGAAATTTTTGCGGTACTCCAATCTTTATGCGTATAATAAGTAAAGGCCATGCTTTGGAAGAATGCATTTAAGGGTTAAATAAGACGACACGGGAAGGGATGGAGACATCTCTATTTACCAATGTAATACTTAGAACCCGGTGGTTTAAGCATTTATTTTACCTAAAATAGGTAGGCAAAAGACATTTATTTTTACTGAAATAGGCATTCAAAAAGGCATTTACTCTCGTGAAAATAAGGAGAAAACAGACATGTAAACAATGAAAAATCGTATTTAAAAAGAATTATTGCAAAAAAATTAATTAAAATTGTTCACATTTTTGTTCTAACTCGAAAATTTACATTAACACTAAACGTGTCAGGAAACTGTTTTCTTTGTAACCTTGATTCCACCTAGCCATCCGGTACGATTGCTAAGTACTTGTTTTACTCACGATGCTCTCTTCGAAATTGCCCTTTTGCTTTCTCGCCCCCTATGTACTTAGGATGGGGACGTAATATAGTCGTGCACCGGCAAATGGTGAATTTTGGACACGAAAGCTCTTATTGAATCTTGAAATGGCATCAGTAAAAACGAAATTATATTTGTCGTTCTTCGCACTTCTGTAATCGCCAGCACTGAGAAGGGTATATCTTATATAGAGAGAGCTTTCCATAAAAGCGATTGAAGACCATACTCAAAAGTAAGATGGGATTCCTCGTGAGCAAACAAAGCCTATCAGAGTCAATGAAAAAAACATTGGGTGGTATCATCTACCTTTTTCATTTTAGATTTTTAACATAGCTTGTGCTTCCTCAGAAAGACCCAGTACAACCGTGTCGTCGTATTATCCAAGCATGCAAGTACGAGTATATAACCAACTCGATCGAGTTCCATACCAGGAGAAGAAAAAAGCAAAATAACGAGGCAAAAGGCAGAAAAAGACAAAACCTAAGACAAAATGAAAAAAAATAGGCATCAAAAGGTAAAATAAGCACAAGAAAAAGCAAACTGAAAATCTTCTAAAACAACCCCAGAAGTAAATTTAAGTTATTAATATTGTTAAAAGTAAAAAATACTAACAATAACAAAAAATCATTTTGTCAAACTTTGGGGCTCTAGTAATAATTCACTATCCCAATTTAAAAAAAAAATCCTTAGGTACTGAATTTTATTTTGTGGAAGATTATTTCCTTCGATCCAAATTTGTGCGTGTTTACGCTGCCATTTTGACCCACTGCGTGGCGAGCGGTGCATCCATCTCGGCCGGTGATTGCCGCAGTTACGACATGGCTGTCCTGGCAGCTAGCAGGCGCGTTCGAATCGCCTGCTCGTCGCCCACCAGCCCGCCGGTCTCCGAAACGGATTCCCGTCCCTTCCGGTCGATACCCATCGAAATGGAAAGTGCGAGAGCCGGTGGGAGCGGCCCGGTCCGGCCAGGCCCGGCCAGGCTGGGCCGATCCCGCCAATTTTCTTGTCTGACTGAAATTGGGATCCTGTATAACCTGCGACACGCTGCGTTGACAGGTCGCGTCGAAGTGCGAGTCAATCCGCTTGAATCGGACATAAAACTTCTTCGGGACGGTCATTGAAGTAAGCGCCTTTTAAAGTGTCGACGGTATGCTGAAATGGTGCGTTAGTTAGTTATACGACTTTCAAATAATTAAAGCATTGTCTGATTTGCATAAGCAACCTATAACGAGCAAACTCTGTTAACAGAAAGATTGTAATTTAATTCATACTTTATTCTGTTTAATTGTTAACAACACAACCGAAATTCTTCTGGATTGATTGATTGATTATTTCCCGTTCGCACGCGCTTCTGTTAAAGTCATTAGTCTCCTAAGTGTAGTGCATGTTTTACCTCGAAAGTTGACGGTGAACTTCCCCTCCTGATGGTGAGATCTGGTGTTGACTTACCCGTCGGCTACGGCGTTTTCCTCAACCAGGTATCTCCCACCAGCGAGGCACCGTCACAGCCAGGACAAGCTGTAAGCTCCCGACCGGTATCCCGACATGTGTGGTAGTGTAGTGTGTGTGTGTGTAATGGGAGAGGATAGGACAAGGAAGAGAAAGGACAGATCGCGCGCGGTCCGTGGCCAGTTTGTTACGGTACTGCTCCGGAATTCGCCTGGGGTTAATCGAAGGAACCGCGGAAAACAACCAGAGCAGGCAATTGCTAGAATTTTCCTCCAGGCAGCGGCTAAATTCGATCTAGCTATGAAGTAGTGTCAAACAGCATGCTACCATGGGGCTTCGAACCCATTATCTCCTGGTCAGAGACACTACAGTGACATAAGTGGATTTCCTGAGCTATCTAAGACGGAAACGTCTTCTGGATTCTCTTTCTCCTCATGTTTCGTATAGCAACTTCGTATAAGAATTCGGCCACTGCCAATGGCTAACAACTTTCGGTTAATACGAATATTAAAAGTATTAAGTATTTAAATATTTTAAGAAATGCAACAGATTATTCTTCAAAAGGTACTTGATAAACTGTTATTACTTAACTTAAATGGTGAAATTTACCAGGTATTCAAAAATATCAAGTAACTAAATTATGAAACAATCGTATGATATTGTTTACGTGTGTGTTGGGTGTCTGTGAGTAAAATTCTGTTGATTTTCAATATCTTAAATTTTAAGACAAGAAGTTGAGTATTCTTAAAAAAATAGGAAATTATATTTTAATAGAAATAACTTGTTTTTTATTTCAACCATGTTTCACAAACTAGTTGTTCGCATCATCAAGTACATACTAGGTTCTGTAAATACGACAAAATATTTTTATAATAACAATAAAACTTATTAATGATAAAATTACAAATAATACATGCAAATACAAAATATAATTATGGGGAAAGGCTCATAGGTTCTGTGAATACGATAATTATATTTTTAAACAACAAAATCGATGATAAAATTATAAGTAAACATATGCAAATACAAAATATAATTATGGAGAACGACTCACCTTATCGTGCTTTTAAATAACATCAAATTAATAATTTAAATTTAAAAAAGATTAAAAAAAAAAAAAATTTTTTTAAAAATGAAATAGTAAAAAGCATTCATGTTTAATTTAATTTTTTTAATTGGTTTTTTAATAATTTTTTTTTGTTTCAAAACATGATAAGGTGAATTAATCCATAATTTTTATTTTCTTACTTATAATTTTATCATTAATAGATTTTATTGTTAATGTAAAAAATATTTTTCTCGTTATTTACAGAACCTAAGTACCTGCTGATGTGACTAATTAATTCGTTAAACGTGCTCGAAATAAAAAACTAGTTCTTTCTATTAAAATACAATTTACTGTTTATTATTTTTAAAAATATTCAACCAACTGTCTGAAAATTAAGATATTGAAAATCAACAGAATATCGTATGGTATTTAGAGTAACACTCTATTGAACATTCGTCGGTTTTTGTATTTTGTGAGCGGTGAGCTAAAGTTAAAGACACGTCTCCTTGATTTAACGGACTCTCTAATGTTCAGGAAGTTGTCTTGTAACGACGTTTATTATGTCGTACCCAGTCGTGGACTTAGGCATAAAATGTTGGCCGACCACATCATAAACTAGAATATATACTCATTGTATTACACATTTTTCTGTTTCGCTATAAATCTCTGGCTTTTATTGACACATTACCACCAAATACATGACTTTATCTGCTGTTACAGGTTTTAGTGAACATAATTTTTCTTGTACCATTGTTTGTCGACGAAGTTGAGATCTACTTCAAATTCTCTTGACCGCTTCATAGTATTTTTAAAGAACACGCAAGCAGTTAATAATTCATTGCTTGGAAATTTGGTTTCAAAATATAACAGGAAACATGTTATTTTATAAGAATATTGTATAAACCGGAATGTTTCTTTTTAATCCGAAAATAAGTTACCAGACTATTTACTTCTCTAATTCAATGAATTCTCTACATAAATAATTGAGACCATTCCATTAGTTTGCAAAACAACAGAAACGAAAATTGATGAACTGCATCATGAATATATGTATGGAATTGCAATCTATTTTAAAACGAAATATTTTGTTCACAATCCTTTCTAAGTAAAACAAGAATAACTTTACCGCACCTCTCTATCAATCAGAGATAGCACTCTAACAATGCAACTGGTCGCGGAACATACGAGTATGTCTACACTTAAAAACTCTCACATGATTATACCAGTTTCAGACGTGAAAGGATCAGAAGTCTGAACTGAACTTGATGCAAGATTTGATAATGGAAGTTATACGTTTATTGAAATTAAGCACGCAATCGCTGATAAATCCTCGATTAGTACCTATCTTCGAATGGGACGCAGTGACCTGCAAGAAATTTATCTTAAATCACGAATATCTACACAAGGCTAAAGGATGTATAAAATCATGTAAATTTCTTATGAAATGGAACCACATCCTCCCCCACGACCGGTTGTTGTTCGCGAACCCACTACCATCTGCCGCTACCATTGCCTTCTTACTTATTGAAATAATGGGAACGTTCTAGAAACAGTCGCGAGTCATGTACGACTGATCGATCGATTGATTCGTGTTTCCGGGCACGTCACCGGCTTTGATCATTAGTTCCGTAAGTGTAATGCATGTTTTTCGCAGGAGATGGCGGTGATCTTCCCCCGCTAGATGGCGAGATCCGGCGCCGACCTACCGTCGGCTAGTGAGGTTTCCCCCTAACCAGGACTCTCCCACCAGCGGGGCACCGCCCCAGCCGGGACAAGTTCTAAGCTCCCGACCGGTCTCCCGGAATATGAGGTAGTATAGTGCATGTTAGTGTAAGTGTGTGTGTAAGGGGAGAGGATAGGACAAGGAAGAGAAAGGACAGATCGCGCGCGGTCCGTGGCCCGTTTGGTAGGGTACTGCTCGGGCACTCGCCTGGTGTTGATCGGAGAAACCACGGAAAACTACCGATCAGAGCAGCCGGCCGTTAGAATTCTCCTCCAGGCAGCGACTGAATTCGACCTAGCTTAAAAGCTAGTGTCGAAAATCCTGTCACCGTCAGGACTCGAAACCTAGGACCTCCCGGTCAGAGGCGCTGCAGTCATGTACGACATTCAAGGTGGGCATACACGAGTGAGCGGTACGAATTTGGCTTGGAGCGGTTATAAATCTGTCACCGTCACATTGTTCTGTCAAGGTAGTTGGTGATAGAAACAATGAGACAATGGTATATTCACGACCGGCGCTAGCTATACTCGTTTTGACGCTTGATGGTGTATGGGCCGCTTACGGGAGCTGAGGAAAAGCAGAAGCCGTCAGGCGCGGCCACACCAAGAAGAGCATTGTACTCATTCACATCTCTTAAGCATTCCCCTCGCGCAGGGCCTTTCGCCCCCTCCTTTCTCCCCTTTCCCCCTTCCTCTTCCCTCCTGGCCACGCCCCTCGCTGCTCATCAATTCTCCGCTTCCCTCCTCCTCCTTACCGCCTCCCTTCATTTCCTCCGGGCGACCCGCGTGTATGTTTAACATAATTTTCTTCATTTGTCAGTTTCATTTCCTGCGCTGACCGTTTTAGCTCGACCGACCCCCCCTCTCTCTCTTTCTTCTTGCTCCGTTTCTACCTCGCGCTCTGATGACCTCTAATTTTCCTCCGTCGTTTTGCCTCCTTTAATCCACCGCTGCGTGGACGGAGTGTAGGGGTCTCCGCGCTTCTCGGCGTGCTGGCTCTTCGGTGAGCGTCTTACATTTTTAACGTTTACTGCCCATCGTACGTTTCGCGCGAATCGTGTATATTTATACCATAATCTTCATGCTTCGGCGCCTCCCGCGGATATCTTCGCTTCATGATTCTTTCATTTCCCGGTGCAGAGCCGCGTTCGCAAGGACGACGTTCTGTTTGTTTGTGAGCGGCGCGTCCTCCGTATATTTAACATATCTCCGTTCTTTGTCTGTGGGCGGGGCCTGGTGTTATGGGTTGTAATAGTAATAAAGTGTGGTAGCGTGGCCGGGCGCACGGCTGCTCAATAATTCAGTTGGGGCGCTCATCAATATCGGAAGCGAGTGCGAGCGCGGGGTTAGCGCGCAGACTGCGGTTGCACTCGACCCACGTTCCGTTTCCGAAGTCGTAACGTTTCCAAACTGCTGCACAACGAATTTGATTTGCTGAGGATCAGTCAGTTTTCAGTCTGCTCTGTTTACTAGCTGATTTTCTTTCAATAAGCAAGGTTTCCGCCATGCCTTCTTCCAACATGCTGAATTTTCAAAATGCTCGATTTCTAACTTACGCAACTTCCAAACTGCTCGACGTCGAACTTCCTCGATTCGAACCCGCTCGACTTCGAATCTGCTCAACTTCAAACCCATCGACGTAGAAGGTGCTCGATTTCCAGCCTGCTCAAGGTCCTACTTGTAACATGCTCCACTTGCAACATGCTCCACGTGCAACATGCTCCACTTGCGACATGCTCCACTTGCAACATGCTCCACTTGCAACATGCTCCACTCGCAACATGCTCCACTTGTAACATGCTCCACTTGCAACATGCTCCACTTGCAACATGCTTCACTTGCAACATGCTCCACTTGCAACATGTTCCACTTGCAACATGCTTCACTTGCAACATGCTCCACTTGCAACATGCTCCACTTGCAACATGCTCCACTTGTAACATGCTCCACTTGCAACATGCTCCACTTGCAACATGCTCCACTTGCAACATGTTCCACTTGCAACATGCTCCACTTGTAACATGCTCCACTTGCAACACGCTCGGCTTCCAAGAGCCTCGGCTACCAACATGATCGATTCCAATATGTTCGGTTCCCCCCTCCCTTCGGCTTCTGCTTCATCCCTCGGCATCCAACTCACTCGACTTCCAATATTTCGCCTCCATTCTCGACTTCCATCATTCTCAATTTCCAACATTCTGATGCCTACCCGCCCCTCAGCCAACCCGCTCGGTGCCCAACCCGCTCGGCTTTCGACCTGCTCAGATTCCAATCTACTCAGTCCAATTGCTCAAATTCCGACCAGCTCGTCTTCCAATTTGCTCGTTCAATTTACTCCATTTACAACCTGCGTAGCTTCAAAACTTTTCCATTTCCAACTCGTGCATGTTGCCGATCTGTTGCTGTTATGTAGCTAAGATTCTTTGTCATACTTCAGCCGCATACATTTGATATTTGCAACTTCAGCGTTTACTATTCGCACCGATCCAAAATCTGGCTCGGCTACTGCTCTTTTGCTATCATTGTTTCCATTTTCTTGTACTTTTCAGGTCATGATGTCAAATTTCCCTAAACGTTGCTGCGCTCTTTGTTTTTTTAATTTCATCATCACTTTTCATTTTTATGGTTTCTAAATGCTTTTGTGTGCTTTTTCCACAAACTCCAACTCGTTCTTTGACTTGTCCATGTTTTGGTCTTTAAGATTCCAAAAATATTGTTATTTCTATTTCTTTCGCTCATAACCCCAAACCGCACTCATCGACAGCTGTGACGTCGATTACGAATTACCCTTATTTTGGACTTGTATATTGCCTCGACGATTTTCAGCTTACGTTCTCTGACATTCAGTCACGTCCTCCATTTCTATTCTGAACTTCAGTAGTGTCCTTCCTGAATTTCGTTCTCAATATTCCTGTCAATGCACAAGTCATGCAACTTGGCCTCGTTTGCTCTACATAATTAGAGCTGCATTTTCAGGTCTCCAAGACGTATTTTCGGCGTTTACTTTTTTACTCATCAGTAAATCGTATTGTTGATTTTCTAATGTTTCTCTTTCAGCAGACCGGGAGCTGTAGCTCATTGCATCAACTGATGTCACTGCAGCGCCTCTGACCGGGAGGTCCTACGTTCGCGTCCTGACGGCGGCAGGATTTTCGACACTATCTTTTCAGCTAGGTCGAATTCCATCGCTATCTGGAGGAGGATTCTAGCTTCCGGCTGCTCTGATTGATAGTTTTCCGTGGTTTCTCTGATCAACACCAGGCGAATGCCGGAGCAGAACCCTACCAAACGGGCCACGGACCGCGCGCCATCTTTCCTTCCTCTTCCTTGTCCTATTCTCTCCCTTTACACATACACTTTCACTAACATGCACAACACTACCACATATTTCGGGAGACCGGTCGGGAGCTTAGAGCTTGTCTAGGCTGGGTATTAAACAGAATATTATTTCCTACGATTAAGATTCAGAAGTCCTACAAATTTTCTCATTCAACGAGCCGGGTGACTCCTTAGATTTACTCTCAGGTACCCTTAACAAAAGCTTAAGGTGGAATTCCAGAAATTTTCTTACAAACACCAACTCAGCTGTAAGGTGGAAATATTATCCTACTTACCGTGTGTATTGTTACATGGAACGGTTAGCTTTGGGATCTCCGTTAAATCTTATTCATACACATGTCTTGATCGTATTCGATGTTAAATTTGATTTTCGATGTTAAATGTGTTTTTCGTCTAATGAACAGTACTTCTTTTGGTTAAAAGTGACGTCTCAATATGTAAATAATGACTTTGAAAATTCGAATTGTGATTTAAACGGGACGGAGTTAGCGTCAAGTTGCACTCACCCTCACCCCACCCCACCCCACCCACCCATATCTGACAACAAACATCAAGTCGAAAGCAGTAAAAATATAACAAACACGTACAACACAAGTTATATTACAATTTACTATGTACCCGTTCCCGCCTATCAGAGATAACAATCTGTCTTCGGATATCTCCTACAAACGATGTTGTGTTGTGCAAATGATAGAAAATGGAAGAGAGTTTGTTTTAAACACTTGCCTTCCGGCCTAAGCCATTACTCGGTTTTCGTTCAATTCCCTGGCTCTGTCATGCTTGTACCGGCTGAGTTAGCTTAGGGCAACAACTGATTCCTGTACAACAACTCTGAGCTGCAGGTTCCAGGGTTCGAGTGCGGACGTTGGCGGATTTTCGGCAGCAAATCTGCCACCCCTACTGGAGGGGGTTCTTGCGATAGGCTTCTCTGATCAGTCCTTTTCCGTCGTTTCTCCGATAAATACCATGTGAATGTCCGATAAATAACTTAACAAACAGACCACAGACCGAGAAACATATCGTTCCTCATGCTTGACTTCTCTTCTCGCCTTACACACAAAAACCCACACTATCACTCATGTAGGGAGACCAGATGAAAGCATAAAGCGTGTTCCAATTGGTCAGGTACCTGGTGGAGGATATACCTGGAAGGAGCAATCACCCGCAAGAAATATAGTTCGGCGTCTGATCTCACGTTCTAGCGGGGAAGAACACTGTTACTACACATACACCACATTTACGGGAAAAAATATCACAGCCCTTGTCGCGTTAGGTGAAAAATAAGGAATCAATTGCATAATTGCGTCAGATTCTAATTTGAACTGCGCATCCCATCTCCACACATTATTTCATTCTACCTTGACAAACGTCCAGGAATTAAAAATAATTACGTTATATATTATTTGGTAACACATTAGGAAAACAGTGGTTGTGTGCGGTGCGTGGCGCGCTCCGGCAAAGCCTTTTCCTCGCTGCATCTGCGTCGCCCAGCAGCTGCTGCCCTCTGGTGGCGCCGAGGCGCCGCACCACCCGGCCGGCCGCCCGCAGCGCCCTCTTCAACCTCCGAGAAGCAACTGGCATTCCTGCGGAGTGGCGGGAATCGCTGCGAAAATGAATCAAATAAGATAAAAACAAAAAATTGTAATTTCCGGTGAAATAAAGTCTTGAGATTGTTGAGAGGGTTGAGATAGAAAGTAAAAGATTGATTTTGTGAAATCTTGGAAAGATGATAAGCCTGAGGATAGTTAAGGAATGAAAGATGATTTTTGGGGTATAGTACGAAATTTTTCGTATTACTGCGCTACGAGATGAAGAAAAATTAAGAAATCTCAGGCAAAAGTTAAGATTTTGTAACATTTTTACATTATATATGGTTGGTGAATATTATGTGTACTGTAATTTTATGTTAGAAAATATGATTGTGTTTAAAAAATCTTCTATTTATCATTCATTTTTGTTACATAGAATATCGCATTGCAACGTTGCAAGATTTTCTGATATAATCTTGTCCATGGAAATTGTGTAATTTGGTATCGTCACGCAGTAAGAAACCCATTATATGGATGTGTTGCAAACAATACATCAATATGAAATCGCGACATAGTAAGAAACGCGTAATATTGATGTGTTTCAAATAAAACACTAAATGGCACTTTGTCGGAAAATGTTATAATTTTCCGAACTTCGCTAACCTCTAAATTCTCTTCAGTACCAAGATTATTGTAAATAAGTTGAAATGCAAAATAAAATGTATAAATTAGTAATTCCTGGCCTACATACTATTTTTCACACCAGCGACACATTAAATATAAATCTCCCCCATAGCGAATTTTGCGTCAGATTCTAATTTGAACTGCGCATCCCATCTCCACACATTATTTCATTCTACCTTGACAAACGTCCAGGAATTAAAAATGGCTCCAGAGCCTGTTCATCACGATAACCATGCCAATCTTACGTAAGGTGCCGGTTGTTTTTAACCTGGCTTCTGGCTCGAGATTGGATTTTCGGTACAAGCCGATCTATTTCGGAGGAAAGTGCGCCCACCGTGGACAGCGCTCCAGGAAGCGGCTATTTTGACTGAGGGGATGAGGGGAGGAATGTATGAGGGGTAAACGAATGGGTGAATGAGTGAGTGAGTGAGTCAATGAGTGAGTGAGTTAATGAGTGAGTGAATGAGTGAGTGAGTGAATGAGTGAGTGAATGAGTGAGTGAATGAGGAGTGAATGAATGAGAGTGAATGAATGAATGAATGAATGAATGAATGAATGAATGAGTGAGTGAGTCCCACACTTACTTTTCAGCATTGGTAAGGGAGGAGGAGAAAGAGCTACCCAAGATGCCTTTGCCCCGTACGGGTCCGGGTTTGGGTCCCGGTTAGCCCAAGAGAAAATTCTTCATTGAGGAATGAGTGGTTGACAAAGCGTGTTCTGAGAGTTTTCTTGGTTTTCCCCCGTTTCCTCTGACTGTTCTTCCACCACTGCTCCATCATTCACCTTTTAAACATCTCTATCAATTTCTATAGAAATCGTCCTAACATATATTACCAAACTTTCCCATACATTGTTCCAAAATCTACCCTCCGTTACCGATGCATCTCATTTCAGTCTACGTAAAGAGCATCCCGTAGAACCTCGTCTACGCAATCGACTCCCCTTTCTCATCTTCCTCCGTATTCTGACTGATATAACGTAATGAAATAAATACACCTCCCATCTGCAGTTAACAATGAATATTCCCACACTTTAATACTCGCACTGTTTCATTCTAATGTTCAATGGGAGGTCGCCGTAGCTACCCCATTCAGCTGTGCACAAAATAATCTGGATGGCGTGTGTGACTCGAAAATCGTCTACTCTTCTGTTGACTGTAGTATGTACGTTGGAAACAGGGGGGTCTCCTGTAAGAGATTTCTGAAGTCTCCTGTAAGAGAATCTCCTGACAGAGATTCTTCGTCTCATCCTGTCATTGTTTCATCTTCTTTGTGGTAGAGGGAAGCTATATTCTATAAACCAGTAATAAATACACTGCAAAGTAATATACACTAGCTTGAAGCAACAAAAGCGAATCGACTAATTTAAGGACCATTGACTACTTTAAAAGTTCGAATAAAACAAGTATTTTATTTCTCTTCGTAAGCGCTGCGGCCCATTTCATACATTAACCTAGCAACTGCATTAACACAGTGCTCCCGTAGAATTTCGTGCTACATTGATTATTTATTTCATAAGGCTTGTCAACATTGAATTACATTAAGCAATTAGTAGCGTAGGTAGCACTACAATTTGACGCTTTTATGATACAAATTAATTAACTCCTATTTAGATTTAATAATTTGGTTACATGATCAAGCACATGTGAGACTTCACAGTACGCTGTGAGAAAAGCTGCCTCAACAACATAATTTCACTGCGTTGGTTCGCGGCGTATTCGTGCGCTGAATAAAGAGAAAACAAACATGATCAAGTGACTCTGAAGTGAACTATTGTGAAGAGATAGCTTAAATGTGCATTTTGTGTTTTTTAACCCCAATAGTTAAACTTGTAGGGAATTTTAATTTTTTTCTGAAATCTGCAGTGTACGATAAATTGAATAGGACGTTGCAAAGCCTTTTAGTGATTTGGTATTCTGCGAATTTTTATATCATTAACGAAATATATTCTATTCAATTATTTCAGTAAGGCTCTCGATATATTTCCTGGTATAGATAAGCCAAGGTACGTACGAAAAATACAAATATACGTGAAGAGGAGAACACCACGCTGTATTGGCTGAACACCACGCTGTGTTGGCTTTTTAAAATCTGTTTCTCGAGTTCGTCCGTCGAAATTCGACTTTGATAGGATGATTTTCACGGTTACTTAAAATACTGAAGCGAAACCACCATGTTTTTGTTTTCGAATAGAGCCAAAATTTAATATATCCCGTTGCCAAGTGAATATCATTAACAAAACAAATACGAGGAAAGATCGAAAAGTAACGCACAATACGTTTTTGCCCAAAAATTTAATTGATACCAAATCATCAAAGAACTTACATTTTCGACATACTTTTCTACATACTCGCCAAGTTTATTCACACATTTCTGCCAGCGTGCTACCAGTTTCAATACGCCCTGTTCGTAAATGTCCGTTTGGTTTGAGTATAGTTCTCTAGGAAGAATGCACGCCACCTGGAGATAGAGCTACGGCCCACTCAGTCGTCTCTATACACGCCACGCATCTCCCTGTGAATTTCACTAGGATTATGCCCTTTTGGCTCGCAAATTTCGCACTACAATTCTCTGCTCTTCACAAGATGTCGACAGTATTATGCACGCCGTTTTTATTTCGTATTGCAGGCTACACTCGCTAGAGCTGCACATACAAACAAAATACCCTCTATAGCGCGATCTAGAAACTATTTCGTCGTGCAATACCAACAGAGAAAAAAAATTGTGCGTTTCTATCCGATCTGCCCTCGTAGTTTAAAGAACATAAAGATAACACATTTTTCTAGCATGCAAATGTGGCATCGATTATATAAATAATATAAAAAATATATAGACATTTTTATTGATAAAAATGTTAACTAATAATTGGCGAAGTCTGTGAATAGCACGTGTCTAGAAATTCTGGAAATCTAAAACCTAACCATCAGCCCCAACCAGTGCAAAGCGACCGCTGACCGTACGAGGCCATCTTTAGAGCCCGCCCCTGCGCTGGGCCACGGCGCCCGCTTTGCCCCTCCCCGCTCCCCCCGTCTACTCCCTCTCCCCGCCCCTCCCTGCTCACGGCGCCGCCTACCCGCGCGCCCGCCGCGGGCGGAAGAGGCGCCCTGGCTCAGGGCATTGTGCGCACGACCTACATGACAGCTACGGGCGGATTGTTCTCCGCTCCTCTCCGCGACGCCGCGCTCGCCCCCGTCCCCGCCCCCGCCCTCGCCCTCGCCCGTGCCTTGCCGTGCTGCCCCGCCCCCTGCCCGCCCGCCCCCGCCCCCTCCTTCCTCGCCCTTCCCCGCCCGCCAGCCTGCCCCGCCTCCTTCCGCCCGCCCTCCCCGTCCCTCTCCGCCTCACCCCGCCCTGCCCCGCCCCACCCCGCCCGCCTCGCCTCGCCTCGCCTCGCCTCGACTCGCCCCGCCCGCCCCGCCCCGCCCTGCCCGGCCCGCCCCTTCCCGCCAAGCCCCGCCCCGCCCACCCCCCCCGCCCCGCCCAGACCCTCCCCGCCCCCCTCATACCCCAGACCCCCCCGCCCCGCCCAGCCCCGCCCCGCCCGCGGCGTAACCAGAGCCGCAGCGCCCCTCCGGCCTCGGGCTCTGATGTATCTCGCCCTCTTGTGTTGCCCTCGTGTTCTCCGTGCTTGAACCCTTCTCTGTGCTCCATAACCGAACCTAGTTTAAACACAAATTGTTCGCTTCCTCAGGGCCCTGAGGTAGGTCGCAGAATGGCGGCCGAAACGTTGGCACCCGTTCTTAAAATGCGGCGTCTCCCTTCCTACTGTCTTCGAGATACGATCAATCTTTATTGTGATCCTCAGTCCTAAGCTTTTCTGCCCAAACCTAAGACGAATGATTTCTATGGGTGAATGGTATGATTTGAATGATGATAGAACAATGGTGGAAAGGCAGGAAGAGGAAACAGATGAACCTTTACGAAACCTGGCACGAAACGCATTTGCCCACCACATCTTCCTCATGGAGCAACCGGGATTTGAATGCCGGAGTCTATGATGCAAGGCGAGCGGCCTGACACTGCAACAAGAGAAGCCCTGTGTTCGAGATTCATGTCCAACATAGGTCTACACGAGCGGTGACCCTCCTGAATATTTCGAAAGGGATTCCTAAACTTCATGTATTAAAATGTATATTTATTTCACTAAATAGATCAATACCTGATTTTCCACTTTCTAAGCCGATAGTTGGGGAAGTGATACACGATACAAGGAAAAGGAGCTGGCTTAACCAACTGCGAACGCTATAAATGGTTATCATAAAATCGATTACATTTGAGAATTGTTTCATTGAATTTGTAATTTCATTCTCCTTATATGATTTACATATTTACTAGAGAAATACGTCGTGTAAATTCAAATGTTTATTGAAAAAGGGAGTCCAGAGAGTTCTAGAAATATAATTGTCGCCCTACTCATGTTTTAGGCTGCGCAGCTAACGCAGATCCCAACACAAAATGCGGACGGGTAAATCTGTCACGTAGGCGGAGGCGGAGGCGGTGGGGGAGGTAGAGGCGGAGGTAGAGGCGGAGGTAGAGGCGGAGGTAGAGGCGGAGGTAGAGGCGGAGGTAGAGGCGGAGGTAGAGGCGGAGGTAGAGGCGGAGGTAGAGGCGGAGGTAGAGGCGGAGGTAGAGGCGGAGGTAGAGGCGGAGGGTAGAGGCGGAGGTAGAGGCGGAGGTAGAGGCAGACGTAGAGGCGGAGGTAGCGGCGGAGGTAGAGGCGGAGGTAGAGGCGGAGGTAAAGGCGGAGGTAGAGGGCGGAGGTAGAGGCGGAGGTAGAGGCGGAGGTAGAGGCGGAGGTAGAGGCGGAGGTAGAGGCGGAGGTAGAGGCGGAGGTAGAGGCGGAGGTAGAGGCGGAGGTAGAGGCGGAGGTAGAGGCGGAGGTAGAGGCGGAGGTAGAGGCGGAGGTAGAGGCGGAGGAGAGGCGGAGAGTAGAGGGGAGGAGAGGCGGAGGAGAGGCGGAGATGGAGGCGGAGATGGAGGGAGATGGAGGCGGAGATGGAGGCGGAGATGGAGGCGGAGTGGAGGCGAGGAGATGGAGGCGGAGATGGAGGCGGAGATGAGGCGGAGGATGGAGGCGGAGATGGAGGGGAGGTAGAGGCGGAGGTAGAGGCGGAAGGTAGAGGCGGAGGTAGAGGCGGAGGTAGAGGCGGAGGAGGGAGGAGCGGAGGTAGAGGCGGAGGTAGAGGCGGAGGTAGAGGCGGAGGTAGAGGCGGAGAGAGTGAGGCGGAGGTAGAGGCGGAGGTAGAGGCGGAGGTGAGCGAGTGGGCGGAGTGTAGAGGCGGAGAGTAGAGAGCGGAGGTAGAGGCGGAGGAAGAGCGGAGGTAGAGGCGGAGGAGGAGGCGGAGGTAGAGGCGGGAGGTGAGTGAGGGAGGTGAGGTAGAAGGCGGAGGTAGAGGCGGAGGTAGAGGGAGGTAGAGGCAGAGGAGGTAGAGGCGGAGGTAGAGGCGGAGGTAGAGGCGGAGGTAGAGGCGGAGGTAGAGGGAGGTAGAGCAGCAGGAGGTAGAGGCGGAGGTAGAGGCGGAGGTAGAGGCGGAGGTAGAGGCGGAGAGAGGCGGAGGAGAGGCGGAGGTGAGAGGCGGAGGAGAGGCAGGTAGAGGCGGAGGTAAAGGCGGAGGAGAGGCGAGGTAGAGGCGGAGGTAGAGGCGAGGTGAGGCGGAGGTAGAGGCGGAGGTAGAGACGGAGGTAGAGGCGGAGGCAGTAGAGGCGGAGGAGAGGCGGAGGTAGAGGCGGAGGTAGAGGCGGAGGTAGAGGAGGTAGAGGGGTAAGGGGAGGGAGAGGCGGAGGTAGAGGCTGGAGGTAGAGGCGGAAGAGCGGAGTGAGGCGGAGATGGAGGCGAGTGGAGGCGAGAGGAGAGTGAGGCGAGTGAGAGGCGGAGGTAGAGGCGGAGGTAGAGGCGGAGGTAGAGCGGAGGTAGAGGCGGGAGGCGGAGGTAGAGGCGAGGTAGAGGCGGAGGTAAGGCGGAGGAGAGCGGAGGAGAGGCGAGTAGAGCGAGTAGAGCGGAGGTAGAGGCGGAGGTAGACGGAGGAGAGAGTAGGCAGGAGAGGCGGAGGTAGAGCGGAGGAGAGGCGGAGAGTAGAGGCGAGGAGAGGGAGTAAGGCGGAGGTAGAGGAGTAGAGAGAGTGAGGCGGAGGTAAGGCGGAGGTAGAGGCGGAGGTAGAGGGAGGTAAAGAGGCGGAGGTGAGGAAGAGCGGAGGTAGAGAGGGAGGTAGAGGCGGAGGTAGAGGCGGAGGTGGAGGCGGAGATGGAGGCGGAGATGGAGGCGGAGATGGAGGCGGAGATGGAGGCGGAGATGGAGGCGGAGATGGAGGCGGAGATCGGAGGCGGAGATGGAGGCGAGATGGAGGCGGAGATGGAGGCGGTGTCGGAGGCGGAGATGGAGGCGGAGATGGAGGCGAGATGAGGCGGAGGGCGAGAGAGGCGGAGATGAGCGGATGGAGGCGGAGATGGAGGCGGAATGGGCGGTGTCGGAGGCGCGGCGGCGTGTCGCCAGAGAGCGGCCGGCTTCAGATGTGAGCGTGGCGGAGGCCTCCGCGGACGCGCAGCGGAGAAAGAGCAGCGAGCGGGTCGGTGGGGGCTGGGGAGGCGATTTTTAATTGCGCTAATTGCATGCAGCGCGCTCGGTCAGAGAAGAAGGTTGAGCGGCGCGGAGAATGATACGGCGACGCGCTGTTGCCGCTTCCAGCGAACGCGACGGAGAAATGCGGTTGCCGAATTAGAATGTACAAGGTTCTTCAGAGTTCGAGAATGTACAAGAACGGCAGTAATATTTTCGGTTGCCTCAAACATCATCAAAGTAAGGAACCAATTTATAACCTTATATATTCAACATATGACAAATTTTAGAAAAATGAAACTTACCTTAATAAAATTCAACCTTTCAATGCACAAATTTAATATTCATAAAATGAAAATAATGTATATATTTAATCTACTTTTTTATTTTTTAATTTCATTACAATTCCAAATTGGATTATCCTTGGTTTTAATTTATTATTTGGTTATTTCATTATTTGGCTTAAATTCTTAACTTTCGTGTATCGTAAATATAAATTATTATAAGGCCCCTATCCAGCCGAAACCATAACTACTGGCTAAATCTGCATGTATTAATCCACCCTGCAGTGTGTCAGGAGGTACAAGTCGGTGTAACACGTATCACTAGCCAGAACTCAATCATTAGTTCTGGGGAATAGACTGATCCATCATCTCCAAATGGCGCATCCCCGTGATCTAGTAAGTATCCTACAGATCTCTGAGATTTGTTATGGAATGATAGATTGAGATACCTCTCAGAAAAGAAACGTTTAACCGAATTCTATAAAATATCTATCTAGTTGCTTCGAACATTTTTATGATTACATTTACAGTATGCGTACAAGAGGATATAAACATTTATTTAGAACAAAAACTCACTTAAATAAATAAAATAATGCATCTCTCATAAAGAAACTTACTTTTAACAATATTGCGCGTAATTCCGAGAACAAAATTAAATTAATATGCTTTGTGTTTTATTTCACTCATGAATTCAATCCTGAAACCCTGAATCTCAATAATAAAAACAAAAAATTATTGTAATTTTCCTGCTAGCCAGATTCTCATATGTAAATGAAATCACCTATTCAAATACGTCTTGTAGACTACATTTTTTTAAAACAAATTAAAATGATTATGGTCACAAGTCAAAGCGTCTTTCACTCAAAAGAATGAAGTAAGTATTCGCACGTGTATAACTAAAGTAGCCGAAATGACAGCATTCAACCGACACTTACTCCTCCCGCCAGGATTTGATTTGATTTGATTTTTTCGTGTTTCGGGGCACGTCAACTACTTTGGTCATTAGTCCCGTTAGTGTAGTGCATGTTGTTGTATTTCTCGAGAGATGCGCGGTTATCTTCCCCCGCTGAATGGCGAGGTCCGGCACCGACCTACCGTTAGTGGGGTTTCCCTCTAACCAGTACTCTCCCACCAGCCAGGCACCGCCCCAGCCGCGGCAAGCTCTAAGCTCCCGACCGGCCTCCCAGAATATGTGGTAGTGTAATGCATGTTAGTGTAAGTGTGTGTGTAAGGGGAGAGGCTAGGACAAGGAAGAGGAAGGACAGGACGCGCGCGGTCCGTGGCCCGTTTGGTAGGGTACTGTTCCGGCATTCGCCTGGTGTTGATCGGAGAAACCACGGAAAACTACCGATCAGAGCAGCCGGCCGCTAGAATTCTCCCCCAGACAGCGACTGAACTCGACCTAGCTGAGAAGCTAGTGTCGAAAATACTGCCGCCGTGGGAAGTGGGAACCTAGGAGCTCCCGGTCAGAGGCGCTGCAGTGACATCAGTTGATGCACTGAGCTAGCGCTCCCGGTTCCCGCCAGGCTCTTGAGGATTCACCTGCTCGCCAAGTGAAGAGGAGCGCCTGGGCCCACTGCGCGCGTCAACGCCATTCACGCGAGCGCGCGTTTGGCGCCATTATGTCCGCGCCGTGAAGAACGCATTCGCACGCGCCGCATCTTTGTTTGAGCAAATTATTCGCTTTCGGGCGCTATATAAAGCTGACAGGACAATTTGCCTGGGCCGTCGTTTTTTCTGAAGGAGCAAACAGAACAATGGCGGCGGGAAAAAGACGCCACCCGGCAGCTGGAGACGGACGGGCGAACGGGTGCTGGGAAGGCGGCCGGACGGAAAACTGGGCCGGAGTCGGCGAACAGGAATGGATGCTGGGAATATTGATGCGCATCGAGAACAAAACATTGATGTTACTAAACATCGATGTTCAAAATTAAACCATCGATGAATAGTAAAATATCGATTTAAAAACCAAAACATTGATGTTCAAAATTAAACTATCGATGTTAATAATAATATCGACACTCTGATTTCTGAGGTCACTTCATACGAAACCGATAAACGGGCGAAGTATAAACGACCTAAGCAGTTCCTGGAGTGAGAGAAATCTGAAACAGCGAAATGAGACTTGAATCACTGCACACGCAATGCGCGCGCCGGTTGGCTAATATCTTTTTGATCTGTTTTTTTCTCTTTCATGTTGCAGGATTGGCCATAGATGCCCGTAAGGGTATGAATGTTCGCACCGCAGTGCCGTGAACGTACATAGCACTTCGTGCGTTCACAAAACTACACAAGTTAGCTCCCGGAATATCGACCAAAAACCACCGACGGTTTTAAACACCGATGTTTTACAGGTGGTTAAACAACCTCTAAAGTTACACTCGGGCGTAACAAAATTTAATTTCAAAGTGACGGTATTTATTAGTTTATAATTAAGATTTAACTGAAAACAAAATTAATTAATAATAAGAACAATGGAATCTCGATTACATAGTACAAACAGCCTTAGATTGTTTCGTACACATAAACTGACAATGCTACCATCAGTTATTATTTCATGTTTTAACTTTTATAAATACCGACAAAACGGCAGAATATAAAGAGTAGCGGGAGGCTAACGAATGAGCTGAGAAGAGAATATACGATGGAAAAGGATGTAGACTGTAGAAGGTGACAGCTTGTCCCCCCTTTAGTCTCTTCCTTTCTTCTTTCTCTTTCGTATTTTCTACTTCATTTTCATTTGTTTCCCTTCTTACATTTTTCTCTTCCCTTCCACATCTATACATTGATGCTGTTCGGCCCTAAGCTGCCATCTTGATTGAGGTTTTGTGAGTTTACTCAATCGCTTAAGGCGTATGCCAGGATGGTCCCTAAGTTTGCACTCCCAGACGTAAATGTACAGATTTTCCTCCCCTCTAATATGTTACTATCCTGTATTAATATAGATTCAGAGGTTAAGCGAAAGAGCAGACCCTATGGCCTGAGCTTCGCCGTTAATAAAGACATTACTATTATTATTATTATTATTATTATTATTATTATTATTATTATTATTATTATTATTATTACTATTATTATTACTATTATTATTATTATTATTATTACTATTATTATTATTATTATTATTATTACTACTATTATTATTATTGTTATTATTATTATTATTATTATTATTATTATTATTATAAGGTGAGGAGACGACGCATTTGGGAGTTTTCGATCCCTTGTAACACCTTCACTGTATGCACTACGAGTCACGTAACTAACGTTGGAACGAAGAAGTTTATGCGTGAGGTATAACTTCATGCTTCATTTCAAACCACAGGACCCGGAGAGGTGGCTTGAGCTTGTCCCGGCTGGGATGGCGCCCCGCTGGCGGGAGATACGTGGATGTGGAAAACCCCACTGGCCAACAGGTAGCACGGCGCCGAATCTCACTTTCTAGTGGGGGAAATCACCGCTCTCTCCCGAAAGGAAAAAAACTATATATTTGTAAAGCAATATATTTGTTGTCACAAGAAAAGGTACATTGTAAACAATCATTCGTTTTTGACCAGGTTAACAAAACATTTACATATGTTCTCTGGTGGAAGAGGAGATTTTGTGGTACTCCATGATAAACTATCTGGGTCAATGAGGTATCTACCACAGTTGTAATAATTATAATTTTAATATGATTACATTTAGCCAAACACGTGTTTCGGGAACACTATTCCCATCCTCAGTGGTTCTACAATATTAAGTACATAAACAAATTAACACATCAACCTATTTACAAAATCATATATAAACTAATGAACAATAAAATAATTATTTAAAATTAGTACTTACCCAAGTAACACAGTTTAAACACATAAGTTCATAGAGAGTCGCCAAAGTATGACGCCATTTTGTTCATACGCTGTACGAATGTATTCCTTCCCGCAGTCTGCATTTGTTCCCGCAGTCTGCACGACCTGTGCAACGAAAGAGGAACTCTCTAGTGGATATTCGACGACTCGGCTGCTTTTGGGACTTCGGTAACGGTGGCACGGCTTCACATTTGGTACACTCTACTGGTGATACGGAACTTCGGCTATTGTATATGTCATTGAATAAAACTCGTTTTATGAATTCTTGCCTTTTGCTTGGATACTACACTATTTTAAGGATTTTACGGACGTAACTGCCAAAGGCAACGGATGTTGCAACGACGTCTTTGGAACAATTGGGAGCGCATTGGGGTCGAATTGGGGATGGACCGATGATCGATGAGCAACGAATTAGTGACAGACAGGGGACTGATCGCGGATGGGTTGGTGACTGACTGGGCAGGTCAGGGAAGTCTGGGCTCCGACCAGGGAAATGAAGTGTCAACAGGCTAGAGATAAGATGGAAACGTTCTGATAACGAGACGAGGAAGTGCTGGCGAGGAACTGGAACCAGATCGGTGAATTTTATTAGAACGAGTTAAGTAACGGTGTGCATTTTCCGACGCGAGAAACGTCACGAAAGGAGCTATTTCAGAATCGGAAGGCGCCAACTTTGGGGACCGGGCCAAGAGGGGAAAACACGTTTCGAGGGCCTAGGAAGCGAGAGGGGTCGCGGGGATGATTAATTGGTTCTTAGTGATTGCGAGCGCATTAATTACCATTAGTCCCGTACATGTAGTGCGTCTTTTTTTCTCGGGAGGTGGTGGTGGTCTTCCTCCCCTGTATGGCGAAATCCGGCGCCGACCTCCCGGCAGCTAGCGGAGTTTTCCCTAACCAGGTATCTCCCTCCACCGTCTCAGCCGGACCAAACTCTAAGCTCCTGTCCGGTCTCCCGGAATATGTGCTAGTGTAGTGCATGTTGGTCTAAGGGGTGAAGATAGGACAAGAAAGATGTAGGAATGATCGCGGTCCGTGGCTCGTTTGTTAGGGTACTGCCCCGGTATTCGCCAGGTGTTGATAGGTGAAAACACGGAAAACTACCGATTAGATCAGCTGGCCGCTAGAATTCTCCTCCAGACAGCGACTGAATTCGACCTAGACGGTGCGCCGTCTGCACTCGAACTTAGCACCTCCAAGTCAAAGGGACTGCCGTGACATCAGTTGGTGCCCTGAGACGTCTCTCCCAGTGGGGCGCTGGGACTTTCACTGTTGGCGCGTCGTGGCTTGGGGGGCGTGGCATGGCGCGGCGGGGTAGGCGCGTGCGCGAACGCGCGTGGCGGCGCGCGGGCCTGCCCCAACGCGTGCCGGCGTGCCTGCGCGCCGCCTCCGCCGTCACCGCCGCTTCCTAATCCAGTTTCGGCTCTGATTAGATGCAGGAAACTGGTTCTTCCCGGCGGCGGTGGCGTCTGCAGCGGTGGCGGCGGCGGACGCCGCAGCCTTGCGACGACAGACGGCGGCGGCTAATGTGAGATCGCGCCCCCAAAGCCTCTCAGCGCACCCCGCCCCATCCCCCCCCCATCCCCCCCCCATCCCCACCCCATCCCCACCCCCCCCATCCCCACCCCATCCCCACCCCATCCCCACCCCATCCCCACCCCATCCCCACCCCATCCCCACCCCATCCCCACCCCATCCCCACCCCATCCCCACCCCATCCCCACCCCATCCCCACCCCATCCCACCCCATCCCACCCCATCCCCACCCCATCCCCACCCCATCCCCACCCCATCCCCACCCCATCCCCACCCCATCCCCACCCCATCCCCACCCCATCCCACCCATCCAAATCAACCTTCCGCATCTCCCTCACCACCCATCACCCCACTCCCGCCCCACCGACCCCTTGCTCACTCACACTACCCAAACGCCTGTACCAACCGCCCCTTTCCCCGTCCTCACCTCTCCTCCACCCTTAGTCCCGCACCCCTCCGCCCCCCATTCCCGCCCCCATCACCGCCCCCATCACCGCCCCCATCCCGCCCCATTCCCGCCCCCCATCCCTGCCCCCATCCCGCCCCATCCCCGCCCCATCCCGCCCCCTCCCCGCCCCATACCCGCCCCATCCCCGCCCCCATCCCGCCCCCATCCCGCCCCCATCCCGCCCCATCCGCCCCATCCCGCTCCCATCCCGCCCCATCCCGCCCCCATCCCTGCCCCATCCCGCCCCATCCCGCCCCATCCCGCCCCATCGCCTCCATCCCGCCCCCATCCCGCCCATCCCCGCCCCATCCCGCCCCCCATCCCCGCCCCCATCCCCGCCCTCCCCCCATCCCCGCCCCCTCCCCGCCCTCCAACCCTGCCCCGCACTCTTGGAAACAATTCTCTTCTGGCTCGTCACTCTTCGAAACACTCTTGGAAACAAGACACTCTTGGAAATCAATTCCCTTCTGCAAAAGAATACATCGTCTCAGTTACATCGTTTCAGTGCCACAAATTCCAACACTAGGCAGCTTGAAAAAATATCTTCGGCCATAGATCATAATTGAAGTCTCCCCTGAGGTGAAGATAGCGGACCCGGAATGGGCACCTTACTGATAACTTTAAGCCACTCAATTCAACTGTGTAAAAAAAGGTCGTGTCTGGCGTGTAGTATAACTGGCGGCGCCAAGCGATTGCTTGCTTCAATTTCTATTTTGCTGGATTTTTTAAGGATAAATATGTTGAAATTTTCAATTCATGCTGTTAATGTATTTTGCTATATCTCTCTGATATTAAAATCAATCGTTATGGAGAAATTCTATTTAATTTTCCCTTCATCGGATATGGTGAACCTGTGATATAGTGAACCAAAAGTGTTAGTCCCCAGAAGTTAACTATAACCGGAGACAACTGTAGTATACACAACACGAGCGCGACGTGATTCGCGACCGTTTATTGTCACTCGAGCTCCTGCCTCGGGGTGGATTTACTGTGGGGTGATATCCGCGACCCAAACTGCGTTCATACCTCACTCTTAACGTGAACATTAAACTATTCTAATCGGGTTTATTCACTTTTCACTTTCTCTCCCTTACGAAAATACTTTGTTAGAAGAGAAAGTTATTTAATCGGGCGTCCGAAAACGCCGAATTTTTTGATTAGTTTTGCAACGCATTGCTTGTGCAATATCGTATTATTTAAACTATCAGGGGTCAATGAGGTATCTACCACAATAGTATTAAATGTAATTTTAATATGATTACATATAGCCAGACACGTGTTTCGGGAACACTCTTCCCATTTTCAGTGGTTCTACAATTTACAGTTAAGTACATAAACAAATTACACATCATATTACAATTACATTTAATACTATTGTGGTAGATTCCTCATTGACCCCAGATAGTTTATCATGGAGTACCACAAAATCTCCGCTGCCACCACGGAATCGTATTATTTAATATTCTAATGTATTAATTTCTGCACAATTCTGCCTTCTTTCATGGAATTTTTATTTATTGGTTTTCGTACAAAACGAAAGTTCATTTTCATAAACGTTTACGTTTTACGAAAGTCCACTCCCATCTGGCGTAATACTCTATCAAAAATCGAGCCCGCCTCTTCCAAATTCTACACCAGAATCATTGTTTATACTTACTCAATCATTGACTCTGTCACGCATGACTGAATTTCACTATCTTTAACATTCGACGACTGGGTGCACATCGGAAACAATAGTGTTTCTCCTTTGTTCCCTCGCATCATATGTTTTCTTGCCTAAATTTTGATTGGTGGCAGATTCTGGCTCTTCCATTTCTCATAGCTCTTCGGGATTTACTCTTCTAGCACCGTCCACATGTTCGAATAATTAAACGAGTATTTTTAAGGTTTATGAGGGATGGCGTGTCTTAAAAAGTAAAACGTTTTCATTAAAATAATTATTTTTGTTTATATTAATCAAATTAAATCCAATGAAGTAGTAGTGACAATCCAATTGGTCAAATACTGTATGTATTTGGATCAGAGAAATATATTAAAATTATATATATTAAAATATAAACATAGCAAACTAATGTCCCAGAAAGAAAATGGATGCAGAACGACTTAAATAAACTTTTTAATTAAACACATAATTGAAATAACGAGCAAGAGGGAAATGCCTTCAGTTTTAATTTCTTCCGGCACAGACCCTTTCAAGGTAACATAGCTAAGGTGCAAACATGGACACAATGCCTTCATTTTGCGTGCAGAAAGGCATGTCGGGAAATACGACCTCGGCAAGGAACAGATATGCCTGCAAATGATACTGTTAGGCGCCTCAACGTCTTTTTACTCTCTCCAATTTAGGCGGCGCCGCCTGAAATAAGACTTGGGCGAAGGACAGATCGATTTCCAATTTGCAAGAAAAGTGCCTTACCTTCGTTACGAGATCCGCCACACACAGTTGTTACTCATGTTCATGCATAACGAGAACGCTGTCAAGAAAACTAACAATATGTATACTGCGTGTCCGTCGGTCAATCAATGATGATGGAGATGAACTACTTAATCGGAAGATTAATGTGACCTGCTTGTAGGCGAATAAAAGTCGTACAATTTCATTCATCCGTTTCTAGACAGATGATTCCGTTGTAATTGCCTTGCAATGGATGAATGGTAAATGTATCATAAAACGTAACACTGATGATATGGTATGAATCGTTATGGATAGTATAATGTTGCAGACAAAATACATGGTTGTATGAGAAGCCGGCCATATCTCATATACATGCCGATACGTCGGCACACAGAAGCTCTCGTATCCGAAGCTTTTGTCTCCTTCAAAGCTCTGAGCCTTTCACCACCATCACAGGCAAGAATAAGGAAATTATGAAAACAATTACAGCAACGGAATCAAACTGACCGATTGAATTGTTCTTTCATTTTAAGATATCCGTTTCTCAAAAATTAGTAACTATCCAAGGAAGATCTAACCCAAGTATTGCCAAATTAAACTAATTCCTTCAAAGTGATCTTATATTTTTGTTAACATTATCTTATGTTTTCACATAAGTATAACAATTCTGCCAACAAAAGATGCTCATTCAAAGTGCCCCAGGCGTGATAAAATGAAGCGAACTAGCTCTCGCAGGGAGGATGGCTAGTTAATGCAGTCGTTGAACGATTGAAACATTGATATCACATGCAAATATATCACTATATATCATTATATCAAATATATCACTATTAGAGAACCACTTCCTTCCGGGCGATGGCATGTGAAATGGGTCGAATTGGCATGTTGTCATTTTCTCTTTCTTTCTCTCTATTTCTTTCCTTTTTAAGGTTCATTTCAAAAAGATGTGAGAACAACGGTCTCTCATGTTCCAGACTATTACAGTACCCGAGAAAATTAAGTTAACAGATCTGAAAATTGCCGAAGTAAAAAAATGGTTGAATAATCTGATTAGAAAGTGATTCTAGAATTCGAATTTCTTGTTCCTTAAGGCGGGATAAAGCAGGTCATCCAGTACCTGCACCATTTTTAACTTTCTGAATAATGAAGTCCAGTTTGTTGATGGGAGTCAAAATCTTAAGGTCAAAATCTTATATTACTCATATAAAATTAAATGGTATGTCAGTTTCTCACATCATTAATGTTACAAAGGAGTAACTGGTAATATTCTTCCATCACTTCTCGCGTCAGCTGGTTTGCCCATGCAAACATTTGATGCGGTGTATCTGAATACGAGCGGACAGGGAATTAATCGTACCTTTAGAATTCTTCCTTGAGATAGTGGAAGTACTACCTAAAATCACAACCGAACCCAACGCGGCCAACTTCAGTCCACCGCTGTACCAACGGTCACACAGTACCGACGGTGACACAGAAAATCCCAACTCTGTCCCTTCCACAAGTATTTATATAGAAAAGCTTAAGTAAATCAACGAAAGTAATATGTGCAGTATTCGCTGAAAAATAGGATTGATCTTTTCGTGTTTACGGGCGCGTCAACTGCTTCGATCATTAGTCCCGTTAATGTAGTGCATGTTCTTTTCTCGGGAGATGGCTGTGATCTTCCTCCGCTGGATGGCGAGATCCGGAACCTACCTACCGTCGCCTAGTGGGGTTTCCCCCTCTCAGGACTCTCCCACCAGCGGGGCACCACCCTAGCCGGGAAGCTCCAAATTCCCGACCGGTCTCCCGGAATATGTGGTAGTGTAGTGAATGTTGGTGTAAGTGTGTGTGTAAGGAGAGAAGATAGGACAAGGGATGGGAAGGACAGATCGCGCGCGGTCCGTGGCCCGTTTCGTAGGGTACTGCTCCGGCATTCGCCTGGTGTTGATCGGAGAAACCACAGAAAACTACCGATCAGATCAGCCGGCCGCTGAATTCCCTCCTAAAGCTGGAAAGTGCGAAAATCCCCCCGGCGCTGCAGTGACATGAGTTGGTGTTCTGAGCTACCGCTCCCGGTAGGCATAACCGAAAAAGCGCTTTCCACACATGTTGCATTTCTCCATTTGCTTCAGGTGTTGGTGACAAAACCGGGTGCTGTCATCCCGCCCGCGTCTGTCGCCACCTCCGATGCCGCATCGACTGGCTTAGCCATCGCGCCGCCCCGCCCCGCCCCGCCCCCTCCGCCCGCGGCTAGCGGTGCCGTGCGCTCCGCTCCGCTCCGCACCGCGCTCCCTCCGTTTCCGCGTGGCGGCGGCGGCGGGAGGGGTCCGTTACCTCGCTGTTTTGGTACGGTTCACCTGACGCAATTAGCTCTGGTTGACAGTTAGGCGGCCCGGGTCGGGCCAGGCCGGGCCCCGCCGGGCGATGAGGCCCGCCGCAGGCCCGGCGGCCACCAGGCGCTCGGGCGGCGCCGGAGCCGGTCGGCGCGGGCCGGCTATTGCGCCCGACGCATCGCCCCCGCCGCCGGCCCAGCTGACAGCCATTGCACGGCGTGCCCCGCCCCCGCGCCGCCTGCTGCAGCACGCACGGCGCCCGGTGGATTCCCCGTTCTCACCGAGGGTGCGACTAGTGATGGCAAATTTCACCAAAACATCGATACATCGGTAAAGGGTTTTCGACGTCGATGAAAATATCGATGAGAAAACATCGATGTTTTAATTATAGACTAATAAATATGCTATTTTCCTATCCATTTTTAATTACACTACCTGAAAGAGTTAATTACTGTATGTTTTATTGTTTGGTTATCAGCATCTTAGTTAGGTTAAATAATAATTATTATCGAATGTAAAGAATAAAATTAATAATAAAGAACATTGAGCTTACTCCTTTACCTTTTAGCGACTTTCATTCATACACCATCGAAGTAAAACCACCTGAAATTTCCTCGGATAGTACAGGCAAAATGTGCAGCGTGATAAAGAGGATGACGAAAAACAATGATATTGCTCTGGATTGCTGCTCTTTCCAACATGCCTAAATTCCAATTTTTAAACAAAATTAAAAAATTGAAAATAAAAACATCATGTTTTTGCAACAATATATTGTTGTAAGAAAACATTGACTTACATATCTATGTTAATATATCGATTTGGTGGAAAATTTTGAACATGGTTTCAAAACATCCAATTTTTGTAAAATCATCGATCGACAAAGGTGATTCAGGGCTTAACTGATATGTCTGCAGTGTTTTTGATCGGAAGGTACTAGGATTCGAGTCCCGAAGGTGGCAAGTTTTTCGATTCTATCTTTACAGCTGGGTTAAGTCCGCTTTCTGGAGGAGAATTCCACCGGCCGGCTGCTCTGATCGGTAGTTTTCCGAGGTTTCTGCGATCAATATCAGGCGAATGAGGGAGCAGTACTCTAACAAATGGGTTATAGTCTGCGTCTTCCTTAACCTATCCTTTTTTGCTTCCACATGTGTTCAGTATTTGACATCGGGTCAAGTAGCAATGTTAATAGTTAGGCTACCCAAGATTCATGTGCGGGTATGAGAATGCGAACAAAACCAGGAAGAAACAATTTAGAGATACTTGGCGAATTGTTGAAGGTCAGTTCTGAAATACGTGCAGAATTCTAACGAACAAAAAGGAGTCACTCCGCTTTCACCCTTATAGCAATTTAAAATCGAATGTCCTTTCGTAGTAGACATAATAAAGACAAATGCTGTGAGGAGACAATAAGAAAATGATGTAATGCGGGACGGGAGACGAGATGGAAGGAAGACTGTTAAATGGACAGTTTGGGAGAATGTTCAAACATAATAATAATAATAATAATAATAATAATAATACAAGTATTTCCTAATATTTTATCCGACTACTAGGTTGTATCCAAGAAAAAAAAGTATGTTAGTCTTCAGCCAAACAGAGATGGCATGCAAGTCCATAAGTAGTGAAGCAATAAAAGGGACAGAAACAATGTAGGATTGGTACGGATAAACTTGCGTGTTAGATGGAAGTTTCAGGTCCGCCTGTACACAGGTTGATTTTGGTGCAGGGAGTTCGCAGGCTTCCCCGAAGTGGAGAGCGAGAACAGCGCGGGGGCGAGACGTGGGTGACGCGCTTACGAGGTGTGGGCGGATCGGGCTAGGGGTGGAGCGGGCAGGCGGGGCGGCGAGGGCGGGCGAGGCGGGCGAGGCGGGCGAGGGGGCGGGGCGGGGCGGGGGGGGGCGGGGCGAGGGCGGGGCGTGGGCGGGGCAACGGTGGAGGCGGGGCGGGGCAACGGCGGAGCGAGGGCGGGGCGAGGGCGGGGGGGGGGGCGAACGGGAGGGGGAGGAGCTGGGGCGGCGGCGGGGGGGGGGGGGCCCCGGGCGCCGGCAGAGCGACGAGAGAGCGATCGGAGGGCGGCGGGGGCAGCGGAGGCGCGGGCGAAAGGGGGGGGGGGCCGTGTGCCATGCGGGGGTGTGGCGCGTGTTGACCTGCGCGCCTAAAGGCCAGCGCAAAGGTCAAGCTGCGGGATGTTTGCGTGGGGCGACACTAAGCGCCGAGTGGGAAGGGGTGCAAGCGATGGGGTGGGCTGCCTCCGGTGGCGACGGAAGGTTGCCAGGATCAGCTAAACGCTGACAATTGCGTGACCTTTAATTTTGAAAATCTGTATTGTATAGTGTCGGCGCCACACTGTGTAACGCGCATATGGCAAAAAGAAATTGATACAAATAATAGTAAGAAGAGCAAGAATGGTTCTGGATGCAGTGGAGGATCCAAGGACTATAAATGACTTTCCCCCTGAAACCCAACTTTTTTACTTCTCTTCACTCTGAGAGATATCTGGTTGAGCAAACACAGCTAGACGACGTATAGGTCGGCACCGGATCTCTCACTCTATCTGAGGAAAGATCACAGACATTTCAGAAACGGGAAAAATGCACTATACGTACGGGACTAATGACCGCCCGCCTTGGTTTCTTCACATTCGGCCACACCCACTGTGTCCTCCCAAACCACTTCTCTCAACACGCGTCGTCCATATTAGCACCTCGTATTCACGGGCCGTTGCTTGTCCATCGCCTCCCACGTACGTTCCCGCTTATCTCGTCCGTCTCTTTCCTTGAGAACCCGAGTTTGGCCCATTTCCATCGTATCACCGTCCACGCGCCAGACTTTCCTCCTAGTAATTCCGTCTCGCCTTTCCCGTTTGACTACTTGATTATGTCGGATTCCCTGGCATGTCCACTGTTACGGTCATTAGTCCCGTTGATGTAGTGCTCCTCGAATAGTAGCGGTGTTCCTTTCTGCCAACGAGCAAATCCAGCTGAAAGTATCTCCGCAGCAGGACACCACCCCACCAGAGACAAGCTCTAAGCTTAGGACTGGCCTCCCGTCATGTATGGGTAGTCATATATACGGCAGTGTAGTGCATACAAGTGTAAAATATAACTGTGTGTAAGGGGAGAGAACCGGACAAGAAAGTGGAAGGAAACATAACGCACTGTCCATAGCCCGTTTCTTAACGTACTGCTCCTGCATTCGTCTGCCATTGATGGGTGAAACCACGGACACCTACCGACCAGAGCAGCCGACCGCTAAAATTCTCCTCTAGACAGAATCTGAATTCGAAGCTCGAATCGAAATCCACCACGGTCAGGACTCGAACCGAAGGACCTTCCAGACCGAGACATTGCAGTGAGGATCAGGAGTCTTGAGCCGTCTCACCCGGTCGTCCCTTCAGCCCCAGCCCACCTCTCTCTCTCTCTCACTCCCTCTCTATCTCTCTCTTTCTTTCTTCCGGCCCCGCCTGCCCTTTTTCAGTCTGTCTCCTCCCCTGTCGCTGCTTCCCGCCCGCTTGTCAGCCATATTTCTTGGCGGAACGTTTTTCTCCTTTTGCAGAGTCTCTGCGGCCTCTGGCTGCGGGCGCCGGCGCCCCTGGCGGCCGCGAAGGAAACGCGGTTTCCGTGAGCTAAGCAAGTGCTCCTTGTTTGCGCATGGGGCTCGAATAGGTAAGGGGGCGTTGACGCAGGTAAGCACGACGTTTACGATGCCGTAAGTAGCATGACGTGACGACTATAACTTACTTCGCTCCCGACTCGTTGTTATCAGAAATGCAATGAAAGTCATCGTTTTTTTCATATATTGTAATTGTCGATTTCCTGACGGTTTGACAAAACAATTTAGCTATTTAGTTACAAGCAGATTTGTTACAAGCAACTAGGGTATTTTCGATTTTAATTTTTGTAGTAAATTTGCAGAACATGGAATATTTTTTTACCTTTCATTTTACATTGGACTATTACTCCCATCACGGAGCCTGATAAAAGGGAAATTTTGAACAACTAAAATTTCTTCTAATTCATGATACATAATCAAATGGAGTTGCTCATATATATCACAAATTTCTCAACAAATATTCTTGAGGAATTGAAACAATTTCTCATATCTTACTTTCGTATCCAAGTTACATTTTCTCTTGACAAGTAAAAAATATATTGTTCTTATCAGGGAGTGGCACTGATGTATATTTAATGCAGCAGCCTAGACTATTCGATAATACCTCAAAATTACTATAACTTAAACGAAGATGTTACTGGAGAATTTGGTCTGATCGCTATTATCCTATTTGAACGAAGTGTATCTTTGGTAATGAAATGTCTTGTCAGATCTCTTTGAACATAATTTGAAGAGATCTGTTGAAGCTTGTTCCTAAATGTGGAAATTTGGAATCTTTCAGAAATTAGTAGATGGATGGATGCCTTATGAAATGATATCGCTGATCAAATTCAAACTTTTCCCATTTACGAGTCTTTACGACCCATCGTTTCTTCTTCGCTACGCGTACTTCTAATTAATGCAGCTTTTTCTGCAAACAAATACTAATAACACGGTTTAAGTATATTGATCACAAAAATTCAAAGTAAAGCGCAGCATTTCCTTGAGCATATTTGCTAGAATCATCTGAGAGAAATACAATCTTGTAGATTACGAAATCTGAAACTTGAGAACGTAGCTTCATCAATGCAATAACAATAATTAACGTTAGCCATATGCGTGCGGAACCTAAAACAAGAGGAGGGCGCAACAAGTTTTCTGGCCCCCTTTATTCCATCAAGTTTTTATATGCACATAATATTTTCTTGTAAAAAATTTTTAGAAAGGTTTAGAAGGGTTCGTCTCTGGCTTGGCCGATTGTTTTCGGAGCAGTTTTGTGTGCTTCACAGAATTTTTACTGTTTTCGTCCGATTGTTGTTTTTGAGCATTTTTATGGGACTCTGTAGCGAGTGCAAATTGACCAACTTCTAAGGATGGATTCACTTTTTTCTTCAAAATGTGCATTTATTTTGCAATTTTGGGCATTTACTACTACTTTTTACAAAAAATCGTAAATAAACTAAAATTAGTTATATTTATTGAAAATAGCTAACCAACGAGTTAATAGCTACAACACAGCAAATTTTGACATTTACAACTAAATAAACGCTGTAATTTTCAAATATAACTCGGGACTATAATTATTTCTTAAACATGGAACAATATATTGACAGAATAATGTGTCCATAGATTTATCGTCACTGTAAAGTTTACAGTGTATCTAGATGCTCTTTTCGTCATTTTTAACAAGGATTTAATATTGAATTGGGTACCTATCTGGCTACCTCTTACTCTACCACATCACCCCGCACTTTCAACCCCTTTCCTTTACACTGGTCATCAGTGGCGGCTGGTGAACCTCGAAATAACATTTTTTACTACGTAACCTAGGGCTCCTTTCAGAATTTTCAGCGTTCACCCGCCTCGAACCTTTGCGTACGCTATGACATTGGCTGATTTTAGATTGCAGTAAAACGAATTAAAATAGAATTTATCATTTTTATCTTTATTTATATTCATGTTTTTTGTATCCGATATAATACACTAAATGAAATCTACTGAACACTTATATGAATTTGGATAATCAATTATTTGAGAAGCAATATCACTGGAAAACTTTGTTTAGGATGAAAATGAAAAAAATTGTTTGTAATGAAAATCGAAATGAACCCGCCTTCCAATTCTGAGTGGCGTAGAACCCGGAAGCTGCGTGACTGCCCTCTTCCCCTCCCCCGCGAGCGCTCGTCTCCCGCAGCCGCCGCAGGGCGGGGGGCCCGATCGCATCGCGGCCTTTAAGCCGACTGCCCAGATACAATGCACAAATCACATAACGGTTGGGCATCCGACGCGGCGCGGTGGCGCGGGACGGGGCGGGGCGGGGCGGCGCAGCGGTCCATGGCCCTTCCTCCCGCCTGCACCCAGCCCCGCGCCCACCTCAGCCCCGCGCTGCTCGCCTCCTCCCACGATCCTTTTTTTTTAACCCTTCTTGCCTACTTGCTATCCACCCTATCATGCCGCCGCTGCTGTAGACTGATCGTATGCATTTTTATTCATTTACGGCTTCCCTTCTTTCTCCTACCCTCGGTCTACTCACCTCTCCCATCCTTTCCTTCCGTCTTACCGCAGTGCTATATTATTTTCTTGTTCGCTCCTTCCCAACCTTTTCTCTGGCTGTGCAGTATCTCTTCCCTGCCACGCCCTACCGTGCCCACCCAGCACACTGTACATGACACTGGTTCGTACCGCTCTTCTCTTCGTGTTACTCTGACAGTACTCTCGTCCCGTTCGGTCATCTGTCTGGCTGCCTTCTGCCCTACCACCTCTCCCCACCTTATCACTCCGCCCTTTCAGCATCTCTCCTCCACACCGGTCAGTTTATTTATCATTTATTTTCCTTTTGCAAATCTAACCTTATCTCACTTACTCAAGAAGGTTGATCGTAAGCGTCCTAATCGCTCATGGTTTTGGCGAACGGGCGCATGCGAAAAAAACGCTCTGCCGCCCCAGAAGTCGCTTTGCGCATGCACGCGTTTGCTAAACCTCCGTTTGGTTGGTTTGGTTTGTTTTTTTCGTGAGCGTCGCCGGGGAGCGTCAACTGCTTTGCTCATTAGTCCCGTTAGTGTAGTGCATGTTTTTTCTCGGGAGATGGCGGTGATCTTCCCCCGCTGGATGGCGAGATCCGGCGCCGACCTTCCGTCGGCTACAGGGGTTTCCCCCTAACCAGGACTCTCCCACCAGCGGGACACCGCCCCAGCCAGGACAAGGTCTAAGCTCCCGACCGGTCTCCCGGAATATGTGATAGTGTGGTGCATGTTAGTGTAAGGGGGAGAGAATAGGACAAGGAAGAGAAAAGAAAGATCGCGCGCGGTCCGTGACCCGTTTGCTAGGGTACTGCTCCGGATTCGCCTGGTGTTGATCGGAGAAACCACGGAAAACTAACGATCAGAGCAGCCGGCCGCTAGAATTCTCCTCCAGGCAGCGACTGAATTCGACGTAGCTGAAAAGCTAGTGTCGAAACCCTGCTGCCTTGAGGACTCGAACCTAGGACCTCCCGGTCAGAGGCGCTGCAGTGGCCTAAACCTCCGTCGTATTCGTTCATTACAAGGTGTAAATCTAGTAAATCGGGCATAAAGCCTCCTCGTCTTTACCACCCTGCACATCCCTTAGGCTCTTTGGATTGACTCAACCCCTCCCGTTCCGCCTGGCGTAGTTGTACCGCATCGCCGACACAACGCTTCGCCCTCGCACCCTGGGTTGTGATTTCCTGGCTCGGCACCGCGCGACCCACCGCATCGCTCCCCCTCGCTTCCCCGCCCCGCGCCTCCGCGCCACACCTCTCATCCCGGAGCCGCCCGCGCCCGTATTGTCCCGTTCAACTCGGAGAGAGAAATTCCTGAGCTAGAACTGACAGTACCGCGCCTGTACCCGGTAATTACCGACTCTCCAGTCTCGTGCTTCTCTCTTTCTCTCTGGCACTCGCTCGCTCTTGCTACTCCCCTCCTCCTTGGCTTCATCCGGAGGAGACTCTGCCCTTCTCCATAATTCGAGGTCGGTGACCATCCGTCGCCGTTGACTTTCCAGGACTCGGGGAGTCGCAGCAGCGGCGGCGGAGATGGTGGCGGCGGTGCGGGGGCCTGAGCGGCCGCTGACCCGCCGTCACCTGCCACTCGCGTCGCCGCCGCCGCCGCCGCCGCGCCGCCGATTTGCGGTACATGAGCCCTGCCGCCGCGCCGCGCCGCGCCGGTGCCGTGGAGGTGGACGCCGCGGCATGCCGTTTGCATGGCGGCCCCGAAAGCGCCGAATCCCGAATGCCGCCGTCGCCTTGTGGGTCGCCGGTGCTTCTGGGTCGGGGTTCACCGCACCGGCACGCCAACCGGCAAGCGCTGTCCTAGGCGCGTGCCGAAGTCGGTCTCTGGTTTGATTAATTGATTGATGGATTTTTTCGTGTTTCCGGGCGCGTCAACTGCTCTGGTCATTAGTCCCGTTAGTGTAGTGCATGCTTTTTTCTCGGGAGATGGCGGTGATCTTCCCCGCTGGATGGCGATATCCGGCGCCGACCTACCGTCGGCTAGTGGGGAATCCCCCTAACCAGGACTCTCCCACCAGCCGGGCACCGCCCCATCCGGGACAAGCTCTAAGCTCCCGACCTGTCTCCCGGAATATGTGGTAGAGTAGTGCGTGTTAGTGTAAGTGTGTGTGTAGGGGGAGAGGATAGGACAAGGAAGAGGAAGGACAGATCGCGCTCGGTCCGTGGCCCGTTTGATAGAGCATTCGCCTGGTGTTGATCGGAGAAACCACGGAAAACTCGGTCTCTGGTGCTGCGTTAATGGCAGCCGGGTTCACGAACGGTTCCTTCATCTTACCTCTACCGAATTAAAAAATACTAATGTTCTACACTGAAGAATAATTATAAAATATTTATATAATCTAGCGTTGCCTTTCGCCGGATTTACCTTTCATTGTTGAAGTTTAAAATCATGTAGAAAAAGTCTCGAATTTTAGAATTTTGGCAAGAATTAACTAAATGAGAGTTCTCAGGATTGTTAAAATGAATTTGGGTTGAATATAGTTGTGGATTAATTATTAATATAATCTCCAACAGCTACTACCACCAAGATGGCACTCAAGATTGTACAAATCGGTATATGAACACTTCATTTTAGAATGAACTCATTGTTGGGATTGCTAACTAAATTTATTAATATATTGAAGTTAAAATTTAGGAAATAAATTGATGAATAATGCAAAGTAAAAACATTTTGCATTGCGGTTTTTTCATTAAAAAATATCTAAAAATATTTAATGTGAAAGAATCAACACCTGAAAACTGAAACGGTACTCAATGTCGTATAACTTGTAATGATTTTTTTTTATGAATAATTCTATTTGCATAAATTTTGCTCAAACGTTGCAGATATAATACACTTATTAATATCGAATTATTAATTACGAAACTTAAACTGTTATAGCTAAACATGTACCAGCTTGTAGTGTACTGTAGAATTACTTAGTAGTGACTGAAGGTATATTCCCTGCTAGTTAATGATAACTTGGTGCTCTTTCATTCCATTTCTTATTTTTTATTTAATTAGTATTGTAATTTTCTATTTTCTAACTTTCTTGACGGATCATTTTCCATCTTGTGCATACATCGTGTATGATGCAGAAAAAATGCATGTGGTTGTGACAAAATATCACATTACGAAGCGATATTTCTTTCCATTCAACTGCCATCAATCTCCCTAGTAGAGATAAATAAAAATTGTAATTTGATTGTAATACATATATAAAATAAAATCCACGAGATATATACTGAATAATATGCTCGTTGGAAATGAACAACATTCATTGTATTCAGTTAACTTTTGCGATTCAAAAATACAAAAATGAGAATCCATCCACTGCTGTTCCACTGTTCCATACCAGAACCGATATCATTTCAGTACATTTTTTTAAAATCTCGGTGTACAGTTTTGACAGCCAAAACATAATATATTGGTCCGCCCAAGAGTAGATTAGGGGTTTATTACAGTATCAAGCGGTAATCGCTAATACAGAACCAGGGAAGCACGAAAAAACTTGAGTTACTGGAAAAACCGTGCACGTATAGTGCGGTTATTACAGAGCTGCGTGTGAAGTAAAACAGCTGTTATGGTGTCATCCAACGATTGAACGCCACCATAGTGAAGTGTAAGGTCCCGATTAGACGGCATCGTAGGAGCTGGTCACATGTCAAACGCAGCAATGTAAAAATCGCGGTGTAGAGGCAGGTCGCGGGGACAACCGACGCGAGGGCCACGGCTCGTCGATTTCTCCGCGCGAGCGAGCGAGTGAGTGAGGACGGCTTTGCGACGTCCTCACTCTCCGCGGTTCCGCCCCCCCCCCCTCCCCCGCCACTCTCGCCGCCACCCACCGCCGCCGCCGTCACTGCTCGCCGCCTCTGCCGCGACTTCCTGCTCGCCGCCGCCGCCGCGACGGAGAGATCGACCGCCTTTCAGAGCTCCGCTTGCTCACTCCCGGGGGCCGCCGCCACTACCATCAACACTTCCTCCTCCACCACCATCAACACTTCCATCACCACCACCACCATCACCACTACCACGAACACCATCACCACCACCTCCGCCAACATCACCACCACTAAACCACCACACAAACACCACTAAACCATCACTAAAACCACCACCACACCACCACCACCGCCACCACCACCAACACCACCACCAACACCACCACCATCACCACCACCACGACCACCACCAACATCACCACCACTAGAACCACCACTACAAACTCCACCAAAACCATCACTAAAACCACCACCACCACCATTATCACCACCATCACCACCACCAACAACAACACTTCCATCACCACCACCACCACCACCACCACGAACACCATCACCACCACCCCACCAACACCACCACCCCAACACCCACCACACAACCCAACCACCACCACACCACCACGGCACCTCCGGCACCACCCCCATAACCATCACTACCACCACAACCACAACCAAGATTTGCCCCTCTCACCACTTGACTGGTTCATTCAACCATAGAGATATTATGTTATTCATCATTCAATCATAGAGCAAACAGACAGGGTAGAAAGATTGACAATAGGTAGCAAGTACACTGCACTTATGAGCTAATTTCTCTTTTATTCAACATGGTTAACAAGAGGGAGAAAAAACGTTTGTGGAGTTCAAGAAAACCTGTACAGATTTACATTTGTCCTCATTCGTCACATACAGTTTTTAACGTTTTGTGACTAAAACAATGCAAATCATATTACCGTCCCCGACTCGACTTCCATCACTACGCTATCAGCACCGACATCTCCGACGCATCATTGCCATCTCCATCACCTTCACTTTCACCATCACGGCCAACACCACCGGCAGATGACTCCCTAAAACTTTTCAAAAGGGCCCTATAGCACTACGTAATAAAATATTTTATTTCCGTAAATATGATCCCCCTTTTTAGACTGAGACATACGAAATTGATACACGTCATTTCGAGAAGTTCTCCAAATCATCTAGCGACATTGTCGATTGCTGTACGCCACGCTGTGCAAAAAGTCAATATGTGAGTAGGAATCGAGAGCGGAAATCAGCTGAGAGTAGGGAAGTTCCGATGCGATTCCGGAATCAATTACTTTCTTTCGATTCTTACGGATTTCATACGATTCATTTGCTTCCTATTCTTTCTGGAATCAATATTAAAAGCCGGAATCAATCAAATGAATAACAATGTGTTTCAATTACATATTTGCGTCCCTTTTACTCTATTTTTCAAAATCCTCCTACCATGTCCTCACCTCTTACTTCGCTCAAATCAAACTACTTGGTTCAAATTACATTAGCTTGTGGTGTTAATGCATTTTTGTCAGGCAATTTTCCATAAAGGTTTCACAATCTGTTATCGAGTTAATTTAAATACAATCATGTAAGTTCTGGTCATCCTTATAGTCCTGATCATTTCCGTTTAGAGAAAAAAAATCATGCAAGCACATTTTTTCCAAATGCTTGATACTGGTAGAGATACTGACGTTGCAGGGTGTCATGTGAATCGATTCACTGGGGAATCGATTCTTTTCTTTCGATTCGATTCTAGAATAGATTCCAATTTTTCGATTTTTTGATCGATTCCAGAATCGATTCTTTTACAGGAATCGAACGTCCTTAATAGGGTGTTTTTGCACGTCGAAGCGCCGCTGCAATCGACAGCACTATCGATCTTCTGCGCATGCGCAGACGCACAAAAGTGATGCGAAACGCAAACAGGGCATGCGCAAAGGTGGACCGTGCTGTCGATTGCCGTCACGCTAGGTGCAAAAACGCGCAGTGGGAACGGGCCGAGAGAGCGCGTGCCTGCCGGCGGGCCGGCCGGCCCGCGCGAGCGCATGCGCACTGGGGCAGCGCCGATGCCGCGCAGGCGGAAGCCGTCGGAGGTGCTGACCGCGTTTTCCGCCCCGGGGCCGCCTTCGGCCGCGCTGCGCCGCCGAGCGCGTCCCGACGCCGACGCGGACGGCGCGGGCGAAAAGGAAGCACCTGGCACAGCCGCGCCGCCGACTGTCGTGGTCGGCCTCCGCTGGACCGGGTTGAAAATGAACCCCGCCCTTTCAGCCCCTTTCCTTTACACTGGTTTGATTGATTGATTGATTGATTTGTTCGTGTTTCCGGGCGCGTCAACGGCTCTAGTCATTAGTCCCGTTAGTGTAGTGCATGTTTTCCCTCGGGAGATAGCGGTGATCTTCCCCCGCTGGATGGCGAGATCCGGCGCCGACCGACTGTCGGCTAGTGGGGTTTCCCCCTAACCAGGACTCTCTCAGCAGCGGCACCGCCTCAGTCGGGACAAACTAAGCTCCCGACCGGTCTCCCGGAATATGTGGTAGTGTAGTGCATGATAGTGTAAATGTGTGTGTAATGGGAGAGGATAGGAAAGGAATGGGAAGGACAGTTCGCGCGCGGTCCGTGGCCCGTTTGGTAGGGTACTGCTCCGGCATTCGCTTGGTGTTGATCGGAGAAACCACGGAAAACTACCGATCAGAGCAGCCGGCCGCTAGAATTATCTTCCAGACAGCGACTTAATTCGACCTAGCTGAGAAACTAGTATCGAAAATCCTGCCGCCGTCAGGACTCGAACCTAGGACCACCTGGTCAGATGCGCTGCAGTGACATGAGTTGTGACATTGGTTGATGCACTGAGCTACCGCTCCCGGTTTTACACTGGTCATCAGTGGCGGCTGGTGTACCCCGAAATAACATTTTTTACTTCGTAAGCCTATGGGGCTCCTTTCAGAATTTTCAGCGGTGTTGCAATCCACCCGCCACGCAATCTCTGCGTACGCTGATTTTAGATGCAGTAAAACGAATTAAAACTAGAATTTTTTTCTGTAAGATGATATCCTAGATTTTTATTTATTTATATTCATATGTTTTCTGTATCGTAATATAATACCCTAAATAAAATCTACTGAACCTTTTATGAATTTGGATAATCAATTATTTGAGAAGCAATATCACTGGTTTTGGATGAAAAAAAATTGTTTTGTAATGAAAATCGAAATGAATCCGCATTCCAATTCTGAGTGGCATAGAACCCGGAAGCTGTGGGGCTGCCCATTCCCCTCCCTTTCTCCTCCACCATCCCCTTCCCCTCCCCCACGAGCCCTCGTCTCCCGGCCGCCGCCGGATTGTTTCTATACTAATGTGGGAATTAGAGAGTTTGTGCCCGCGTTCGCTGACCGACTATCGATATTCTGCGCATGCGCAGATGCTCAAAAGTGATGCGAAACTTAAACTGTTCATGTGCAGAGGATCGATAGTGCTTTAACGTCCGAGACTGCATAAACTCTCTATTTATTTAGTTTTCGTAATACTGTCCTGTTACATGACTTACCGCAACTGAACAGTTGAATGTGAAGCCTGTCTAAACAGCTAGTGTCCGTTAACGATTTTACAGTCTGCCGTCCGTTATAAACAATGGAAGCAAATGATATTGAGAGATTACTATAAGAAGGGACAGAAGCTTTGACAGCTACTGCTTGGACACTGCTGGCAATGTTACTGTAAGTTACGTCCATGCAGTTACTTTGTCGGTGCGTTCGTTTACAGTTAGCTAATTTGTAAATATCTTCATCACTATCTCTTGCAATGTCATCGCCCTGCATGACGTTCATTTATTTCTCGACCTGTTTAAGTGATGCCTTCTTAGAGAAATTCCTCTATAGCTGAAGTTGTGGACGAGTCCTACCTACATTATAGTTACTTATAATACGAATGGTAAGAGTGACGTTTTATTTTGCAAGTACGAAAATTTAATCACTTTTATTACGTGTCATACACTATTTATTTTAGATAGTCTTACTTTCATTTTATTTTACTTCAAGTATTCAAATCATTTAATGTTACATTAAGGTCTGCAGTAGTTGATGCAATCAGAAGCAAGTATTTTGTTTTCTTTGTTGCAGTTACAGAATTGTCTGCAACTTGAGCATCGTCTCTCTTTTAGCACCGGTGTTAAAAATTGAAATTTAGCATCCAATGCACCACCAATGAAATTTAGCATCCAGCATGCAATGTCCTGAAAGTACCTTGTAAAAATATATATTATTTATATTATTTTTCCTGAAAAAGCTGGTATTTCGAAAACTATTGAACGAACACGGCCGATAACACAATTAAAGAATCTGTTATTTCCTCTAAATCGGCCTAATAAATTTAATAACAATTATATATGTGTAATCTGCCACTGGACAGAACAAGTCAAATTGTAGAATAACGTTTCTATCTAAAGAGCTCTCATTATTATTCGACCGGTCCCTCTGTAAGTTGAGAATTGCGCGTAAAATGCAAAAAATCATTACCTAAAGGAAATTTTTGGTTTATTTTTAGAAAATCTTATATTCGTATATAGAAAATATTGTTCCTAAGGAATACGATATTTCAAAGTTGATTGTTTGGAATTAATGCGAAGAAATGCGGCCGTGAAAAAGCATTCCACAGAGTAAATGATAGCAAAAATTAATAGTAAGCATGAATCAAAAATTTAGTTCTTGCTCTTAGTTGCAACGCTTTACAAGTGTTTTGGTAATGATCATCAAATTTAGTAATTCGCTTTATTCAATTTTTTATCATCCACTATCTAGTTTTTTCTACAAATCTTTATTTTTCCTCATTACCTTATTTGATCTCCTATTTTTACCTCATGTGTTCAAAAATACTTAAATCCGCACTATGTGCAGGTGTCTAGATAACTTTCGGATAGTTGTAGAGGAGCCATTACCTAATCTAGCCATATTAGACACGTGTGTTCGTAAATTACCCTTTAGAACTCGCTATTATACGGATCGTTGTCCGCATTGCCTTCCACAAAAGCCAGCTTTCAGCAACTCATTTTGCTGATATACCCCTTAAATATCCTTTATTACGCTGTCTGGATGTTTCACAGCTTGACATTCTATTACGATTATTTGAGCCTTTACGCGAAATTCTCGGTGCACAGAGGGACTGGTGGAACGCGTATGCGAGCTACTGCGAAAACTGGGCAAAACGGATTCGCAAATGGTTTTCTGGAGTGTTTTCCATTCCCTTTCTTTCTCATTCCACCATTCCGTCATCATCACTCACATCACATATTCATAATCGTCTACCATAAACTCATTCATACATTTCAGGTATGACGGTAAGGCTGAGGCACTCACATCCCAATAAAGAATTCCACTTAGCATGTTTTGACTCTTGCTGCATACTGGAGACAATTTGTTTAGGTGGGTCCCTTTCCTCACTGTAGACTTCTCACACTTCCCTCACTGCAGTGGTTACGACTTCATATTTCCCTACAGATACGTTGGTGCGAAAGTAGCTTCCTATTAAAAAGAGAAACTAAATAGACACGGGTTCGCAACGAGAGTGTGCTCGAGGTCACCTGCGTCCCGTCTCAACTGTCATCGTGTTTGATATGATTTATCCCTAGGTTGTTTTTAAACTTACGAACTGAGAGCACGAGAGAGATCACATTCCGTATCATACGTATCGTTACAACTTAATCTATACTAAGAGACCAATCTTAGTTTCTAAATTGAACACTTGTACTGTCTCTTTAGAATGTGAGCGAAAAATCGCAACAGAGGACAATCTTATTCAGAATTTCCAGATGTAGTGTTTTTATTTAACTTCTTTGAACCGGATACAATTGAAAGTAACCAAATATTTCCATTGACACTTGTCTTCTGTTCATATTACGATCTGTAGTCGAAATTACACAGGATAATTTCCTGTGTACTACTGAACGACAAGTACTGGCAAACCTATTGTTAAAATATAATGAATTTGAAAAATGCTTCAATTTACCTTCCATTAAAAAGATTCGAAGTTTCATGGCCAAGTCTTGCCGTAGAATTTCATTACTTCAATTGAAGTATTTTAGTTCCTCAGTTAGCATTTTCAAACGAACCAATAACAATTCTCCTATTTAAAAAAAGTGACAGACTCAAGCCCATTGGTTTACTCTCATCAAACATTCTACGTGCAAAATTTCAAAATGACAATTGAACATGTGCTCTGCGAGAGACTGAAGTCACAGCGAAAGCAAACAGCTGGAGGCTTGCATCGTAAACATGCAAACAGGGGACTCCCCGAGTTTAAGCAGCACTATAAAGAAGCCAAATGAAAGCTAGCCCATTTACATCTCAATGCCTTGCTAACATGTGTATCTACATTTCCGTCATTCTTCAATTTAGCTGTTGCCAACAAATGATCATTCTTTTATTGCGCAGATAATAATTGTGAACGCACCAAATGTATGTGTATAATGAATCTTTCACCGGTACCGGTAACTCTTTATATGAATGGTCATGCGTTTGTAACAGGTATTAATGATATTGTTGACTTTATTTGAATGACCAAGTAAGGTGATTTATCGCCATTCGAATTTTATACACTCGCTCTTTGAATCGATTGATATTTAAATTGAGCATTTTTTGGAAAATGTCAATCGTTCCTAACAATGCGTTTCAAAATAAATATACAAAGGTGGATTCTGAGTCACGGACATTGAAGTAATTAATTCTTAAACATATTGAACAGTACAATTCAGACTACTTGGCGCGACGGTGACGGCTGTGACGGTTGTGATGGCTGTGACGGTTGTGACGGCTGTGACAGTTGTGACGGCTGTGACAGTTGTGACGGCTGTGACAGTTGTGACGGCTGTGACAGTTGTGACGGCTGTGACAGTTGTGACGGCTGTGACAGTTGTGACGGCTGTGACAGTTGTGACGGCTGTGACAGTTGTGACGGCTGTGACGGTTGTGACGGCTGTGACAGTTGTGACGGCTGTGACAGTTGTGACGGCTGTGACAGTTGTGACGGCTGTGACAGCTGTGACGGCTGTGGTAGTGTGACGGCTGTGACAGTTGTGACGGCTGTGACGGTTGTGACGACTGTGACGGTTGTGACGGCTGTGACAGTTGTGACGGCTGTGACAGTTGTGACGGCTGTGACGGCTGTGACGTTGTGACGGCTGTGACTGTTGTGAGGGCTGTGAGAGTTGTGACGGCTGTGACGGTTGTGACGACTGTGACAGTTGTGACGGCTGTGACAGTTGTGACGGCTGTGACAGTTGTGACGGCTGTGACAGTTGTGACGGTTGAGATGGCTGTGACAGTTGTGACGGCTGTGACAGTTGTGACGGCTGTGACAGTTGTGACGGCTGTGACAGTTGTGACGGTTGAGATGGCTGTGACAGATGTGACGGCTGTGACAGTTATGACGGCTGTGGGAGGGGGGGGGGGTGTGACGTTGGCTCGGCCGCGGGGGCGGCGGTGACACGGCGAGGCCGTGTGGTGGCGGTGGCGGCGGTGGCGGCGGTGGCGGCGGTGCGGCGGTAAGGTGGTAAAGGCGGTGTCAGCGCTGGCGGCGTTGGCGGTGGTGGCGATGGCGGCGGCAGGGACCCCGCCCGGCGATTCTGCAGGCGCACGGGCGCCCTATTTGGAGGCGCTTTGGAGTCGCGCGGGCGTTGCTTCACGCGCACTTTCTCGCTGCGCGCACCGCCTCCGCCCCCCTCGCGCGGAATGCCAAGCGGGGCCCGCCACTCTCTAAGGCCTGATGGATTGAAACCAATCCTATGCAAAGAAAATCAACAAACAAATAACGATTTCGGAAGAGGTCTCCAGTAAACTTCAAAACGATAGCTGTAGGTCTCAAACAAAAATTCTCTAAGACTACACGCTTCCTTTTGCTCAACGAGTTTTGACGAACTCGCGCATGCGCAGAGCGGCTCTGAATCCCCAGAAGTCACTCTGTCCATGCGTGCTTTAGCTATGTTTCGAAAACTGTTCGCAAAAGGGCAGGGTGTTAATCGGGTTTTACTGTCGCATTTGGAGACTTGTTAGAAATGACGCCAAGATATGGACAATGAAGAAGAAACGTTGCGTCCACGTCAACCTGCAGTGGACGGAATGGAGAGAATGAAACGGTATTCCGGCGAATTAAGAAAACAATTTAATGAAGCATATTAGGAAGAGGAAATCGAATTGTTCGGAACAATTTTAAGAAATGGTCAAAATTAAACGAATTTGACAAAATTGAAAGAAAATCTGAGAAGTACCGGGGGGAAACGGTGTGATGTGTTGACACACATAAGAAGGGGAAATGCTATTGAATCTCCATGAAGATTTCCGATGGGAGAACGAGGGAAGAAATGTTGAACTGAGACACCTGCTTCCATACAGGTTTATGAACGACTAACCTCATCATTGCTGGTTTGTGAACTATTATCGTAATCACGCTGTCGGAGAGAAGAATAAAGGAAATAATAGTGATATCGTAAACACCTAGACTTTGTCACAAGATTCATAGGAGTGCTGTCGTTTTCTTTTTCTCTGAGACGTAGGTTGATTTGCCAATTTTTACAGCCACTTTATCGTATATACAAGTATGTAGTAAAATGCTCGTCGGTGGTGGTCTTTTTAATTCACGTATGTGTGTATTTGTTAAAAATGCAACATTGTCAAATTGTAATTGACTGAATTGTTGCAGTTAATATAATTGTAAAATCAAGTATTCGCAAGAGTCGCTGAATATTATTAATATTGACTGCAATGGAACATTGAATAATTTTTAGTTTTTTATTGAGTCTCGTGACTTTTCGTTTGTGAGTGCATGACTTATCGGATGTTCCGAGGCCTGTTCTACCTGAGCGTGTACGTCTTTCTCACCTTCAGATTAAGCGCAAATTAAAATTGCGCATCAGAATTATTTACAAAAAGTGGCAAATATCTAGTGAATAGTTACAGTCTTAATAAAACTTTATTATTTGTTATTTATCGTCAGATAGTAAATAAACACTGTAGTGACCTGTGGTAAAGTGGATTAATCTACCCAAGTTTTCTTGAAATCCACAATCTCTGACTTCTCGGTAACTATTCCCAGTTGAATTTTAAATAAATCTACCAACAAGGTTGGTTGGAAACCTTTAAAAACTAGAAATATTTTCTGACGAGTAATTTAAACGTACTTGCGTTGTCACATGTTCCACTATTTGGTATATTCTTAGATTACTTAAAATAGATGTAGTTTGACTTCCCTAAATGAAAATCACATCAAGACTTCATTCACCGTGTATGATGTAATTGATTAAATACCAAATGCCTGACCAAACGCACAAAACACACCGGAAACCAATGAACTCCACCAACTTCTCCCCACCTGCCATTAAAATCACTTCCGCGAGCCGCGCCGCGATTGTTTTAAGCCGGTGTAAGCCATTGTAGGCCAGGTGTCGGTCGCGGAGCGCTGTAAACATCATGTAGCGCCGCGCGAGTTGTGCGCGGAGGACACGTGTCGCGACTGAGCCTAGCAGCAATCGATGCCTGTTGCGCAAGGCGCACGCGGCGCGGCGGCCGGCCTGACGTCGCTGCTGACGCGGGCGCGTGCGAAACACGTCGCGCGCACGCGCGTGATCGCTCGGCCGTCTGCGCCGAGCACGCAGGTGGGAGTCACTATGGCGTTGGTCTCTGGTGGAGTGTCGTAGACGACCACCCGAACGCTGAGTCTCGTGGCGCCACTCATGTCGTTAGCTTGAAGGTGCAGGTAGTCAGAAGGCGATGCGAAGCTCCTGGTAGTCGGGTCCGCTCGGCTGCCCAGCAGTTGGGCATATGTCACGTCGACCGTTCGGAGTACTCCGGATCCCACTTTAAAGTCCGGCGGGAAACTAGACACCACCCGTCTGGTTGCCCAGGTTCCGGCGTCACCCACGTCGATAGTTGGCGGTAGGCAATGAGGAGACCGGATGGGGGCTCCGAGACGCCTGGACCTTAGCTGGGCTCTCGGCTTCGTCGTGGCAGTGGCTCGATACACTGGGCAAAGGGGAGGAAACTTCTTCCCGGCGCATGTGAGTAGCCATTGTTTAGACAACGGTACTAGCCTGGAAATCTAGTAGCTCTGAGCTGGCAGGGCAGCCAGTATTACCCAGGCATTGTATGGGGAGGTTGCCATAGGGCAAACTGGTTCCGGCTGGATTCAGCCATCAGCCCATGGGCTCGCTTGCGCGTTGATGGGAAGTGAGAATAGAAGCCCAAAAGGCACAGGTGCCCACCCCGGGAACTTGTTCTCATGATGAAGCAAGTCAATGTGGTGTTGTAGACCATTTGGGGTCTACTATTACTACTGCGCTGGGCACTCGCGGTTACGTCACGTCGCCATGTGGGGAGGATCGCTCGTGGTTGTCGGCGTCTCCTCTCTAGGGATACCTTAACTTCCATTATAGAAAAAGAGGAACTTCATATAATAACTATTAACATACCTAGAAATGTAATAACCCTCTAACATTTTGGTATGTACAGCATTTTATCGGTCACCATACAATCTCATGAATTAAGCGTACATTTACGACATTACTGCGAAAGTAAACACATGAATTCTGTTGCTGACACACGTTAGTACCATATTGTGGGTTGTTGTTTGTGATCTATCTATATAAAAACAATATTCGTACACCGAGGTTCGAGAAAGATGGATCAAATAATTTTAAAACTGCCAACTCCATAACCCTTACTGCTTCATCTCTCCCCTTTTTTCCTTCCCCCACCTCCACCTCCACCTCCACCTCCACCTCCACCTCCACCTCCACCTCCACCTCCACCTCCCACTTCCACTTCCACCTCCACCTCCACCCCCACCTCCACCCCCACCTCCACCTCCACCTCCACTTCCACCTTCCCCCGCAGCTGTCTGCTCTCCGCCGATGTCGCCGCCCGCGTCGTAACAGTCGGCGGCGACGAGGTACGCGGTGAAAGTGATCTCACTGAAGACGCTGCCCATGCGGAAAGGTAACCTGACGATTTTGTTTGGATTGTTAGTGCAACATCAAAAGACTCAGGAGTTTCATTGCTTACTACGCTCTTGGTGTGTGCCAATGGGCAATTCGTTTTTCTCAAAATGCCTGCTATTCAAAAGTAATACCTCTCAAAATGTTTATCCTTTTCCCCGAAATATGAAATGTTTGATTATGTTCAATATTCTGAAAGTAAATTCCAAAATCTGTGTTATTACTAGCTTATATGAAATTAATTAAGTTTGAATGTTTGAAAAAATAATCATATATATATATATATATATATATATATATATATATATATATATATGATAATTCTAAGGGAGAACAAAGTTCTGCCTGAGTAGTGTCGTAGTGATCTCGGACCGAAGGGTCGCGGGTTCGAGTCCCGCCTCGGGCATGTTTGCATTTGCGTTTGTCATTTCACCCCTTATCACCATTTCGTTTCATCTTCATAGTTACCATAATGTTAACTCCAATAATGGTCGCTAATGACCTCGATGTTGATGCGATCTTAAATAACGACAAAAAAAGTTCTGCCTTGTGAGAGAGCGGAAACGCATTTCTTGTTCCGCTTTTGTAAACTCCGCGCGTTGAAGCGTTTGAGGTCACAGAAGCGCTCCTCGCGGCAGGTGGCCGCAAACGAGGCGCCGACGCCGCCCGTCAAAATGCGGAACTTGGGCGGTGGGCGAGCGCGGCGAATCCGCGTCTCGCTTCTTGAGCCGCCGCTCCGCGCTGCTCTTCTCGTTGGCAGCCGCCCAACGCTTTGCTAAGACGCTGTCGGATTCGACAACGCGTATGCAAGAATTGCATTTTAATATCCCCTTCATCTTCTTCGTTGATTGATTCGTGTTTTCGGGATCATTTTCGTATGAGCTCATTAATCCCGTAAGTGTAGTGCATGCGCCCCCCCCAGAGGATATGACGGTCATCTCCCACTGGGTGGCGAGATCAGGCCTCACATTCTGCCGACATGTGTGGTAATGTAGTGCATGTATGTGTGTGGAAATAAGGGGTGAGGATAGAACAAGAAGAAAGGAAAGATTGCGCGCGGTCCGTGTTCCATTTGTTAGGGTACGGCTCCGGCATTCGCCTGGTATTGTTCGAAGAAACCACGGCAAACTACTAGCTATGTAGCTAATTCCGAAAATCCTGCCACTGTCGGGGCTCAAACCGCAAGGATTTCCTGGTCAGAGACACTGAAGTGACATCAATTGATGCCATTTGTCACCTATAATCTTCTTTGTCTCCATCATCGTCTTCGTCTAGTAAACGCTTGTCCGCCGTTCTTTGCCCCACCCACTATCCAGCTCGTGTAACCGAACGGTCCATGTCATCATCTTCCCATCTTGTAGAGAGTTAATTAACGCAAAGCTAGGGTAAGCTAAGTTTTTCTAACGCTCGTATGATCTCTGTCAACAAAATAAAAGAATGTTAAACAACGAAGAAGATACTACACATTTTCCAATTGTACGCTCAACGGACAAGTGAAATAAACAAAACGGGGTTCGGGGTTAACGGTTCGGGAGTAGCACGTGCGTTTAAATGAGCCAATTCTTTCGCCCGTCTGAACGCTTCGATTGTTCCGTTTGTTTTGAGTCATAACGGGGAGGCGTCGCAAAGCCTCTGGGGGGAAAGCGGGACGAGGCCGAAAAATCGAGACCGACCGCTCCGCCTCATCCGGGACGTGCGACCGCCACCGCCCACGCCCCCCCCTATCTCCCGCGGGCCCCTCTCGCTTCTCTTCCGCCCAGGCCCACTCATTCTCCCACAGTATTGTCAATACGCGTCTTCTCACCGCACCGGGAGATGTGGCTCCCGGTCACTGAGAGATGTGGCCATTGCAGTACCTATGACCGGGACGTCCTGGGGTTAGAGTCCCGACAGTGGCAGGATTTTCGACACTAGTCAGATGGCTAGGTCGAGTTCTGTCGCTGTCTGGAGGAGAATTCTAGCGGCCGGCTGCTCTGAATGGTAGTTTTCCGGGGTTTCTCCGATCAACACTAGCCGATTTGCCGGAGCAGTGCCCTAACAAACGGGCCACGGACCGCGCGCGATCTTTTCTTACTCTTCCTTGTCCTATCCTCACCCCTTACACACACACTTACACTAACATGCACTACACTACCACACATTCCGGGAGACCGGTCGGGAGCTTAGAACTTGTCCTGACTGGGGGGTACCCCGCTGGTGGGAGATAACTGGTTAGGGTAACCCCACTAGCCGACGGTAATTCGGCGCCGGATCTCGCCATCCAACGGGAGAAGATCACTGCCATCTCCCGAGAAAATTATATTCATTTACTGTATTAATGTCAGGCAGTAGACGCGCCCGGTATCACTTGCAACCAATCAATTTTTTCGCCGACCCCATTCGTTACTCCTCCGCGGGCCGTCGAATCCAATCGCAGTTGCCCAATTGTCTATCCGCCCACTCGTTCGCATCCACCGGCTGAACCCGGTGGAAACCGACCGCGCTTCCAAGTTCACCCGCTAACGCACGGATCACCGACCTATCCATGTTTGTCGGCCCGCCCGCCCCACCGGACGACCTGCTCCGCCCGCCCCACCGAACACCGCGCTCCAATCGACAGTGGCCACAGATACGCCCGTCCCTACCCATACGTGCCCTGCCAGTACCTGGTCGCGATTCTCACTCATCTATACCCACTAGCTCTCTCATCCGTGCCCATCAATCCGATGCCCACCAATCCTCCGGAGGCCATCCGTACCCACAGTTTGGGTCACCGTGTACAACGACCCCGCCGTGCTCGGCGCTCACCCGTGCTCGGCCCCACCCGTGGTCATGGCTTTAAGCACGCCCAATATCCCACCCACAAAGTGTGAGATGCCGAGGATCATCTACTTCGAAAGAGGTTGATATCGGCTGCTGGGAAGGTGTTACTTTGTTGGTTCGAGGATCACAATCCATTTCTAAACGCCATATGTACAAATTCTACATTTTATACTACAATTATAAAAGAAAGGGACCCGGGGCGCGTCGGTGAACGCTATGATGGGAAGGATACTAAATACGAACATATTCGCCCCTTCTTATCAGCCAGGAACTTTCGGGACCTCAGCTTCCTTCCCATCGTAGAAGGAGCTCTAGGCGAGTGGTGTGAGTCAAGTGCAGCGCTGCTCCGTAAATTTACCACTGGCGAAAAGATGCGCGTGCTACGTGAGCGCATTGTCGCGAGTCTATAGCAGGGAGCGCTGCCTGCTATTTTCGCCACACTGTCCAAGATGACCTCATCCCAGTCGAGTACAGGCGAGCCTAAACATAAAGACAATACCCCTGTGATCAATGAGAGAGGATGGTCTGTGAATGATTCGTGCAGTCGCTATTTAAATGATGTTTATAAGCGTATGTTTTTGTGTTATATGTGTATGTACTGCTTACTGTAAATAATGTTCGTTGTTAAATTAAGTCAGGATGTAAGACAAAGTAGATTTAGATTGTTTGTAAGTATCTGTTTGTAAGCTAGGCATACGTTAGGTATGTAAATAGAATGTAAGAATAAATATTATATTTTGCAGGAGCAAAGGTGGTGTCTGTGTAGCCCGTCTGGAAAGTATTGCGAATACGCACCCTCCGCCGGCCCACGTGCGCCCTCGTGGCCTGGCTCAGTTGCGCCTGCGGCTCAGTGGCTCACGGCGCAACACAACGCAGCGCCCGCGGCGCCTTATAGGTCAGCGGCGGCGGTGGCGGCGGCGGCGGCGCTCCAGTAACGGGAGCGGCAGGCGGCGCGTGAGGCGCTCGCGGCTGGGGATGTCAGCGGTGGGGGAAGGCGTTGAGACGGTGAGGGCTATGGGGAGTTGGGGACGGTTGGGGCGGTATAAGCGGTGGGAATAGTACGGGAGGAGGGGTCGGTGGGGTTGGTGAGAACGGTGAGGGCGTTGGCGATTGTGGGGGCGTTGGCGATTGTGGGGGCATTGGCGATTGTGGGGGCGTTGGCGATTGTGGGGGCGTTGGCGATTGTGGGGGCGTTGGCGATTGTGGGGCGTTGGCGATGGTGGGGGCGTTTGGAACAGTGTGGGCGTTGCGGACGGTATGGGCTTTTGGGGGCGTTGGGAACGATGAGGACGATGAAGTGATTTAGGCGGTGGGGGTGATGTGGGCAGAGGGGACGGGGCGTTGGAGGCGGCCGGGGCGGGACGCAGTAGGTTTGCCGTTGGGAATGGCGCGGGCGGAAGATTGTGGCACCAGAGAATCATTGAGGTTCAGAAACAACAGTACCAACGAAAGAACAGACTAAAAGGCAACAACAAACGCAGGGACGGGCAGACGCGCAATTCGAAAAAACGCAATGATGGGAATAAGAGCATGTGAGTATGCGAGATGCTTCCGGAATGGAATACCGCCACGACTTCTGCAACTGCAACCGTGTTTCGTCGCATAGGTAACGGGGCTCGTCTGCGTACGGCGTCGCGCACAGAGACGCAGGTGCCAGTGGCCGCGCGTGGCGTCGCGGCGTCGCGGCGCGGACGCATGAGTCACACGGCGCACGCACCGCGCGGCCACACACAGTGGGATGGACGCGAAATCCGGATGGGCACAATTTAACTCGCGGTGAACCAAAATGTATTCCCACTCCACTTGACCGCACACTCTTTATCCTCCAATGTTTTCAGTTTCAAATTAAGTTATTAACAGGTCAACGTTTTAACCGGTGGCTGCTCTGGTCGGTAGTTTTCCGTGGTTTGAAGTAATCATTACTGGCGAATGCCGGAGCAGTACCCTAACAAACGGGCCACGGTCCGCACCCGATATTTCCTTCTTCTTCCGTGACAAATCCTCCTTCGCACACGTTTGCACACATTACTTCACATCACATGTCGGCAGATGAGAGCGTGTCTCTGCTGGGGCGGTGACTCGCTGGGAGAGACACCTGAAGGGACTCCCTGCAAAAAGACGTGTAGGGCGGCGCCCGATCTCATTGCCCGAAGGAGGGACATCGACGTCTCCTGCGATAAATCATTCTCTACACTGACGGGACTAATCCGTACGGCAGTTGATGTGTCTGGAAACCTCAATCAATCAATAGATAACATGAAACTTTTAATAGAAAAAATCTCGTGGACGTTCGTCAACTTGTTCCTTCCCCTCCCCCAATGATAATTTTATATTTTTCATGTACATTCATTTGTCCATCATTTGACCACGTTTTCCCAACCTTTAGTAAATGTTTTTCCATCTTCCGATCATAAATTAGAGCAAAAGGGAAAGGTTAAAACTGGTCAAACGCACTTCAAATTTCGGTATTTTTAATATTTTTGGCAAAGTTTTCTAGTTAAGTGAAAGTGTGAAGTCAGCCCGAAAACTTTGTTGCGCTGGTTTGTGGGTTCGGCCCATCGTGCTGGCGCAGGCGGCGCGGGCGAGAGGCGCGTGGCCTTTGCAACGGGGCTGCGCGGCGGAGAGTGGCGCTGACGAAAGCGGCCGCGGCGCCGCATGCCCCTGGACGGGGCGTGGCGGGGATCCAGGCTGACGGTTGACGCTCGCGAACACGCGCCCATCCACACACACGAGTTACACATGACGAGGTTCTCGAGTCGATGCGAAATTGGCCATCGATACCAACAACACGATGTACTGAAATACGAATTTCAAAAATCAAAGATTCGTATATTTTTTTAAATTTTTAATTTTTTTGAAATTGTTAATATTCATACATTCTTGTACAGAACATATCATTGTCATGGTCGTCTTATCAGTCTTCGTAAACGTTTCGCAGCCTGTTCCAAGTCAAATTATGCCCCTTCATCTAGACATTGCATATCCTAAATTTTTATAGACCACTGGAAAAGTAATGGAGTAGCTGGTAATGGATATTACATTCATTTTGGATAAGTATGGCTTCATTTCGTGTACTTTTTTAAAATAGTGCATATATTAAATATTCTGTTTTGAAAGATCCTTCGAATGTTACGGAATATTTTCTCTAATATTTATAATATGCAATATTAATATATTTGTAACAACGGCCATATTTCACAGGAGTAATTGTTTCATGATACCGATGATGCAGATTTGAAATCGATACCAAGTAACTAACGTATGACACTTTCATATACTGGAGATATCAAATCATCTCTACCCCATGCAGCCAACTCTTATTATTTTTTCTGCATTCTCATTTAGCCTGAAAATTAATGGTGCAACCACTATTGTTATGCAAGGAAATCGATATGACGCTTAAATATATTGCAACATTTTTCTTGTTGGCGCAATTCAATGTCAATAGGCATTTAGGCAATATGAAGTGAATTATGTTGATCCATTCATTATTTGGCGTAATGTCTTCTGTAAATCAAAATTGTTCATTTTGTACAGCAATAGTTACCACTGGATCTAACATTTTTATTAGCTTAGTAGTATCAGTTGTTTACAATGAAAGATGCTGTCTGAAGGTAGTACAAGAAATGTATTATCCAAAAAAATCGATTTAGTTTCCTTCTGCTTTCTTGTCAATGAATTATTTGAGAATTAAATGGTTGGTGCATAAGTTCACAGCGGTTTTAATAATTACTTTAATTTATTGTCCTTACGGCATACACCTAAGAAAGAAGTTAATCGTCAGTAATTATTCTCATTCTTATTCGATAACCGTCCAACGCTTAGGTATTTTTTTTATTCCTCGCCTGTAGAAATCTTCTTAAAAGAACGTGTTAAAGAACTCGTCAAGCCAAGTTCTAAGAGCATTTTAATCCAAAAAGGAAGTTCCCAGAAGGTTGTTCGATAGAGAACGGAAAAATGAAAATTGGGGGCACAACACCAGGAGAATATGCTGGGTGTAGAATGACTTTCCTACCCAACTCGTGGATAGTTTCTTCTATCAAGTTATCTGTCTATGAGTGCGTGTTAATGTATAATAGCATTACTTCAGGGCATCTCGCAGATTATTCTTGGTCTATTTTCTTGGATTACTACCGCAAGACGTCTTAGTTGTCGGCAATAAAAGCCGGTAGTAAAGGCTACACTTCGAGGAAGCAATTCGTAGAACACCACTCTCTCTTTGTCACACTAGATGCATAACATCGTATTTTGTGGATGCGCCTTGACTTTTGAACGGTAATTTGCTTTGTTTGTTAAGGCTTAGCCATTTCTTTCTTTTTTCTTAGGTTAATATAAAAAGAAAATCACCAGTAACGACATTGAATAGCAATTGTTGATGTTTTTCTCGAGCCAATCGCTGACGAACAAGCAAATGCGCACACATCATAAATCGCTGATTTTTGTGGCGTTGGCTTGGATGATGTGGTACCCATTCACCTGATTATTTAAACTTTGCATTGAATACAAATGTTGCACGATGGTTGAAAGACTAAAAGTTCATCAGAAATGCCAATTCCCTGGTTCATTGATGTAGATAATTGTGAGTTGCGATTTAAACAGTCTTCATCAAAGCCAGAAGGTCTTCCTGGACGTAGAGTCACTCATTTCAAAACGGCTCTCCTTGAAACCAGAAAACAATTTTCTTGCATCTTTTATGTCGTCACCATACGCGGTGCAAGTATTACTAACTGCGTCTGCCTCCTTCGCCTCTCTAATGAACTCTTAAACACTTTATTTACTTAACATTCCATTTTCTCTTGCCCACAACAAAACTCGTTACCGAAAACAATACAAAATTCAATACATAACCTAGAACTTTAAGAAAAATGGCGTATATCCTATAGTAACAGAAGCTCAAACACACTAAGGACATACGAACTAACTCAATAATTATTGCTTCTTAGTAGCAAAGTGGGGGGGGGGAATTAATGTGCAAAACTTGTAATGTGTATGAAATTTTTTATAAGCATCCTTTTTCATTCACAATCAAAATAAATTAACACTTTGAAACAAAACAATCAGGAAACGATGGCTACAATAAGAGCTTCAAGAAAATTAATAAAACAGGAAAGTTTCAATTGGAAAACTGTTTGATTGAGTATTTTATTTCCGGGCGCGTGAACTGCAAGGCCATTAGTCCCGAACATGTTATATCCCTGGAGGCAACGGTGTCCCTCCGGCGTTCGATCGTGGAAGCCGGCGTCGACCTGCTTGGGAGATCGGCTTCCGAGATTCCACCCGAAAGATGTTTCCGCAAGCCAGGCACCGCCCTAGACAGGACAAGCTCTAAGCTCCTGACTGGTCCCCCGACGTGTGTGGTAGTGTGAAAGTGTGTGTGTGTGTGAGAAGAGAGAGAGAGAGAGAGAGAGAGAGAGAGAAGGGGGCAGGGAGAGGACAGTACTGTTACGAGGAAGGAAAAATCGCACGCGGTGCGTGATCTATTTGTCAGAACACTACGTCAGCATTTGCCTGGTACTGAAAGGAGGATACACCCTACCTACCGATCAGAGCAGTTGGCCCCTCGAGACAGCGGCTGAATTCGACCTACGTAGCTCCGCCGGCACTCGAACCCAAGGACCTACCGATCAAAGACTCAGCAGTGACAACAATTCCTAGGCGCCTTCCATACTGAATCACTCGTTGAAAGTACCCAGTGAAGGGCTCAGTGGTACAGAAGTTACTATGCTTTTACTCTCATCTCTGCTGCAGAATCCGTTGGAGCTGTGCGCAAAAAGTGTTTTGCGGAGAGCTTTCATGGGCTATTCCCATGTCTCCTGCCTTTCTAGCCACCTTTCGTTTCGTACCCAATCCCATTGTTCATCGCGTCAATAGTTATTTATCCGTCATCGTCAACATTGCATCTCATCTCGCATCAATCTTGGGAAATCCCACTCGTGATTGCCCTGTACGTGGTGGAGACGGCACGTGGTGGAGACGTCAGGAACAATCGAGAGTATAAAAACTCATGTGTGCATGTGTGTGCTGGAGGAGGATTACGGTAGAAAAAATCACCACATTCTTTTGTTTAGATTTGCGAGTTTTATGTTTCATGTAAAAGAAGAAACTCTAGTGTGACGATTTTGTGAAATGTAAAATCCTTCTAGGCTTTAGCAATATCCCCGTCCTCTATTAGATTGTAATCTGACAATAGGCCTTTCCTTATCTCATGGCCACCAGTTCTGAGGAAGGGAATTGTTAGACACTTGATGGTAAACAGATTTCGATGTAAAATCACCACTGGACACAACCTTTTCATACATGCAGTGGAGTCAACATGTTATTTATTCCGCTCAGAACAATCTGTAATTTGTGTGTCCGTCCGTCCGTTAGTCACTGTTAAGCCTCTTCTGGTCTACCGTTTTTAAAAAGCTGGAGTCATTTGACGCGTTTCTTTCTGTTAGTGGGGACCCTTTTTCCAGATCCTTCCATTACATTCTAAGAGAATTTTCAAAAAATTTAAAAAATTTTAAAAAATCAGTATTGAAAGAGCAAGATTGCAACGTAACCGTCAAATATAAATAAGGGTTGTGGTCCCAATTTTTGCAGCTCAGTTCTTTCCAAAACTTTTAAGCAGTTGAAAAATAAATATGATAAAAACTTAATCATTTTTTCTTGTTTGGGTGGGACTTTCTGTAGGCAAACCCTCAAAATTATTGTTTTCGAATTTTTATCTACGATTTTCTAAATTACAACTTCGAGAATTCGGGGAATGTAGCAACCAGGAGTTTTCTGTACTCTTTAAATACTGCAAATATTTGGGCAGTGATAAAGTTAATAACCACCGTCCAGGTAATGCGACTTCCCCACAGCCGGGTCAGATCATCAGTCTTAAAATTAGGGAAGGGAGAGAGGGGGAAGTAGCGCAAAGTACTTAAAATGCATATTTACAGCTTGACATTTATTTATATATTTATTTAACATGTATTCAATGAAATGAATCCCTTCTGTTTCAACATTACATTTTATATGAATACAGATTTTAATTTTTTTCAATTTTCTGTATCAGCAGTCCTCTTCTGTTACAAATTACGTATGTTTCCAGCAATTTAAAAATGTCTTGGTTCCATGTTTTTTGTGTCTTCTTTTTTCTTCTTTCCAGCGGAGTCCAATTAAGTATTTGTTTGGGTATGCAGTTCAATTCCATATGATTTACAATTCAAAATTGTTTTATTTTTTTCAATTTAACTAAATATGCTCTTTAATTCCATGAAAAATCGTTGATTATCTCTATGTTAATAGCATGCGTGCAATTAAAATTCGACCGTGCAATGAAAACAACACATCTATCAATCGGAATTCAGAAAAGGAGACAAATCGTTTAATTAAGAAACTATAACACAGACGTAGCCAAGGTATTTTCAGTCAGCCAGGAAACATGAACAATCATTATTAACTACCTATAAGCAACAAAAAACTAAATTGGAGTAGTAAACATTAATCTCACTGACTTATGAGACTACATAAAATATTTAACGTGATAAATTAAGTGTTAAAACATTTTATCTTAGAATTACGAATGTAAAAAATGTAAACGTCAGTTGTGTTTACCAGTTCTAAAATGTTCGATATGGCAAAACTGTGTCAGAACTGACTAGTTTCTGTTCCCAATATTTATACGTGTTGTATTCTTCTCATACCTGTCTTTACTTTTCGTGGAAAGTAATATTTTCGTGACTTTGTCAGCTTTCTCTAATATTTTATCCGCAATATGTTTAGTGCCTTCCATTAGCAAATATTTCGTGGAAACAAAAACAATGTAAGGCCCACTAAAATAGATCTTTTTCAAAATCAATATACGTCTTGAAATGTATGCTTCGGATGGTAAAAGATGTGCTTAAATTTCTGAAAATGTACATTATTCTTAAATTGAAACGAAAAAATATGGAAAGTAATATGTGTGTAAAGGGGTAAATAATTTCACTCGCGGTTTATAAAAAACCTCGCTCCTATCGGCGCTCGTTTCTTGAACATACCAGTCATGCAATTATCCCCCTCTGTATCCACTCGTTTCGTTAATGACTAGAATTACACGTGCTCTTAATTTTTAACACGGGCTTTCACAGTTTTGTGAATGTAGTGTGGGAGAGTGCGAGTGAGTATTGATTTCGGGCGCATCTGAGAACGTTAGTCCCTTAAGCCTCGACATTCACCGCACAAATAAGATAGACGCGATTAAAAATGAATTCGTTCTCGCACGGGGAAGTGGAAATCCACGCGGTGCACTTTGTCCAAAAGAAGACGGTGTGCGGTGTTGGATTGACGGAGGAACCGCTCTACCCGGAGCGCTGCCGCACCTCCCACCAGGCGGCGGCCAATCCTTTCACTTGAGAGTTTCTTAACACGCGGTGGTCACTGAACGATGGCAACGGCGCGTCTATTTCACGCCGCTGCTTTCATCTCCGACGTTTCAAAGGATGTCCAAATGCTCATTGGGGCAGAATGTACAGAGCTTGTTTTCGACATCTACCCATTGTTCATAATTCTCCCAGTGGAAGAGAACAAACATATTTTTGTTAACATTTGTTGTAATTGCATTGTTGAACTAACTATATTAAAATATTATTGCAATTAAAAGTCAGTGTATGTAATACGGAAGTCTGTGCCCGTGAACTCCCTCAACGCATTTGGAAAAGTTGTTACTTAGACTTCTATATGAAAGCGTGCAGGCTTTCACGGGTAATGTGGAAGGGAGTGAGTGAGTATTGATTCTGGGCACGTCAACTACTCAGGACATTAGTTCCTTAAGTGTAGTACGTGTTCCGTACCTGGAGGATGCGGTGACCGCACTCGAGGAAAGTTAGATCCGGTGCCGACCGATATGTTGGCCTCCAGTTTCTTTTCCCTCCGGGTGCATTACCAGTAGGCATTTTTCCAGCTGGGACAAGCTCTTAGTTTCTGCTTGGCGTGTAACCTACTGGCTCTAGTGTAGTGCTTGTAAGTATGTTTGTCGTGTGTCGTGTGTGTGTGGTGTATCGTGTGTGGTGTGGTGTGGTGTGTCGTGGTGTGGTGTGGTGTGTCGTGTGTGGTGTGTGTGGTGTGTCGTGTGGGTGGTGTGGTGTGTCGTGTGTGGTGTGGTGTGTCTGTGTGGTGTGGTGTGTGTGGTGTGTGTGCGCTTGCACGCGACTGATGGTGTGGTGTGGTGTGGTCGTGTGTGTGTGTGTGGTGTGGTGTGTCGTGTGTGTGTGGTGTGTCGTGTGTGTGGTGTGTCGTGGTGTGTCGTGTGTGGTCGTGTGGTGTGGGGGTGTGTCGTGTGTCGTGTGTCGTGTGTGTGGTGTGGTCGTGTGTGGTGTGTGTGCGCTTGCACGCGACTGATAAGGGGAGAGGAGGGAACAAGGATTAGGAAGAAAAGATCACACGCGGCACAGCACATCGTTAAGGACCTCCTCGACCGTTCGTCTTGTATTGGCCAGAGAAACAACAGAAAACTATCAGGGTTACCAGCAGATATAATTTTCTCTCGTCTAAACAGCGTCTGAACTCGGCCTACTTATATAGCAAGTTATAGAGCAAGGAAAATCTGCCACCGTGTGAGTGGAACTCTAGGATTTACAGGTCAGAGTCGTTGCAGTGGCAACTATATACGTTGTCGCTTGGTAACTCAGCCAGTGATAATATCAATCAGTATATTTTGGGACGTGAAGTTGTTTCAAATTTGGGACGTAAGTAGTTTTCTAAATGTTTGCTCTACCAGAGATTCTGGCTTTTGATGTTTGCTGCAAAAGGTGATAATGTACTGTTGGGATCAGGACATGAGACAGCAACTATAAACAAGATTAGTGTCACTTGTTCTCAATAATGATGATATTAACAATTCATCAATGTAATTAGAGCATGTATTAGGAAATGCTGTATTAGAATTGGTGTCATAGGCAAGTGTATGGGCACTTTTTCTCTTTTTAAGCAATTTAAATAAAAACTGTAGAAATGATGAAGAAACAATTTTTCTCTTATTCTTGTGTCCAAGTTCCATATTAGGTTCATAATCATTTGATATTTTGTAACCAGAGCCCACAAATTCAGGCATTTATTTGACTTAAAATAGACATGCAGAATGGTATTTATTCTGCTTAAAGTAGGGAGGAAAAACATAAACAATGACAAATCTCAATTTAAAAGGAGTTTTGTAAAACGTTAATAATTAAAATAATTTTAATGTTTATTCCAACTCTATATGTGACATCAGCACTTAGGCCTACAAGGAAGGAAACGATCGATCCTTTGTAATCTGAATTGCCCATGATCACCCGGTAAGAATGTGTTTCACTCAACGCTGTTTCTACGAAAAACAATTCTGGACTCCCTACTAATTTCTGGAACGACATCGGTGAAAACACGTTGATAGTTTTCCTTCTCGCACCAGAGCAGTCCGCAGCATTGACAAGGGTCGAATCGTATTATCATATTCAGAGAGCTCAGCCCTTAAAAGGGGTCGAATGCTATAATCAAAGGTAGGGTGAGATTCCTCGTTAAAGAACAAATCGTGTCGCCATCAATGAAAGAAATCAAAAATCTTATTTTGTATCATCTTCGTCTCTCATTTGGATTTTTAATACCACGTGGACGTGGAGTCTAGGCTTGTAGAGAAAGACAAAACGCGACGGTGCCATTGTGTTGTCCTGCCTTCGAGATACGATTGCAGCTTGATCAAGATGGAGTGAAGAATATGGGTGTAAAGGAAATTAATAACGAAAAAGAAAGAAAACGACAAAAGTAATAAATTCAAAAAATAGCATCACAAGCAAAAAAGCAAAAGAAATTTTAAAAATTAAAACGTAACAACAATAAAATGGCAAAACAATTTGCCAAACTTCCAGGCTCATGATGAGGTAGAGTATATTACTCCCTTAGCAAATGAGATTTCATTTGCCTTCCGTCGCATCTCCAAGTATTCCCACCACAAGGTATTTAGAACATACAATGTAAATTTCTTTCAGCAAAAATAAATCGAGAGTAGTATAGTATGTTGAATGTGATGCTATGTCAAAACTTGGTCCTGAAAATGTCGGCAACTATGATTTGTACATTCAGATTAATCTTTACAACCTGGCAGTTTCTGTGAGTCCTTTTTGAGCCATCAAGAAAGACGGCCAGTATATTTTCACCGCTGATTGATTCACCCGTCCGATTGATATGCATATGCGGATTGCTTTGTCGGTATAAGTGTGTCATTACGCTATTCTAAACCACCCAATGTGTACATATATCATTGAAATTGTTTCAGAATCGTGATGCAGAGGGAGTGACGGATACATGACTCAATTACTTTCAAGTCAGGGTTGATGATCACCTGGAATAGGCTCTCTTCTTCGTATTTTAGTTTAGGATCTCCTTCTTTACGTAGGGTCTTAAAAGTCATTTTCACCCTACTACGTGAAGGAAGGAGGATTATGTTTTCACAGCGTATTTGGTGACTTTCTTCTCCTCTTCATAACTTCGGGGCCAATCAAAGAATTAAAATGTTCTAACAACCATATGCTTTCAACGTTAGTTAGGTATATCCAAGGGCTGGATTTATAAATAAGAAGAAGCTCGTTCTTGGACACCCGACCCATGAAAGGGGTCCCCATAATTTTGTAAATTATATTTTACAATTTTATTAAATTGTATTAGTTTATCAATACAAAAAATAACGTTGAATTTTTAAATTGAGAAGTTACAATTTATGTTCATATTAATTTTAAGTGTGTAAGTTAAATATTTAGATATTATTATAGGGTTCTATGGTTTTGTCTTGCTTCGTACACTTAAGACGCAAATGCATGAAACTTTAACATTTCATTCACAACGTTCAGAACGTAAAGGATAATTGAAACTTTATCTTAAATCAAGCAGTACAATAACATTAACGAATGTTTCTTTGTTAATAGAAAGACAAGGTTATTGGCGGAAGAAAATAAACATCAGGTGCCAATTAGAAGCAACTTCATCATTTTAAAATAAACGAGATGTACGTCCGATTACGTGAAGTGTGTGGTTGAATGAAATGAACCTTCGTTGCTAGATGAAGCTTACAATTACTTCTTTTGAAATCTGCTGATTGTAATCACTTCAGAATGGCCGTCCGCCTATTAGCATTGTCATAGATAATTCAAACATGAAGGGCGGGTCGGAAACTTTGAAGGCGAGGAAAGCAATAGCGAGGCCAGCTTCGGTGAAGACAGAATCAGCTGGATGAAGGGGTCGGACGAGACAACAGCCGAATTGGAGAAAGCAAGAGCGAACGAGGGGGTGTGAGGCGATTGACGGCGAGTGAGACGAGAGCAAACGCGGCAAAGGGAAGGTGATGGGCGAGGCGAGGGGGCGGCGAGGGTGAGGGGTGGGGCGAATACGAGAATGGTTTGGTTGGTTTGTTTTTTTCGTGTTTCCGGGCGCTTCAACTGCTTTGGTCATTCGTCCCGTTAGTGCAGTGCATGTTTGTTTCTCGGAAGATGGCGGTGGTCTTCCCCAGCTGGATGGCGAGATCCGGCACCGACCTACCGTCGGCCAGTGGGGTTTCCCCCTAACCAGGATTCTCCCACCAACGGGGCACCGCCCCAGTCGGGACAAGCTCTAAGCTCCCGACCGGTGTCCCGGAATATGTGGTAGTGTAGTGCATGTTAGTGTGTGTGTGTAAGGGGAGAGGATAAGGACAAGGAAGAGGAAGGAAATATCGCGCGCGGTCCGTGGCCCGTTTGATAGGGTACTGCTCCGGTATTCGCCTGGTGTTAATCGGGAAAACCACGGAAAACTACCGATCAGAGCAGCCGGCCGCTAGAATTCTCCTCCAGACAGCGACTGAATTCGACCTAGCTGAAAAGCTAGTGTCGAAAATCCTGCCGCCGTGGGGAGTGGGACCCTAGGACCTCCCGGTCAGAGGCGCTGCAGTAACATCAGTTGAGGCACTGAGCTACCGCTCCCGGTGAATACGAGAATGGATGTACCGGCATAGGTGCCTCAACGCATCAATTAATGTCACTGCACTGTCTTTGGCCGGCAGGTCTAGGGCTGCACTCCCAACAGTGGCAGGATTTTCGACAGTACCTACATAGCTACATCGAATTCTGTCTCTCTGGAGGAGAATTCTAGCTGCCGTCTCCTCTGATCGCTAATTTTCCGTGGTTTCACCGATTAACACCAGGTGACTACCGGAGCAGGACCCTAAAAGCCGGGCCGCAAACCGGTCGCAATCTTTCCTTCCTCTTCCTTGTCCTACCCTTATTTGCACACACTTACTACGCACTACACTACCACACATGCCGGAGACCAGTCTTGAACTCAGAGCTTGTCCAGGCTGGGGCGGTGCCACCCTGGAGGGAGATGTTTTTTCATCGGGAGGTGCGGTGATCTTCCCCGCTGGATGGCGAGTTACCCTGGGCGCCGACATACCGTCGACTGGTGGGGTTTTCCTCATCCAGGTATCTCCCACCGAGACACGCTCTAAGCCCCCGACCGGACTCCGGAAAGTGTGGTAGTGTAGTGCATGTTACTGTAAGTTTGTGTGAAAGGTGAGGACAGTACAAGGAAGAGGAAGGAAATATCGCGCGTTTTCCGTGGCCCCTTTGAATGGTTACTGCTCTGGCATTCGCCTGGTGTTGATCGGGGAAACCAAGGAAATCTACCGATGAAAGCACGCAGCCACTAGAATTCTCCTCCAGACAGCGACTGAATTCGACCCAGCTGAAAAGCTAGTGTCGAAAATCTTGCCGCCGTCAGGACCAGAACCTAGGACTTCCCGGTCAGAGACACTGCATTCCTATCAGTTGATGCCCTGAGCCACCTCTCCCAGTGTGCGGGTGGAGGAACGCGAGAGCGTGTGAGACGAAGCGCGGGCGTGGGCGTGGGCGTGGGCGCGGGCGCGGCGGGCGATGCGGATACGGAGGCGGATGCGGGGGCGGATGCGGGGGGCGGTCCATTGGGCTTTCGACCCCGCCACACCCGCAGCCTTTGCTCCTGGCGCACGCCCTCGCGCGCCCCTTCGCCGCTGCTCACGTTTCAGTCGTGACACACGCTGCTCGGCTGCGCATCCATTCTCCAACTCTTATCTGCCACGGGCTCTCTCCTGGCCGGCAGACACGTCCTCCCGAATGCTTTCAGTGAATACTCGGGGCTCTGAGAAGAAACGTCGTACCAAAATTATTAAGTTTGTTTTTGGAAAATGTTATAGGAAATCGTATATTTTAATAGTTTACATATCATTCTGGAAAGTGTTTGATAATCGCATTTTTTATACCTACAACTTTCTTCGCTTGTTATTGAGTTTTTGTCCAGTTAATTTCTTTGCGTCCCTTTGTAATAATTAAAACTTCAATACAGTTTTATTGAGATGTCAGTTTTGCCATTTCTTTTTCAAAATAGTAATTCAGAGAAAATATTTGAATATACTTGGTGAGAGAGGCATTTTGAAAAGAAGAAATGTTCCTTTTATGTTATCTATTAATTTATGTATTGTTCACCATAATATTAAATGATTATATCTTGCATCTAACTGACCAAACCCTACCATTCATCGCGCAAAGTCGTGGACAAGTCACAGCCACAAATTTCTACACGGAAGACCGAAATCCCCCAAAATATTATTTAATGTCGTTCAATTATTATTCTTCAAAAGCATTGAAATGTGGGAGATTTACACATTCTGGAACAACAATTATTATTCTTTGTGAACACAGAGATAAACACATTTCTGAAAATGTTATTGAAATGGTTTATATTCACCAAGGTGTGGACGCGTACTATGTTCTAGTCAACTATAGCAAAAAATCCTACTATTGATCATAATTTAGAAATGTAATGTTTCATTCATAATTATAATCAGTGGATTTTTTAAACATAAACACATTGAAAATGGTTTTATACACTCACTAATCTTTACAATGAAAAAACTCAACACTCGCACTTCAAAAGCTCGTTACCTTTCCTTCGTGAACAATAACATTAAATTCTTTGGATATTCTTGCATCAATTACAAACTTGCAAGCTTTGGAGTTCTCCAAAACAAAATGTCAAAGATCAGTTGCCATTACAATTGCATTGTAGTTGGCCTTAAAAGTGACATAATGAACCAATGACGGCAGTTGAGTATTCATTCCATTCATTTTAATATATTATTTTTAAAACTTTTTTCCAATAAACCAGTCCATAACAACAAGTGATAACATACATAGAGACTCGTCGTTTTCATTTACAGGAAAAATCACAAACTTTTATTGAATAGAAAGCTCAAATTGGTTTGAGGAAAGTGAGGCCGTCTTCGATTCGGACGGATAATAACTAAGTCTTAATGCAGCATGATGATAGCTGTTAGAATCGCTATTGTTTTTTTGGGAATTTTAAATTGGTTATCGTGACCGGGGGCTTTTTGAGGCGTTTAATGACTTACGTTATTTCTGAGGGGGATATGAATTTGATTCTGTTGGGAACAGTATAGTGAGTTTGCTGTATATAATGATCAATTTCTGAATTGAATGTAGGGTTCTTGACAGGGTTTGTAGTGAATGTTTTTTCTAAGTGTTCTGCTAGGGCATTTGCTTTGTCAAGTTCAGAGTTCGCGATTTTGTCTTTATTTACCAAGGGGGGAAGGGAAGTGCATTATTTCGTAATAGTTTTGATTATCCACCATAACGGTTTCGTTCCTGGATGGACTTGCAAAAGGAATTGTTCAAGATTTTGAAAGCGGAAGCGTCTGTTTTGTTTAATTATTTTTAAATATAATTTAAAGCTCTTTGTTTGTTTATTTTGCTGAATATTCTAATTAGTTTTCGCTTTCTTTTGATTAATTTAAAGATTTCTTGAGGTATGAGGGTTTTGGGGATTAGTGGTTTAAGAGTGGATGTTAGTGCTTGGGCAGGGTGTAATGTGTGATGGATGGGTTTTGTGAATTTTTCGATTTCACGACCAGTTGCTTCTGATGTATCCATATCTGAGGAAAATACTAATGATTGATTTAAAATTTCTTAAAAAATAGTTCAGTTGGTTTTACGAATGTTTTGGTTACATTTAAACAGTTGGGAAGAGTCTAGCGTTCCTAATGCAATACAAACTGGTGAGTGATCAAAATCAAGGTTTGCTTGAGGTAATAACGTGATGGGTATTGACATTCCTTTGGCTATGAGAACATCCGAAACGCCACCTTTCCTTTTAAGATCTGTTGGATAATAGTAAGTCGGTTCGTGAGGAGCATGCTGTTTTAGGTTCATAATTTCTTGAATATGAAGTATTTAGGATCCAAATTTTCGTTGTCAATGATCAAAAAGAGTACAGAAGTGACCAAATGTGACATCATGTCTCGGGGTCGCTTTTGGCTTATTAATACAACAAATGTTAAGTATCATTCAGATGTTATGTGAAAACACTTGTTTTGTGATTTTGCAGCTTTCAAGTATTTTGTGACTTGGCAAGAACGACAAACAGCAGGTACACGAAGTAGTCATCACGTTCTCGACTTTTAACCTCAAAATGTACACTATAAAATGTGAGAAAGTAAATTCCACGTAAAGATGTGAAATACAAATTCACACTTACGACAGAAAATTGCAGCAAAAAACATTCTTCTGTACACTGTCGTAACATTGTGTAAGAGACGAATAATATGAGTGTTATTTTTACATAATGAACAATAAATGGCCCTACATGTTTCATGGCGATGAAGGATTGCGACGTGGGATCTCTACGTTGATTGGTAAAATCGACTCATAGTCTGACATTCTCTGCATTGTTTACCTTGGTAGTTAAAGATATTTCCTTAGTTTGATTTCATGGAATAAGCGAGGACGGGGGAATGGGAGGGTAGGGACGGTGATTCGGAGGCGAGGGTCGGTGATTCGGAGGCGAGGGTCGGTGATTCGGAGGCGAGGGTCGGGGCGTCGGAGGCGAGGGTCGGGGCGTCGGAGTCGAGGGACGTTGCGTCGGAGGTGAGGGTCGGTGTGTCGGAGGCGAGGGGTAGTGCGTCGGAGGGGAGGGGCGATGAGTCTGAGTCGGGGCGGTGTGTCGAAGGAGGGTGGTGCATCGGAGGTGTGGGGCTGTGTGTCGATTGCTTGATTGATTGATTTTTTCGTGTTTCCGGGCGCTCAACTGCTTTGGCCATTAGTCCCGTTAGTGTAGTGCATGTTTGTTTCTAGGGAGATGGCGGTGCTCTTCCCCTGCTCGATGGCTAGATCCGGCGCCGACCTACCGTCGGCTAGTGGGGTTTCCCCCTAACCAGGACTCTCCCACCAGCGGGGCACCACCCCAGCCAGGCTCCAAACTCCCAACCGGTCTCTCGGAAAATGTGATAGTGTAGTGCATGTTAGTGTAAGTGTGTGTGTAAGGGGAGAGGATATAACAAGGAAGAGGAAGGACAGATCGCGCGCAGTCCTTGGCCCGTTTGTTAGGGTACTGCTCTGGCATTCGCCTGGTGTTGATCGGAGAAACCACGGAAAACTACCGATCAGAGCAGTCGGCAGCTAGAATTCTCTGAATTCGACCTAGCTGAAAAGCTAGTGTCGAAAACCCTACCGCCGTGAGAAGTGGTAACCTAGGACCTCCCGGTCAGAGGCGCTGCAGGGACATCAGTTGATGCACTGAGCTACCGCTACCGGCGGGTGTGTCGGGGGGGGCGATACGTTGGAGGCGGTACGTCGGAGGCGAGGGGCGATGCGTCTCGTCGAGGGACCTGGAGACGCACATGTGACGCAAGAGCGCCCTCCGAAGGTGGTAAAGTCAGGCGCGTGGCGCCGCCGCTGTGCTCTGTCCATGCTCCACTTTCACTGGCGCCGGAGCTGCAGTGTGCGCTGCCCGTCACTCGCCTCACGGCCACCCGCGCGCGGCGGTGCGCTCCAGCTGCCGGCGCTGACGGCGCGATGACCTACGTCGAGAGGCGCTGATCTACGGCGCGTGCTAGACATCACGTACGCTGGTAGCGTGTTACTGTAGCATTGACGAAGAATTGCAGGGATATGTCTGAAGCAGAAGAAAGCTAACAATGCTAGATACACGACGTTGGATTGTTCGTAGCTCCAAGGAATCGGAACAGATAATTTTTTACAGCTAATGACAACAACAACAAATATGAAAATCAATTTCTTACTTTACAATTTCTTAATTTCTTCGATTTGTTATGGTGGGAGTGAGGGGTTTTGTTGATACAAAAACATCCGCGATGAATACATAATTGAAGTGTCAGATTTTATGGCGAGCACACCATTTCGTTATATTAATGTAGCTAAGCAGCTGTCGCGATTATTGCAGAGTGTTATGTCCATTGACAATTGAATAAAAACTAGAAGCATCATCACCGGGTAGTCCCTGACCTGACGATATCTCTCCATTTTTCTTTTCAGGATAATTTTGACCGCGAAATTTAATCATCTGCGTGGAGCTTTGATATTTTCGTTGTGTTGTGACGTAAAAGGCCATGGAATCACTGAATATCTCTTAAGATATACATCTCATACATACCTCATATCTTCATTTATGAATTTTCTATGTTATAGTTGTAATTTTCAATCAGTAAACATCATGATTTCTAAAATAAATTATACTATTTTTAAATCAGTCTAATATCCATTCCATGGCACACAGAAGTGTTCCATTTATTACGAAATACGCTTCTATTATTTTTAACAATATCTAAATGATTCCCCCTTTCTCTATTATTTATGATATATGAAAGAAAATAATTCGAGATCGGAATAAAAAAATCTGTGTACGAGTATATACAACTTGCGCTTTCGAAGAACTAAATCACCACGATCTCGAATGTTATTACTTCATTCTCACGCCCATTCACTTCCAATTCTCACTCAAGTGAAACGCATGCCTCAAACCTGATTGAGTAATTTGTCTTTCTCCGTTGTTACTCTGACAGACATGCGCGTTGATCTCTCGATTAGGAGATTGACTGCACGGTTGAGTGATTACCTCCCTTACTCTGAATGTTCATCATTCCCCTTGTTAACGACTTCTCAACCAGCTCTCTTTGCAGCCAGTATTGAAGTAATTATGCTTCTTAACTTATATTCTACACCACGCTTCAGTAACTCTTTCCCAACGACGTGAGAACTATGTTAAAATGGGTATTATTTATTATTTTAAGTATTTACATATTTTGAAGGTTGTTAAGAAATTTAATGTATTAAATAGCTATGTACAAGAATTGAATGAGAGGAGCTAACATTTATTTCAATATACTAGAACCCAATTATCCGACCTAGTTATGGAATAAGTTGGATCGCAAAAAATGTCAAATTACTGATAAAACAAGTTTGCTTTTGAATATGTTGTTTGTTTTGAGTTGCGACGTGATGTGGTGTCTGTTAGGGTCTTATGGTGCAGTCACGGGTGCACGGTTGGGAAGATTCGCGGTGTTGGTGACTTATACTGAACTGTCTTGTTAGAGAACGACCTCTTCCAACCTTCCGATATGTTGATCTAAATTATTGTTCATATTTGTGAAGGGTTTCAGAAGTTTGTCTTCGATAGTATAGAGAATAAAATGTCTGGAACGAGCAGTAGCCATGTCACAAATGCATTTTAATGTATGTGATAATATTAGGAATAAATATATGAGAACTCGGTTCGAGCAACAAACATCTGACTTAATATTTTGAATGTGTATGATTAATGTTTATTCAATAAACATTATTCAATACGCGAGCAAGAAGGTACGCTATTCACAAAATTAATTGAATGCAGATATATACGAAATTAGGGAATGTGGTTGTATAGATTGTCGCCCACGTCTTTTCTATCGACAGGATCTCAGAAAAGAAGAATGCAACAGGGAGGACGATCTGTCATGGGTTGTGGTAGGTTCAGTTGCAGAGAAATAACAACCATAGCTTTCCCAACTGGTTGGATGAGTGCTACGGACTATTAGAAGGTCCTTGAAAAACACCTTTAACCAGCTGCAGAGAAAAAAAAAGCTGCAGATGCTTGGATATTTCAAGAGAACAAGACAGCGCATCTATTCACACTTCCAATTCAGCAAAGAAATGGTTTTATCGTCACAATGTGAATGTCATGGAATGGTCTACCATTTCACCACACATTAACTCTATGTATAACCTCTGGGGAATCTTGTGTAGAGAAATTTATGAAAATTAGAAGCAGGACGATAATTTTGTAGAATTAATGATTCTGTTCTGAGAGCAAGGAATAATTTAAAATAGTCTATATTAGAAAAGCTTGTGGGAAAGTATGAAGGCTATGTCAAGAGAAATGGGTTATTTATTTGATATTACAATTATCTTATCGTCTTCCAACAACCCTATTCTTATTTTCAATTTTGTAAGATAAATATTCTTTTTGTATATTCAATAATCTCAGAAAATCATTTTTTGGTACATCAAGAATATTTTTGTTTGAAAATTATTGACATTAAAAAAAGTTGCTTAAGTTGATATTATCATTTTGACACACACCTTATATAATCTATGCATGTACGTATGAGTAGCATATTATGTAAACATTACTAAATAAACCTTTTCCTCTGCATTTTGAATAGAAGAGACAAACTGAAATACTCGTTTTCGAATTCCAAAGAGGAAGTATATTTATGTAAATGAATTCCACCTTCGGTGATTTTGTGAAGAAGTCGTAATAATTAAGTTTAATGATTAGAAACTCCCAATTACTGTTTGATAAATTATTTTATTTTCTAACAAAAACGTCTATTCCGGTGTCTTAAATAACTTATTATTATTTCAAATTATTTATCTCATTATATTCATCCAATTATTGGCTTTGATGTCAAAATTAAATTATCGCAATAAATATACTTCATTTTTTGTATAATTCCATAAAAAATATATGTGATATTTCCTTATTTTTCTTAAAATTCCTAATATAATATTAATTTTGTTACTCTGTGTTCATTTCAGTGCAACTTATGTCAAAAATTTTTCTCTGCTTTCAGATCGAAGAAGTCTTATCACAGGGGTTTTGGTTAGCAAATTACTCTTACTTTGAAAAAAAGGCATCATATAATAGAGTTTTTTTTAGGTTATGGTGCATGCATAAGTGAGTGTTGGTACTTACATTTTTTTGTCACGTTTATGTCGTGTACTAAAGAAATAATATTTGAAATTTGTTCATTGATCGAATAAATCTTCACTTCCAGAAAAGCGAAAGACATGCCTCATAATGGGGCATTTTTAAATATCAAAAGAAAGTTATGACACCTATTTATCCAAAATATGATTCACTTCATTTTAAAATGGTAAAACGGTTGTCTGTTCTTCAGCAAGTATAATCATTTTCTAGCTGCCTTAAACTGCACTCTCTTTTCATCCCGTAAGCAAGATCACTGATCATCTCACATTATGTAGAAAGTTAATTTTTACCATCTGACGAAGTCTGGTGTTGTTACAAACTGAGACACTTCTCACGATTCTACGATTTCACCCTACGTAGTGTGTATGCCTCTGAGTTGTATTATTGCTCGTTTGCATCGCCGAAGAGCGAACGTTGGCCTTTCCCATGCTTCTGCAAAAGACGGAGTACGTCCTGGAACTATTATGCAAACGAGGGAATTTTCATATTCGTAGCCTTGTGCGATGGTAATAACATATTCGCTCCTGCAACCACAAGCAGTGGGCTTAAGTGATTCTATTGAGGCGTACGTTAGAGTGGAACGAAAAAAAAAAACCTTTTTCCTGTAATGAAATTCTAATAAAGTGGAAAAGTGACTTTTGATTAAAAAAATAAATGAAAGTTTGTAATATGTAATAATTTGGAGTAGGAGCATGTCTTCAGGTGCCGCAAGTGTGATACACGTTCGTAAATTTGAAAATTGTATATATATTTCAACCTTTTCTCTAGTTCCGTATATGCAGTATAAAACTCCGGAACAAAATATTTAATACTTTACTTTGTTCTTAATAAAACAAACGTTTTTTGATGTTTTGGGGAAAACGGTGGGGTGCGCTCGGCTCGCGGTGAGTAACAGCTAACAGAGCAGGAGGGCAGGCGCCGGCCGCTCGCCAATTGGGAGGCGCAACTCACTCCAATCGGCAGGGGAATCAGCGCCGCGCGCCTCGACCAGCTCCGGGAACGCCCTCCGTCCAGCCCAGCCCATCCGCCCGCCGCCGTCCCAGGCAGCCGCGTCGCCGCTCCGCCCCACCCATCCGCCCGCCCGCCCCGCCCGCCCGCCCGCTCCGCCAACCCCGCCACCTCTCGCCGCCAACCCCGCCACCTCTCGCCGCTCCACTTTTCCGACTGCGCAGTCACCGCCACCGGCGCTCATATTCAATCCCCCAGAAGTACCCAGTGCAGGGAAGTCGATATTTGGTGTACATGTTCGAAGAGATAAGACAAAAAATCATACTCTGAACTGTTTAGTAATTACATTTACTTAATTAATGAAAACTTAAATAAAAAGTGAGATTGAAATGTAGGAAGATAAAAGATAAGTGCATAACGTAAAACCGCACCTTCACTTTGTCAGGGGCTAATTAGATTTATGTAATCTACCTATTTCTTAAAACCCTAACAACAGAGATTGTGTGCATTTTAGTGAACTAAAACATTCTGAAAGATTTATGCTGGTCTAAAGCTGGAAACAAGGTGGAACCTCTGTAGCTGTAAATGAATTCTATGAATAATTAAAAATGAAATGAGCTCGGTGGCTAACGTAGAAATCTTGTGGAAACCCACATGGATAATGAAAATAATAATCCACAATAAAAAGGATTTAGTGTGGAAGATTATTTCTATTTACCCATCAAAAACTGAAATGTCATTTTCACTCTGTTGAAAGTGCAAGCTAAAATACAGTTATTCTTTTTATCTATTAATACATGTATATTGGATAAAAATGGTGTCTGCATTTATAGGAAATAACACACAATGCAATATTATTGGACAATAATACACGAACGTGGTAATTAAAAAATGTGTTGATACTGAATACGTCACCAAACATTTGGTTATCAGTCTTTACTAAAATTATTCTATTAATAATTAAATTATTTGTGTTTAATTGAAAATGGCGAACGTAGCAGTGATAATATTTTTCCTAGGTTCATGGAAACAAAATCGTAATTAATTATAATAATTCTGTACAGTTAGTTGGAGTTACTTTGATTATTGCATAAAGTTTGTGCTGCAGATTTCATTTATTTTATGAATATCCCCCAGAATCCGGATGGCTAATTTTACCTGAAATGTCGACATGATCATGACTCAATAGAGAGGTACTGAGGTACAGAGGAGAACAAGATTTCAATCGTTCAAGACGTCGACGTGTGTTAATTCATTGTTGAACTCACTGAAATCTGTACTTTCAAGTTCCTTTTTCCTTTAGATTGAATAGTTTTCAAATGTATTTGATATTCCACGTTATCACTTCAACAAATACAGGTACATTGATGACCAGATGGCTAATTCAAAATTGATGTACATCCTCGAGTTCTGTTCTATACTTGAGCCACGAAAAATTCAAATGATTGATAACACGCTCAGATTTATTACACACGCTGTCTAACCCTACCTCTTTTTCTCATCTAGCCTTATATTTGCGCACGTTCCTTATTATGCTTAATCTTTTCTCAGTTCAGCTTCTGAATATCTGGATCTTCGCGAACATTAATGTTAAGGTAATTTGTTATCCTATTTCTTTCTTCTCCAACAGCTTCATCAACTACTACAGCTTCATCATATTAGTACTTCATTTCCTTCACCTCTACCTTCTTAACAACCTTTAGTCTATTCTTCTCTTTCCTGTATCTTTCTCCCTACCTAATCTTCGCTTTATTTTTATTTATTTAATATGTGATTATTACATGTATACAATTACTTAAGGATGTGGCTAGGCCGAAGACCTTTAAGCCATTACTATACCTACATCCTACCGCGTTCTTACCTTTCGAATTCTGGCATTCATCCCAAATGGTTTCTCCATCGCATCAAAGCCGCGGAAAAGAAACCATAAGGTATTGATGAGGAAAAGCAACTGAAGCGGAAAAACTTATCGTCAGAACATGAGAACACGCGAATCTACCAAACTTTTTTCGAAACTATTCATTTATTCTGTGGTGTGGACGATAGCCATCTCCTTCCCGTCTTTGGCTTGCTCAGCACCTGAAATCAACCACCGCCACGGAAGATCGCCCGCACCATCACTTTTGGACTTACTTCTCGGACAAAGGACTTAAACGGCTAATTTAATTATTTGTTGGTTTACGTCTTTGCTTAATGATTTACTTATTTACTTATCAGGTTACTAAATTAATTAATACACTTCATTACTGCTTACGTATTAACTATTTATTTCATCTCAAGTCTAGGCTCTGCACATACTACTAACCTCTGCTATTTTCCCACTTCCTGATTACAGTTTCCCTAATAGTTCGAATCTTTTCTAGAAATGTTCCTAATTCTTTCATAAAGTGTCATCTATTTTCACCTAATATATTCTGGGCGAGCGTTATAATTCTCTGTTTGGTAGTAATAGTTCCCCATTCCTTCGCTTTATTTATCAACATCTCCTTCCTTCCATTTTACCCTGCTTACTCCTTCGTTATTCAGACCGCACGCTCTGCTCCCTGCTCTAATGGAATGAGTGGCCTTTCTGCGTGCTGGAGAAGCGGCAAGGATTTTTGCGAGAAATCTGCTTTCAGTGGCCACCCACCGGCAACGGAGGCGGCGGCGGCGGCGGCGACGCGGCACCCAGGCAGGCGATTGCCGCTCCCACTCGAATCTGGGTCGGCCGCGAACTCGAATTTTCTCTTTGCTCCTCCCCGCCCCCCCGCCCCCGCCCCCGCGCCGCGGCATTCCGAAAGTGCGACCCCGGCAGTATTCTTAATCGCCGACTGTTGCAACGCGCGGATTTTTTCCCAGGCCGAATGTACAGTACACTTAATCGCGGACTTTCATTTGTACTCACGACGTCGCCCGCCGCGTTTCTCGCGCGGCAGGGAAACATTGCCGTTGCCTTCCGCCTTCCGCGCCACCACCGCCTCCGACGCCGTCGTGCCGCAGCCACCGCGTTCGCGTCTTCGACGTCTCCGTCGCTTCCGCTCCCTCCGGCTTCTCCACCGCCTCCCACCTCCTCCTACTCAATCCTCCGTTACTGACCTCCCTTCCTTTTAACCCCCTCGCCATCTCAAATCCTCCATCACTTAAATCAAGCTCCTCCGTTACCTAAGCCCCCTTCCAACCACCATCACAGACTCCTTCGCCGCTTTAAACTCCTCCAGCACCTCAAAGCCCCCCGCCACCTCGAACTCTTAAAGCTTGAACTCTCCAATTCCTCTATCATCTCAAATTCCTCCATTTCCTCATACTCCCCACCACTTCATCATATCTATCACCACCAGCATTGCCATCCATCACGACCAGCACCTTTACTATCACATGTTCTGACATTTCATCATTTTTATAACCATTACAAACATTTACCGGCGTTGCTCTCCATAAATCATCGTCTCTGTCCCTGTAGGTCCAATTTATGTATTTAGTTTACAGGAGCAAGGAATTTACATTCTTCTGAATTGTTGACAATTAATCAGACTCACCGGGAGATGGATCATGGTATTAACTGATGTCACTGCAGTGTCTTTGACTGCAGAGGTCCTAGGTTCGAGTCCCCACGGTGGCAAGATTTTCGACACTAGCTTGTCAACTAGGTCGAATTCAGTCACTGTCTGGAGGAGAATTCTAACGACTGGCTGCTCTAATCGGTAGTTTTCCGCGGTTTCTCCGATCAACACCAGGCGAATGTTGGAACAGTGCCCTAACAAACGGGCAACGAACCGTGCGCGATTGTTCCTACTTCTTCCTTGTCCTATCCTCATCCGTTACTTACATTTACACTAACATGCACTACACTACTACACATACCGGGAGACCGTTCGAGAGCTTAGAGCTTGTTCTGGCTGGGACGGTGCTCCGCTGGTGGGAAATACCTGGTTGGAGGTTACCTCGCTAGCCGACGGTAGGTAGGTGCCGGATCTCGCCATCCAGCTGGGGAAGATCACCCCCACCTCCCGAGGAAATAAACGTGCACTACACTCACAGGACTAATGATCTTGGCAGTTGACGCGCCCAGAATCACCAACAATCGACTAAATTATCAGACCTATGGGGAACTGCATAATATGCGTAGGAGTAGTGGTGATATTGGCTGCAGTAATGGTGCAACTGGGAATAAGAAAATCGATTCCTACATTTGTGAAATTGTGTTAATGGATTGAGCGATTCAGACGTTCGATAAGACGAATGTTTTTGTCGCCATTGCTGCGAAAGGTAATGACTAACCACTATATCGCGATTATATCAAAAAGCATCTTTTACTCTTTCGCGGCATGGACTTAACTGGAGCTGTGCCAGCCGTTGAAACCGCATGAAAACTGGAAAATTCATCACGATCTCAGATAAGTAGATCATCACAGGTTTTTGCAGGTTTGTGGTCTTCGGAACGGCAATCATTCTTCTTTCTTGAGGTTTATTGGTATCCCAGAACTGAAGAGTTCGCATTGCTGTGTAACTGAAAGACATACGTTTGTTCTTTGTTTTACTGTGAATCAGGGTATTTCTCCTTTTAAACTATGTTAATAGTAGTATATTCAATATTTTATCAACTTGACCGGTTACCAGTTGACAAAGTGTCAATGGATTATTTCTACATCATTAAACGATGGTAATGTTTTAATAATTTGTATAAAAGTGTATGGTCGATTCATAATAAGGTCAATAAAAGAGCTTCCAGATATCATTACCGGGCAGGTCAATGAGAAGAGTCTGTTTTCTGGGACATGACGTTAACCACACAAGTCTCTGTCTTACACTGTAGAGATCTAAAGTCAAGACTTCGACAATAAGGCAAGTGTGTGGATGTCTAATGAAACATATGAATAAGAATGAAGGAGAAGTAGGAGAGTAGAGAAGAGGAGCAAAGAAAAGGTGAAGAAGAAGAGTAAAGAAAGAGAACTTCAGGAAGAAGAGTAAAGAAAGAGAAAGTGAAGAAGCGGAGGGCAAGAAGCGGAGGGCAAGAAGGGAGGGCAAGAAGCGGAGGGCAAGATGCGGAGGAGTAGAAAATGAGGAGAAGGAGTAGAAGAGGAGGAGGAGTAGAAGAGGAGGAAGAGTAGAAGAGGAGGAGGAAAATATAACGACGAAAAGAAGCCCGAGAAGGAGGAAGAATCGGAGGAGGAGGCTTGCAAGTAAAAGGAGGATGAAAATGGGGATAGAAGCAAAATTCTGGGAGAAACCAAAGGAGAAAAAAAGAAGTGAAAGAAAGGATGGATACAGGAAAACCAGACATCTGCGAAGTGTGTTTTTCGTACGGAATCCCCACGCATCCTAGGAATATGTAAACATTCCTCAGAATGAGCTGTAACATCTCCGCCCCAGGCGACCCTCTCGCCTACACCTCCCGTGTCTGAGCCTTCGCCTCCGCTGTGGGAGCTCGCGGTGGAGCCTCGAGCCTTCGTTGTCTTCTGCTGCGCACGACTCTAACAAACCCCGCGTGCCCCGGAGATGACTTTCTCCTTAGCAGAGAAATTTACTTTCTACTGCAGTTTAATATTGCCTCAAAATTCCACAGAACATGTCTGGTGGATGTAGGCAGGTGGGAAGAGTTGTTACACATGTTTTACAAAAATCGGTTTCCAATGTTAAAGTTTCTTTAAGGCTCAGTCAGGTTTTCAGTCGCCTCGTGGTTGTTGAGATCATGGTTGTGTGAAGTTGCAAATATATATTTATATTGTATATAATACATATGCACTAAGGGCATTATGAGGGTTCTAATGTTCGAGCGTCAACAAGAAATCCGAGGGCTTTTGTGAGGGTCATTAGAACCGTTACGCCCGTGGTACCTAAAAGATCTTGCTTTTTTTTTCTTCAAATTTTAACGATCAAATTTAATTATTTACGATGTAACCAAATGTTAACTCTGTTACTTTGACTTGACTCAGTTTACTTTTTCATGTCTCCCTCCTATAATTCTCTCTTATAAGTCCCTCCATAAGAGAACATCTAGCATCATTAATTTTTTTGTAAGTACGGTCCTCTCGATTCACTTAAATTATGCAGTGCATATTGAGCTCCGTATCAAAGACAATAATAAACAATAACAATAATAAACAATAATAAACAATATTAGTGAAAACTAAATGTATTTATGATAGAATGTACGCCATTTTTTTTCAAATGAAAGATATCGGGAATCTCTATATTACTGTTTCAGAAATCTGTAGCTTGAAAAAATGAACCGAATATTAAGTCAAAGAATATATTTTCATTAAAACTATTTCAGCTATCACCCAATTTTACCCTCAAACATAAGAGCTACTTATGTACCTAGGGCGTGAAGTAAATTGTTTTGCCCCGAGGGCGACGTCCAACCCCTCGGGCCAGAGGCCCTCGGGTTTGGAAGTCGCCCTCGGGTTTGGAAGTCGCCCTCGGGTTTGGAAGTCGCCCTCGGGTTTGGAAGTCGCCCTCGGGACAAAAACTTCTAGTAACGCTCGTGGTGCATACAAAACTTCATGGTTTACTAGTTCGTTGCTGAATCAAACGAGAATTCGAAACCATTATAATGTTTGTTTCGAAACTGAAAAGGCATTTTATAATCTAATATAATTTGTCAATATGACGTCAGATAAATAACCAAGAGTGTGTTTTTAATTAGTATTGCATAATCGTTGTTAGACTGATTTGTTCGTACAAAACGAAAGAATATTGTGAAGTTCTTGTGGAAATTCTCGCAAAAGCTAACAAAAATACGGACAGTGGTTTTCAGTAAAATCCAGAGAAAAATATGAAAATTATTATGGTGTTTTGGAAAATAACTGTGAATTACGTTGATGAAAGGGTACTTTCAGGTTGTTTGCCTCTGTTGCCAAAAGTGATTTAAAATATTGGATACACAAAAAATAACATTTCGAGGATGTTAGCCAATGTGCCAAACACATCTAATTAGTATTAATAGTACTACTACTCAAGAAGCATATATATGTCATTAGAAAAAGGTGATACGTAACAGCGAAATATAGCAATTTTTTAATCAATTATGCAAAATAAGGTTTATAACGAGATATTTTACTTATTTGGGCATTACGCCATTATTTATTGCATTTGTTTATATCTTAACTTTAATAAATCGAATTCATAAAAATAGTGTAATTGTTGTTTTGGTAATGGTGTAGCGGGCCATAAAGTAGTTATTCAAAATGCCCGGGGACAAAAAGAATCAGAAAGGTCCGCAACAACACCGTTATGCGTTTTGTTTGGGGTCAGTAAACTCACACCAATGAACTAGTAAACCATAAAATATATCGAAAATTTTGTTTCTATTTAAAATGTTCAGTGAGAATGTCATTGATTCACACTCGTATGAATTTCTAACGTTATTTCTAACCGAATAACTAACAGTTAGCATGATGTACAAATTAATGCAAATTTTTAAATGGCGCGTTTGGAGGTTGTTCCAATCATCTCTCTACTCACGTAATTTTCTGTATTGCTTGTTTACTGTATTAATATCCACACGTAATTTTCTGTATACTTATTTCTGATGGTTTAACTATCATTAACCATCATCGTAATTTATAACAGCTTCGACGGTGGCATTAATAGCTGCTCATCATTTAAAAAGATAATAAAAATGTTGAAAAGACTACGTCAATATGTGTAACTATTTCAGTGTTCCTAACATCTCACTAGATCAATACTCCAGAAGAAGACTTCACATCACTTCATCAGCTCACTCGTCGAGATGCATGCAATGGATCCCGAATCGCGTTGCCTGTCCTCTTCACTTCTTCTTTTTCTTCGATGGCGGCAACGTCGACGTCGGCGAGAGGGGAAGAAACCCAACGCGTTCACCGGAATATCCCTTTACATTTTTGCGCGTCGCCGTCTCGCGAAAAATATCGCGGAGTTCACTCGGAACGCTGACGATGACAAATGTCGTGAGGTCCCGAAAGCCGGAAGCGACTCGGAATACTCCGGGGGACTGTGCGCCGCGTCTCCGGCGAGAAGCGGGGACAGGGCGCGGAGGGGGGCATGGGGAAGGGGAACGGGAGCGGGGAGTTGGAGCTGAAGCGGTGGTGGAGTGACGAGTGAACCGCGAACGAGATGTGAGAGAGGACGGCGAAGGGGACGGGAGCGGAGAGTTGGTGTTGGAGCAAGAGAGCTGAATGGAATGAGGAGTGGAAGTAAGGCGTGGAGAGCAGGTAGCGTGGAGCCGAGGAGAGTGGTGCGTAGAGGCGGGGAACATGTGGGAGTGGAGGAGTAAGGAAATGAACGCGAGGGAATCAGGGGGGGGAGGGGGGGGGGGGGGGGGGGGGGGGGGGGGGGGGGGCCAAGGCGGGGAGCAGGGAAGGGGTGCGGGGAGTTGGCGCAACGGTGAGTGGAGGCGTAGAGCAGGCCACAAGCGAGGAGTGGGTGAGGCGAGGGGAGAGGGGCACGGGCGAAGGGAACGGGAGCGGGGTTGTGTTGGAGCGGGAGAGAAGGGGAAGGGGAGAGCAAGGGCAAGAAGCCGAGAGCGCGGGAGGGCAGTGAAGCACGGAGCACGTGGACGGTAGAGTACATGCGGGTGGGGTGCGGGGAGTGGCCTGGAGCTGAGGGGTGCGTGCAGGCGAAGATCAGGTCGCGGACCGGGAGCGGTAACTCAGTGCATCTACTGATGCCACTGCAGCGCCTCTGACCGGGAGGTCCTATGTTCGAGTCCTCACGGCGGCAGGATATTCGACACTAGCTTTCCAGCTAGGTCGAATTCAGTCGCTGTCTGGAGGAGAATTCTAGTGGCCGGCTGCTCTGATCGGTAGTTTTCCGTGGTTTCTCCGATCAACACCAGGCGAATGCCGGAGCAGTACCCTACCAAACGGGCCACGGACCGCGCGCGATATGTCCTTCCTCTTCCTTGTCCTATCCTCTCCTCCTTCCACACACACTTACACTAACATGCACTACACTACCACATATTCCGGGAGACCGGTCGGGAGCTTAGAGCTTGTCCTGCTGGCTGGCTGGGGCGGTGCCCCGCTGGTGGGAGAGTCCTGGTTAGTGGGAAACCCCAGTAGACGACTGTAGGTTGGCGCCGGATCTCGCCATCCAGCGGGGGTAGATCACTGCTATCTCCCGAGAATGCACTACACTAACGGGAATAATGACCAAAGCAGTTGACGCGCCCGGAAACACGAAAACACCAAACCAAAACTAGCAGGTCGCGAGGAATGGGGAGAGGGGCACGGCTTTCAGGCTAGAGGAAGGAAGGGTTGGGGGGGGAGGAGAGAGGCGAGAAGCCGAGGGCAGGGATAGAGGAGTGGAGTACTGGGCGCGTAGACCGGAGCAGGGAGCGGCGGTAAGCGGGGTGGGAGGTGCGCGGATTTGGCGCTGGAACTGAAGCGTTGAGTGAGGCGGGGAGCGAGAAGGGGCGCGAGGCGCATGGCTATGAGGGCGGGGAATGAGGCACGGAAGCGAGGATTCAGTGTGGGAGCGAGAGTGAAACGAGGGTGCGCCAAGAGTAAGGAGCGAGAAGCGAGAGGAGGGGGCGGGGCGTTTTGACGAAGGGGCGGAGCGGGGAGGAGTGGAAGTGCGGCTGGGAGCAGCCGGGAGCGAGTAACGAGGAGCGGGGCGCGGTGGGAACAGGAGTATAAAAAGTAAAAGAAACCGCGTCTCGAACGCTGACGGGAAGTATATGGTAGTATGCGCCCTCCCAGGAGGGCGAGCTCGTCGGGTGGCCTACGTGTAATTGAACGAGGGAGCAGCCAGGGTTGGCAAGGAGGGAGCGCTGGAGGAAGAAACAGATTAAACTAGAACTGGACGGGTAGAGGGCGACATGATGGGCGGCAGAGTAGGCGCAGAACTGACGTTGCCGCCGTCACACGAGACGCCACCATAGAGTTTTAATCACTGGTGTTTCGGCAAGGGTTTTCCTGAATGATGTTTGTGATGGTGAAGGACGATTTTCTCTTTGCTTGAATCTCCTGTGTGCCTTCATGGTATAGCTTATCAATCCACTTAATCATTCATAATATGGTTTGTTTAAAATACATTTGACGCTTGTTTTTTCTATAATCATTTTCAATATTTTCGTTTGCTTTCATTTGTGAATACTAAACCACATTCATTAAGAATAAACGAGAGGAGAGAGAAGGTTGTGTTTGGTGGCGTAATACTTAAAATTTAATTTTTATAATAGTGAAAATGTGATTTTTAGGGTATTTCATCTTATTATACTCCTCGTCCTGATGTCATTCCCTATTACTCTTCGTACACACCGCACTCCAATCATCTAATAAATTTAATCTTATGTTATATATAAGTAAAAATACGTGTATGTATATGTATGCACGCTCCAATGAAGAACGTAGGCTTTCATGCATTTTCTGTACTGAAACAATTGTCAACGGTCAAAACACTCTTCCGTGGTTGGTATTTCAAAAGAGTCATGATACCTTTTCTAGTCAAAATGAAGACTGTCTGGGTTTTTCTTCGAATGAATTCAAACCATCTGCTTATTAAAGTAGACATTTCCTTTTTCTATGTCGATCATCAGTTGACTAGATTATTCGCAGTCATGCATAACATGAGAACAAGCGAAGCTTTCTGTGTAAAAGAAATTTTCAGGAACACTCGAAGCGTGGCGGTCCCACATTTGCGCTGATTACTTCGTGAAACAGAGAGGCTATTACCTCAATCCACGAGCCCAAAACCTCGTACATTTGTTTAAATCAAAGACACATTTGTGCTGTGGCATACTTGAGAACCAGTAACATGAGAGAATCAATGTCAACGAGAAGTTGGAATGTCCTCACCGCTCAATTCATTCATGAAGATATTTCAACAAATAAAACACTCTCTGTAGCAAATATTCCCTATTTGATGTGAAATTAATTTTACTATGGTCGACTTTACTTTTGCGACCAGGCTTGACGAAATTGAACGCTAAGGTGTTTCCCTCGGTTTAACATTGAATGTTCTTATCACTAACATGCACTAGTGAAATCTCTCCGATAGAAAAATGTCAGGCAAGTAAGAATATCTTATTTATAGATTAATGAGCAATATGGTCCACAGATAAAAATGTTATATTTATGAAATGTAGATGTAAAAAGTCTACTTAGTAGCTGTGCGCTGAGAAAAATGTCCAATAATGCTTTTTCAGAAATAAAAATGCTCGTGACTATATTTATGTAACTGAAATTAATTATAAATTTGCGAACAATTCTCTACATCTGCACGTACGCTGCGAGATAATTTTAGAATTATGATATGCAACCAAACACTGTTACTGATCGCAACAAGAAATGTTTCGAAACATGAGAAACAATTGTTGTATCGTCCTCGGTGAATGCCACGTTATAAGAAGACAAGTTTTGAATTGTTTTCTCCAAACATCCGGTGAACACAAAATATCTCTTACTTTTTTAAATATATTTCTATTTGCTCGACAAGATGGTCATACAGAGTTGAGAATGTATACAAATAATTCTTTGGAAATTTCCTAAGTCATTTGACTGTCTTGCTCAAATGTTAAAAACCAAAAGTATTTTATAATTTATGGTGAAAATGAAAAGGAAGGTTATTTGTTATGAAATTGTTGAGATTTGAAGGTAGTCTTAAAGATGGGCATTGTGAGGTGACATGTGGGGAAATTTGAATCAAGAGGGTTTAAAAATATCTTTGGGAAAACGAGATTTTACTGTTTGGAATATTGGCTTATTGACTGAGGCGAAAGAAAGAAGCCGATGAAGATGGAGCAAGATAGAAGAAAAGAATAAAACTTAGAGAATACGTTTATTAAATAGTACTATATTTGAAGTCCACAATATATTTTACTGTTAGGAATAAACCAGTGTGCGTTAAGAAGTTTGCGAACGTTTTTATTTTGAAAATCTTGGATTGTGTGAGTAAAGGAGGTTGCAGTGTTTAATCAGGCAGTGCATGCCTATGTTAGCGTTGGTCTTATAATATAATATATTTTTTCATTGCATTTTCTTGCACACTTACACTGTTTATCACTAAAGATTTTTTCAGCGACTGTATTGCCTGATCTTGTATTATACTCTTTACCAGAAAGTCTCTTTTTCTTCTGAAGTGCACTCTTCCAACTATCAAGGTTTCTTTTACGTTTACAGCCTCTAATAGGCTCCGATCTAGACCTAATCTCAAAATCTGAAAGTGCAGAGTCACTGTTTTTCTCAACTAAAACATCATTATTACTCGGTTGATGAACCTCATAAGAGCCTAAAATGTTTAAATCGTTTACTTTTCGACCTAATTGGAATGAAGAATTATCACTATTTACATCTAAATCCGAACCTGGTATGAAGTCTGGATCTAAGTCCGAGTTGTCGCCAAAAATGTCACTTTCACTGCTGTAGTCACTCATTGTAGGCTTTTTCTTGGTTGAAATAAGAAAGTAAACATAAGAAATAACACACACACACACACACAAACACTATAAAGTTGGAAAACACAAAACACTTCAGTTCAGTTCAAAACAGTTCAGTTGAACATCGGTTGTCATGGAGCCAAGGAGTTAATCACATTGACTACTGAAACATCTGATAAAATGTTCAGATGCCAGAGAAGATAGCGCATTCTAGTGGCGTACCATTTAACTTTGGTGTTAGTCGTCTTGGCCACCGACAATTATTTACTTATGGAACACAACCATGTTATTATTCACAATTTTTTAAAAAAAATGGAGTTAGTCAGATTGGCTTCTGAACGCCTCATATAATATTAGCTTGGTCTTTTACATTGTAGTAGTTTGGTTTCTAGTTGTTACGAAGATGCCGGAAGATAATTTTTGAATTTTAATCTCCAACCGACTTTGGCCCACCTCAAACTTTCGAGGAGCAGCCACGCCCTGAATCGCCCTCGAAAGACGCACCCGAAGGCGCGCGTTTTCGCGCCGCCGACTCTGCAGAGCGAAGCGAGAGCGCGACAGCGTTTGACACCTCCATGTCGCGAGGGCTCAGGCTCGGGGATTCCCGGGCGCGGCGCGCGCCCCTGGCGGCGGCGCATCGAAGCGCGGGGGCCGGCGCCCGCCCGCCCGTCAGGGAACTTGCACCGCCTGTCATAACTCGGTAAACAGACTGCGCGTTCCGCAGGGAGGCACCGTGAATACGTAATTCCAAGCGGCGGCGCGGGGCGCCGCTGGCGTCGCCGTGGCCCGGCGGGCGGCCCCTCGGAATGAACAGGACAAGGGGAAGCTCTTAATGAGAAGCGATAACGCGGAAAGTGAAAATGGGGCGGAATGGGCCGGGGGTCGGCAGCGCGGGAGGGACAGGCATCGACTACGGGAGCGCGAGATATCGTTTATGAATCTCGAATGCACCGTAACTCTCCTCCCCCAATCGAGTTATGCCGCGCGTCGACCGCGAGTAACGTGCAAGGGAGTGGGGTGCAGAAGGGTTGGTACAGCTTGACACGTGCCGCGCGATAATGAGAGTTTCTGATGTGCGATTGAACAAAATGAATAGAAATGAACGAATTGGTTGGGTTGGGTGGTTGGTTAGTGCTTCCGGGCACGTCAACAGCGTAGGTAATTAGTACCGTAAGTGTAGTGCATGTTTTTTCCTCCGGAGATGGCGGTGATTTTACCCCGCTCGATGGCGAGATCTGGCGCCGACCAACCGTCTGCTAGTGGGGTTTCCCCTAAACCAGGACTCTCTCACCAGCGGGACACCGCCCCAGACGGATCAAGCTCTAAGCTCCCGACCGGTCTCCCGGAATATGTGGTAGAGTAGTGCATGTTTCTGTGTGTGTGTGTGTGTGTGTGTGTGTGTGTGTGTGTGTGTGTGTAAGGGGAGAGGATAGGACAAGGAAGAGTAAGGAACGATCGCGCGCGGTCCGTGCCCCGTTTGTTAGGGTACTGCTTCGGCATTCGCCAGTGAACGAATTGAGAAAGTATGTTCTAAAAAGAGATTATAGAAAGAATACCAAACTATTGGTGAGGTTTGGGGTATAGAGAAACTGGCACTATCATTGTAAAAAATACCATTCAACTTTTTCCTTATACAGAAACAAAAAATCCTGGGACACATCTTGACATCAGCATAAATGTGACTGTGTGTGTGTGTTTGTGTGACGGCATGATCTGATGAAACACTCTTCAGTAGAATATATTAATCTTATCAATGGCAACGTTGTCCTAGAATCAAGGTTCAATTGTACCTTTATTTTTGAAATACTGTTGCAATAAGCGTCGGTATAGTGAACTTTGCAATATACTAATGTAATAATAATTTTCCCGACGGAACTCACCTTTTAACGCTTTGGATACTATTTTACTTCAGAGAACGTACTATTTTTTTTGAAATGACAAAATATGTATGTGTATTTTGTTAATATATACTCTACAGCATTTTCACATACATGTTCGATTACACATTGCATAAGATTTATGACAAAATTAATCCTTCATGAATTATGCGGAGATTCAGCCAGTTTTATTAGTTTATTTTTGTTTGCTTTTGTTACGCATTAAATTCATTCATTTTAGGAGACATCTCGGTGAAACATGTACTTCAGATAACAAAGATGAACTATTGCTAGTTTAATTGCAGGAACTCTGTAGGCAACAAAATTCCAGTTGTAAAACACGCGTCATTACAGTCACCTTCCTGGCAAGAAATGATTTATCTTTACCGTCGTTGCCACTGGCCAGCGCAAAGTCCAACTCTACAAGATAAGAGCTGCTTCATTGTTTACTTCGCGTACTGCCAAACTCGTCACACCAAGAACCATTAAAAGAACATATCAGTCATGTGTGCTTGTTTTTGCGTGAAATTGCACGAACCACTCTGCAATTTAAGGAGTAATGTAAACTAAAGAATTTTTACGGTTGCTGATGGTTTGCTCACTACGAAAAGCAAGAAATATATCAGAACTGAAAAAATGACCAAAACTGAAATATGACAAAAATACTATAAGACAAAAATATGCTCGTGTCATTTGGAACTTATTCTGGTAAGACATAACTATACTTGCATCGGAATTACAGCTCACCACAGTTTAATAATTTCACGCGATAATTTCAAAGAGTTTGCACGAAACCCAAGTACAAAGTAAAGTTATGCCTCTGCAGCTCCTAGGGTACCTTTACAAACGAAGGCGTAGCTGGCTGCTTCGGTTGCCCTTTTCGTGCCGGAGTGGACCGGGGAGAAGTTTTGATCGCGCTTGGAGTTGCTGGCAATTACCTGGGCCCAGCTAATTAACCTCGCGGAGACTATTTTTACGTCCGCTGACTTTTTTATCTGCGCTTGACAAATCTCCCCTCGGAGGCGAAATATTTGAAAGCTGTCGGCAAGGGCGAGGCGCCGCCACCGTCTATGCCTTCGTCTCCGCCGCCGCCGCCGCCGTCGCCCGCCCCCGCCCCCGCCTCCGCCCCCTTGGCCACTGCCCCCCTGCTCGCGTGCTCTCGCGCAACCGGGGTGCCCAAACCATGCTTCCGGCCCCAATCTGTACTGGCTTTCGCCTTGTTCAAATTTCACGAGATCTCACAGCCGCATTTACCGTTAGGCCGAAAAGGCTTTCATGTCTCAAGTTCTCAAGGGCATCAAACATAGAATATGAATTAAAAATAGGCTTTGAGAGGTGTGGTTGATACTAGTTATTTTCGTAACTTGCGCATTAAGTGAGTCGTTGGCGCATGAATGAGGTGTTGATAGTACTTAGCAATGAGTACACCAAAGAAACTTTCGGAAGAGTTGCGTTCACTATTTTGTTTCGTGTGAATTCGTGAAAATTTACGAGAACATACTTTGAGGATTTTTCTGAATGTGCGAAGTGCATCCAGTAATGTAGTCTATTTTGCTGTTCGATAATCGCAAAATCACACTTGCCAACCATTGAACAGTGAAGGCGAGATTTTATACCTGATCACTAAAAAACATATGTAATCTTCAGCAGAGAGATATTTAATTTTTTAGGAAAGAAAACAATATCATTTTTATATACGTTTTTGTCATGTGATAGTATTGTGAATAGATGGCCTCCACAAAACTTGACCACAACGACTCCACAGTGAACTCAAGGTTTTTTTAATAAAGTTTATTGAAAAAAGTATTTTTTTGAAAACATGTCAAACAGAAGTTATTTGTTTATAAGGATAGTATTAAATAGACCAAATCTCGTTCATACCTGACTGTTACTGTCATTGTCTAAACCCTCGCGATCTAATTATTATGTTCGACCTGCTCTTCAGTCCCAAGTTTCACTCCAGCTTGCCCTGATTTTCATCTTCAATCCACTCACGTTCTTTTATGCTTTTCATCATCTCTTTCCTCCACATTGCACCGCGCCTGCGCTTGCCCCAATAGTTCCTAGAGATGGTCTTGTGCTGCTGCTTCTGCTCTCTATGAGAAGAGGAACTTCGTAAGAGTGAAATCTCTTAACTCTTGCAGAATGAAGATTCTGCGAGTGACCGAGAAAGATTACAGAATATCATTAACGAGTATTTGTAAGAAAATTGTTAATATGATTATTGTTGTAGGTCAGGTTTGATAGCAATATTGAAGGAAAGAGCATTCCATTGTTTGTCATTGTTACCATAGATGATGCTTGATACAAGGGATGATAAAATTTCCTAACGCATTGGGATCTGATGCCAAACTTAACTTTTCGTTATTGAAATGATGTATTGTAGAACTTTCTCCAAAATGTCCCATATTAGGTGTTGATTAGATGTATTTCGAGACAAATTAAATAAAACAGAGAAGCAGTTTATACATATTTTATGCTCGTACTTAGAATAAAAATAGAGATTATATTTTACGTCACCAATATCAAGTTCTATTTGAGCACCTTCACTCCATCGAAATTCCAGCGGACATGGAAATACAAACTGTATAGCCCTGGTAGGGCGGGTTCTTGTATGGAACACCGGACTTCGCCCATTTGAAACCACGAGGCGCTGTATGTTTAGGGGACTCCGTAATAAGGTTAGTATTGATTATTCCGTCTAGAAAGTCATTAGAAACCCTGAGACTTGAATAAATGTGTTAAGCCTTTGTTGGTCGAGTAAATAGACAAGATGTGATGCAATGCTGTATTAATTAATGGCTGTTACCAACTGATATAAATTGCTATGTCTAATAGGCTTCATAGTTAACATTAAATGTGTTACCTGGTTTTCCTAATGTATGTGTATCAGATACATCAATTTAATTTGGGGGTGACCTCGAACTGATAAAAAGACCTCAAGTTTAAAGAGATTTATTTTATTTTTTCTACATTCCATGAAATTTTACAAATAAAGCCTTTCTTTCTTCATATATGTAAAAAATAACTTTTCCGACGTTATATCGAACGGATTGGAATGACGGCTGAATACAGAAGTAACGGAACGATAATTGAGGGTGAACGGTGAGGGAATAAGAGCTAGTGGTAGGCGACTGAAGCACAGGTGGAGAGGGCGAGCGGAGAGGAAAGGGCGAGCGGAGAGAAGAGGGAGAGCGGAGAGGAGAGGAGGGAGAACGGAGAGGAGGTGGGCGGAGAGGAGAGGGCGGGCGGCGAGGAGAGGGCGAGCGAAGAGGAGAGGGCGAGCGAAGAGGAGAGGGCGAGCGGAGAGGAGAGGGCGAGCGGAGAAGAGAGGGCGAGCGGAGAGGAGAGGGAGAGGGGAGCGGAGAGAGGAGAGGGCAAGCGGGAGAGGAGAGGGCGAGCGGAGAGAGGAGAGGGCGAGTGGAGGGGAGAGGACGAGCAGAAAGGAGAGGGCGAGCGGATAATGACCAACCACATATTTTCTGCATGAAATGTTTGGAAGGAAACTGAGCAAAATATGTGTAAAATCCGCGTGGCGGTCGCAAAGTACAGACAGAAGACAAGCGAAACGAACCGCGTGCGAGACGCGGAACCGCGTGGGCGTTGTAGCGCCTGTAGCGCGCGGGCGGGTGCGGGAGCAGTGGCGTGGGCGGTGGCGCGCTCTGGAAATAGCGGCGCGGTGGCGCCGGCGCGTGGGCGGGGCGCCTCGTGACGTCAGGACTCCCTTCCGCCCCCGCGCGCGCCGTGCGTGGACGAAGGGCGCGGAGGGGGGAGGGCGGTGCGTGCGCGGTACTGACGTCACTCGCCGCGGGGGCGCGCGCGCCGGCCGCCCAGACACGCTGCACGCCCACGCACCCGCGCCCGCGGGCGCCGCCTGTCAGACGCCCACGCGATTTCGTACGAAACCTCGTGTCACACGGAATAACATGCATCAGAGACTTACTACTAGCACTAATCTCACAAATGGGGTATCTGAGGAATGTACGAATATTTTATTTCAGTATCTTCAGACTGTCATTACGATTTCAGTAGATTTTTGCCCAGATTTTATTTTAGACAGTCATATACATTGACAAACCAAAATATTAATAATCTAGATTATCTAAATTAATACTCTATATAAGCTCTTTCATTAGTTTTTTCTTCTTAAGTATGTATATGACTGTGAATAAAATCTGGACAAAAAATCTAATGTGAATTTTTTGGGGGGAGGGGAGATTAATGGGTGACATTGTGGAGGATTGTCAACGAGTAGAGGTAGTTTGTGCAATTTGGTGGTACGTTTAGAACTAGTGAATTGTGTTGGAGAATATCTTTGTAAAATATCGATAAATAAATGTATGTAGTATATATTTGGCAGTGTAAGGTCCGATTAACCTCCTTTTGGCTCTCTCTATGCAAAGTCAAATGGATGCTTACCTATATAATTTATAACTTTATTAGAGTTACGATCCATACTGATAAAACCTCTCCAACCGAAAAACGGCTTTTCACTTCGTAATTTAGGATCAATATAGGGAGAGTGTTAATTTTGTTATTGGAGATTTTATTTATGTCTTGTAAATGTACATAACTCCCTTGTAAAAGTTATTCAAACATAGCTTCATGAATACCGCAGAATCTAGCTTAATACATTATGTATTAAACAAATTTACTTGTAGTAGAATTATTTAAGACGATATAATTGTTGCTGTTAAAATAATGAATCTATTCGCAAATTGCTCTTGTTTAGAGTTACCTGTATTCTCTTGTACTTGTACCCACTGTAGGTCTACACGGAAATTCATTCAGTATTCAAGACAAGCGGGCTAAGCACTTGTGTTTTTATATTAATAGACATTTTATATCTTTCTTTTCATAATCTTTTGCCTCCCTTTTCTCTGTTGTATCTCATCCAGATACAGCCTCTCTCTTTTCTCACTGCCATCCTCTTATCCGCGTCATTAGGCCACTTCTCTGCCTTATTTGAGAAAATACAAACAAGGGGCACATTCCTGGAGAGTCTTCCAGCAGTAAAAGATCGCCTATGAAATATTCAATGCACTGTAATATGTAAATGCTGACATCCCTCGCAGGGCGTTTGAATTCCAATCGCATCTTCGAGCCTTAAGAAGCGCTCAAGGAGTTGTTCTACAATAACGATACGAATCTCGTATTGATGAGAACCACAAAAGGAAGCATAAATGAGCATTCTAGGAGTTGTTTATGTCTTCACGAACACACACCGATCTTTGGATAATTTTACCTTCACACATACCACAATGAAGATCGAGAAACAGAAGTAGATGCAGAAAATTGATATTAGAATAACGAGGTCTATTGAAATTAAAATAGTATATAAGTCATTGTTTTCACAATGCGGTTTCCCTTTCCACACTTTTTACAAATGAGAACTGAGTATTAAAAAATCACAGATTAAGATTTCTTCCGTTAACATTATTTTATAATTGTTTATACTTGATTTATATTATGGTCTTTTAGTTATATATACCGTATTTAACAGCTTTACACGCATTTTAATTTGCATGAACTCTCGGATATATTTCGAAGGGCTCATAAAAAAAGTGGAAATAAGGTGTGAATATATTTAATTATTTGGCAATTTTACATGTATTTTTTTCTATTATATGTACATTATTTAGACCTTGCATTGCCAGTACTTTAGTTCGTTATTTATACAACAGTTTACACTACAGTTACAATACTCTTTACATGACTAGGTTTGCTGTTTTGCCTGTTCCGTTGTATAATTATAAATATATTCAATAACAAAGAACACATAATAAAAAATCGAATTAAATGCTACTGGTGTTCGAAGCGCTATGAAAGTGCTATACAAATTTACTTTTATGATTTCCTCATAGAGATCGTTAATAGTGATTTTCAATTTTTCAAGCCTGTTTCCTTTTCCAAGTTTTATATCTTATCGAAATTATGAAAATGAATGTCTTTTATAAACCGTGCAATGCGACAACACTTTATCACGTTTAGAGATGTTCATTGTGCTTTGTAAACTTTTGCAAAAACCAAGGACTTTTTCTTTATAAATTTTCGCTCTCCGCAAACGTTTATCGTCAAAAACCTCTTATTTCGTCAAGAACCTAAAAGTCGCTAAAATGTTTGTAGCACTTACGAATTTTTAACATTTATAATTTTCGTATTATTCATAAAAATGAAAATTTATTTCCAATTAAATTCATATTACAAGCATAAAATATTAATGTAATAAGAATAAAAAAAATACTTTGAAGCATTTGTTTTCAGTATTAAATCAATGGCATGCAAGACTAGTTGTGGATTTTCTATTTTCCCTAAAGAAAATGTGAAGAATATTTTTTAACTTCTTTACAGTCACATTCCACTCATATCTAATTTTCATCGTGTATCTTTCCTGCTCGAAATTTTAAGATATGACCTAACTTTCCAACCATATTAATTCCTGAGGCTTATAGTGCAGTTTTACAATTCTGCCTCCGAAGTAAATCAGATGTTTTGGTGTCCTCCATTCCGAAGGTTGAACGCCATCATAGTGACAGTGTAGTGACGTGTAAGGTTCCGATTGGATGGTATTGTAACAGCTGATGAAATGTCCAAAACAGCAATGTTAAAATCGCAGTATAGATATTTTGTGCATAACTTTAGTCTACTGTAGATCTTTAATTAATGTCAAACGCTTTTTAAAAAATTAGAGTATTTTTTTAAAATAATAACACTAAGTGGAGGAAAAGTGCTGGTATGCCGCCCATTTCCACTACTCACTTTTCCTCTCTACACTGTTCTTGCCCGGTCTATGAGGGAATAAAACTTTTATTATAGCATTTCTATTATAAAAGTATCATTAAATATACACTGAAATATAAATTTAATATGTTGAGTTAGCAAATTATTGAAATGCTACATAATATTTTTCAACCAATAATTAAAATAATAGTATTAATACAAATATTATTTATACCATCAGTACAAGTATTAGTATTAGGATAGAATTAGGATTATCGATCGTAAAATCCTTATTGAGGATTATCTTCACCTGTGACTTCACACGCATGTCAGGATTCAAATCTATCAGTGCTGTTCCAAAGATGGTTAACATTGGTGCAGTTGCAGAAGAAATGTGTGCTGTGTTACAACCAAAGATCAATTTTGTTAAAATGGATGAATGGATGTGTCAGAATAGAAGCTTTTGAGCTGAAACTTGGTAAATACGGCAGGAGTGAGATTTATATTGTTCTGTTCTGGAGATCATTAAGATACCTATCTAAATGTTCGGGGATATTTTATGAAACCCTTATGGTCTTTTCAACATTTTTTGGAAAATGGCTGAAACATTTTTCCTATTTCTTTCTCGGATAGAACAAATTGCATTTATAAGTACAGTATGAATCCAATATTTATTAAAATTTCTAACATTTAGACTCTGGGTCAAAGAAACTGCGCGTAAACCAAGACACCTGATTTCGATTTCCGATCAGGGTGCGTTACATATTTCCTACTAATTGCTTCTTCAATATGACAGTAGAATGATGAAAAGAGAATAAATAGTTTTCATCATTTATTGATGGTAGAAATATTATTTGTATTAATAATATTATTTTAATTTTTGATTGAAAATTACTGAGAAGCATTTCAATAATCTCTTAACTTAACGTATTTAAATTTATATTTCAGTCCATATTTAAAGATAATTTTAAAATAGAAATGCTAGAACAAAGGTTTTATTTCCTCACAGACCGGGTAAGAACTCAAAATTTAATATGGGTTTTGAAATGTATACTTAATGAATATTCATTCAGTCCATGTAAGAATATTAATTATATATTTAAGACGATGTTTTCGTTGGAGAATGCAATGCCTCAAAGAGTTGGTCTATCGCGTACAAAAGTCTTTTCTTTTGATAACGAAACTCTGGCACCGTCAAACAAGAGATTTTAAATGATAATTATTCCTGTTATTATACATAATTTGATGATGAAACTGCAAATGCATTACACAAAAAGAGAGTTGCCTGTTATATTCTCCATATTTTGTCCCTTTTTGTGGTCTAAAATGTCTTTAAATTACCTATTTTTAAAATAATCTGCTATCAGTACTGTTCTCCCAAATCACGAGATCAAATTATTTACATAACAAAGATGAATTATGTTATTAAATTTTAAGATTCGAAAAAAGAATAATCAGAAGAAGAATCACCGCGTAACTCGTAACCTCTTTGCTGAAATCTGCTACAAAGAATAAACACAATCAGAACGAACGTTTCGCGTGGAAAATCAATCAACATCATCGACAATCTCGTCATAGAGTACCAATCGACACAGAGCTTTGAGGCCTGGAAAAACTCATTCCGTGCACACATTGCGCTTTATTAACAGTAATGATCCGCGTTGCCCGCACCTGGAACACATCCACTCGCGCTTACGTGAGTTGATGAACAGCTCCAATAACTACATCGCACTCCATCACACTCCGCTTAATGGAAAGTTGCGCATCGCTGCCTCTCCGTTCTTCGAGTCACTGGAAAATATTGCTGCCGACATGTTACAGGTGGCCACCCAACCGGAGAATCGTCAAAGGTTCAACCAGCTCGGCTACGCCACATTACGTGGCACTTAGGCGCTTCGAGAGGAAAAAATCCAGCATGCTTGTTACCGACTTCAGTTAGGCGCCTTGACATTCTCGCGCGTTGATCCACGTGATGTGTTCAACACTTGTGACCTCATAAGTGTCTCCCACTAGCCAGTTCCGAATAGTCGTGCACTCACGAAGCATGGAAGAGGTGCTTAATGTTTCGTTCTGAATAAAATAAATTTGTCCGGTCGCGTCGTTAAAGCGGTGGGCGTGTCCATGTCACTACACTTGGATGTTCCTGGTGTGTGTCTACAATAAGTATGTGTGTATGCATGGATGCATGCTGGAGCTTACATTCCTGATTTTAACGAATTGAATGATTGAATTTCATGAATGATATGATTGAAATTCACTTTAGTAAGAATTTGGCAGGCGAGAAAGTTAAAATTAAGATTAGAATGAAAAAATAAATTCTTATTTATTTTTGTTCTTTTAATTTGATCATTGGTGTGTATAAAAAAAAAAACGGATGTATATTAATAAATAAAAATGAATTCTGTATGTATCAATATTTGAGATAAAAACAAAATAATTGTTTTGTTGTTATGAGTTAATTACTTGTTACATTTTTCAGTAGGTAAATTAACTATTATAGTAGGTCAAATTAGAAGGTGAGTTTCGAAATAAAAAGTCTCATATTGTTAGATTTTTTGGAATATTTACCTTATTATAAAGGTATAGAAAGAAGTGTAACGAATTATATCAGTACTGTTTAAAATGAGCGCCATTAACTAAAATGATACGTATCTGTCGAGGAACAACGATACAATGGCCGAGCTGACCGAAGTGTGGAATGCTAAAACCCACCGAATCACCTTGCTATTTTCTAGCACGGCGTATCAAGCTACTCTCCGACTTGTGTAATCCTGGAAAATTAGACTAAAAACGCCTCATCTGCAGAAAATATCCCTTTGAGGTGAATTTTCACTAATGGCTATGTCTTAACGATTTATAAAGTAGGTGAAAAGTTTGAATGGATATCACATGTGCGTTCCAAAATTTCGTAGGTCAGAAGTCATATTTTTCTCAAATATCCCAGTTCGTATGTATTTTATGTTGAACAATCGTTTTACAAGATTTGAAGAGACACAAATTTCCGTTTTCCCAATTTTCCCACAAAAATTTGTTTTAAAAGTTGTTTTTTTTTCTACGACGACTGGTTTGAGATATATTTAAGGTTTCAGAAATTCCCCCAAAAAGTTTTTTGGACAACGCTAGTAATAACGGATCTGTCAGAGCATGCTAAAAGTTCATTTTTTAGCACTATTTCTAAAAGTGAGACATGTTCAAAGGTTTTAAAAAATCGGAATGCAGTAAAGAAAACAAAATACTTCCGTCTTGCAGCTTCAACAACTGATTTTACTATACCATTAAGGTATTTGTGCCATTCAGATATTTACAACAAAAAACGTTTTGTGTGACCTTTGACCTGTGGGAGCATTTCATAGTATCATCTCAGATTTGGCTGACGAGTGCAGAGTTGGAGAGTATCGTTTGTAATTGGTTTTAGGTAGTGTAATAAATGTAGATGAGAGATGAGTTTCTCTTCTTTCAGGGACCATGTGGTTGCCCGTTTAGTGCAACACGTACAAACTCTGGAGAACACGACTCATGACTTATTGCTCTGCTCAATGGTCTGTGAAAACGTTATGGCAGATTTCTATTTCTTGTTTGTTTTTCACTACACTCTACCTTAGTGTGGTGTGGAATTCAGATAAGATATATTTTTATTACGGAATGGAGTGGTGATTTGTTACTCTCCTAAAGACACACGACATACCGTATAATTCATCAGAATTTATGGGTAAAAAGTATACAGTCCCTCGGAATGGAATTAAGGGACTTTGAACAAATACATTAATATAGAGTTGTATTACAATATTTGAAGAACATCTTCACTGAAGTTATTTTTACACTACTAATTCACCGGTTTTCCCATGTCCGCACAAACTTTTTTTCATTTTTGTAGAACTTCATTCACATTTCCTCATCTTGAACAGTGTTGAGGGTACGCAGCGCATTTCTTAAGACTTTTGGTCATTGGAAATGTCGTCATCAAATGGTTTCCCAATTTCACTATTCCTGCTTGTTGCGAGTAGAATTCTTTCAGTGCAGCAAAAAGTTTACTACTCAATTTTCGACGGCGTAGAACCTCCCATATTTTCTCTGCTTATACATTGTTATAAGCTTGCGCGTTATTGAAGAAGACCATACGTAGTTCTCTTTCGTTTGCCACATCTTTCGAATTTTATTTGTGGTTTTATAAATTATCCATACAAGAACTTCGTGCTCGTAAGCCATTTTGTTTTTCTTCTTCTTTTTATTATTCCTGTATCAGATATTCTTTCTAAGCGTTTTCTCAGTATCCTCCCGTATCTTGCTAAATGTGTTAGTTACTGCTATCCCCCTGTAATGACTGCAGATGTCTTTTCTTCCTTTCTTGTGAACAGGTGTGATGTAGACTATTTTCCGCTCATTTGGTGCCTATCAAATATTTATTCACTTATTCATTAATATTTTAACATTAATTTTGGTGTTCCATTTCTTAGTAGCTCGTTTGAGGTATTTTCAGACAAAATGGGGACTTTTCCCCATTTTATTTCTTTTACGCACTTCTGTTTCTTCAATGGTTATTCTTCTTATTCTGTTTCTTCAATTATTAATGGAGCTTAGTCATGTGTTTTCAGTATTGAGCATGAATTCCTTCAATATATTTTCAGAAAGCAAAAAGCAAACAAACATTTTTTTATTTATTTTGATGATGGTGAGTATTCACTTACAGATATTTTCCACTTCTTATTACTACATGAGGCACATATTTATATTATGAACATGACACATAACATTTAATATTTGTCATTTTGTACATTTTTGAATTGTCAGTGTCGTTATATCACGCAATTTTCCATTCCATACACAATGGATTCTACTAAGGAGACATATATTATCAAATAATGAACTTGGCTGTCCGGGTGACGCCGCGTCGAAGGCTGTGTTGCCGACGCCAAAGACAGACCAGCCCTGAGGAAGACCAAGGAAAGATGGTCGAAACGTCGGCAACATAGCCTTCGACGCGGCGTCCCCCGGACAGCCAAGTTCATTCACATGACTCAGGCCGCGGAAGCCTACAACTTCATATTATCAAATACTTTTTGCCATAGAACTATTCATAAAACATTAAATTATTATTAAAAGTACACTTAGACTAGAATATTACCTTTGTAGATGCGTCATTCCGCTCCAGATTAATAAGTCCATAAGACAGAAGCGATATGAAGGGAATATTAGTAAGTGACGAGAGATTAGAAGGTGACATGGACGTACATTATTCTAAATAGGATTGCACTGGACACGTAGACGCTCTCCGCGGCACGTGCGGGTCGTGGCCACTGCATGAGATCAGAGTGGTGTTGCGCGACCCGCAGCCCCAGGGCGCGAGTGCAGTGCATTTGGCGGCGGGGTCAGGTTGGGACTCGAGCCCCCAGTCGCCTCATTTCGCGCATCGATTGCCCCATGCACCGAGGAGCAAAACGGAGCGGGGCGGTGGCACGCGACAGGGGGACTCACGTGTGAGGGATGCCCGCTCATTCAGGACTCAGCAGATACGAGGAAAGCGGAATGGACAGGAAACGTGCTGAAAGAGGGTAGATATGATAACAGAAATGGAATTAAGATTGATTGATTGATTAGTGGTTCCGGACGCGTCAACGGATAAGGTCTTTAGTCCGTAAGTGTAGTGCATTTTTCTTCTCTGCGGGTGAATATGATCTTTTCCCGCTGCCTGGCGATATCCGCTGCCAACCAACGTCTGCATAAGAAGATTTTCCTTAACCAGGTATCTCCACCGGCGGCGTACCGCCCCAGCCAGGACAAGCTCTAAGCTCCCGACCGGTCTCTGGACAAAAGAGGTGAAATGTGCGTGTATGTGTAAGTAAGGGGTGAATATAGGACAAGGAAGAGGAAGGAAAGATAGCGCGTGGTCCGTGGCCTGTTTGTTAGGGTGTTGATCGGAGAAATCACAGAAAACTACCGATCAGATCAGCCGGCCTCTAGAATTCTCCAGACAGCGACTGAATTCGATATAGCTGAAATGCCAGTGTCGCAAAATCTTGCCATCTTCAGATTTTGAACCCTAGGACCACCCAGTCAAAAGCACTGTTGTGACTCAATTGATGCTCTGTGTCACCTTTGCTGGTAAAATGTTATTAAGTAAAAAGAGAGCATAAGAGGGAAGAAAGACAGAAACAAGGATAGGTGGAAAAAGGTAGATCAGGCAAAAGATAACATTACGTTGAACAGGCAGGTAGGGACGAGTTTGTTCGCAAGACAGATTAGTGGAAGAGGGAATTTTTCATTGGTCTGGAAGCAGATTTTTGCGAGGCGAGTTTGTTTAACAGTTCTCCGAAACGGGGTGAGTTTTCAAGAAGAGTTTTTATGTAACGAGACCGTACAAAACAAAAAAGAACGGGTGGAGTTTATACGAGGTAATTCTGTGCGAGGTGGGACAACGCGAGGCTAGTCTGCGGCTAGTGCGTGTGAGGGAGAGTGTGTGTCAAGGAGATCGCTGGGTTTGTGGGGAGTAGAGGCTGCGAGACGCAGGCGGCGCAGAATCTGGTGGAACGGGAGGAGAGGATAGAGAGCGGAGCCCGCGCTCAACAGCCACGGGCGCCGTGCCGAGCTCCGAAGCCCGGACCTATCGACCGGCGCCCGCGGGGAGGGGGCGGACGTGGCGGTGGAGGCAGGGGCAGCGTGTGGCCTGCGGGAACGTCGGATTGATGGCTCCGTATTATTAGCTGCCGCTCCGTACCCGCTCCGCCCGCCCTACCCACCTGCGCCGACCCACCTCCATCTACCTCTGCTCACTTCTAGTCGACCCCCGCCTTCCCAGCTCGTTCCGTCTCGGCCTGCTTTTTACTGTCTGCCTTGCATTTACCCGCCCCGCCCCTTTCCTTCCCCCCCTTCCCGCCTCTGTATCTCCCCGCGGCCCCATCAACCCCAACCGTCCATTCTGCCTCGCGTGTCCCCCCTCCACACATTCCGCTCTCCCCGCTCCTGCTCCCCCGACCGCTTGTCTCTACCACGTGCCGACCCGCCCTGCCCGTTTTCCTCAGCACCGATGCTCCTACCATCATCATACTCTTCCATGTCACCTAGTTTGGGCATGCCTCTCTTCGCCTCTTCCACCCCCCCTCCCGCCCCCCCTTCCCCCGCCGCCCGCCCTTTCCGCCCCGCCGTGATGTTGCCCGACCTCCCCGACAGACAGTCGGCGTCCCGCCATTCCACGCCATATGTCACAGCGCATTGCTCTAGTGCTAGCGTCCTCCGTTCTAGGTGCGTCATCCAGGATCGTCATCTTTGCCAAAACATAACATTGATATTTGTCTCTGAAGGATCAAAAGGTCAATATAACAGACACATATTACATAATAAAGTTTGGTTTATTATGTAATTTGGTTTACGTAGTAATTTGGTTTATTATGTAATTCGGTTTGTTATGTAAGATGGTTTACGTAGTTTAATATGCCAGAACTGGGATAACAATAGACGAACCAAATGGGTAAAAGGTAATTAGTAATTTCTTAGCTATTCCTTTACTTATCTCAACTCTTCCACGATTGTCTCCGTGTGTATTAGCAGATCAAATCTAGAACACAATTTGGCGATATTTTGCTCGCTGTACAAATCTCTTTGTCGTAAGTGGTGTTATTCTAATGGAGAAAACTGCTCAGTGCATCGATTAGTGAACAAACACATTTCAATAATGAACATTAGATAGTGAAACTACCAGAGGTCAGCTTGAGGATACAGCGCTATAATTCATTTCTTAACGTACATTTCAGAATGATAAAATGAGGTGTTGATGAATGACGTGAATGATAAATGAAGTGATTGATGAACAGTGGTAGTTCAGAAACAGACATGATGTGTTCATTTAACATTCATTGATATACGTTTTTTGTGAAATACTTATTCGTAGGTAGTATCCCTATAAGAGTTCATGATTAAGTATGAGTGTAAGTATATTAATAGTTCATTCCATTTCACTTCACAATCGCAAGAAAATATTGCTTGTCAGAAGTACTTCTATAAACTTCTATGTCTACTAGGTATTAGAAATTTCTGATTGAATTTGATGGTCATACTTTTATTTAAATTATTTATTTAAGGTCGCCTTATAAACAGCTAAGTCATTGGCGACCACAGTTACAAAAATACAATATTTACAAATTCACACATACACAAAATTACACATACACATACACAAATCCTAAATCTAGATGTTATACATAGGGCAGACAATGTATAGTCACTAGCTAAATACTATTTAGCATATTAAATTTGGTGAGGAGTTCTATAATTTTCTTTTGACCGGGATTAGAATTGAATATACAGTAGAGTATTATCATCGATGTTAAGGTTTGTTCTCACAGTCGCCATCACGTGGCAATCAACTATAATATGCTTCGTTCGTCATACTTTGTTTAATTGGATTTGCCCCTATTCGCAAGCATTGAGTAAAAGAACAAAACTCTCAAAATATTCTCTCATACTCACTGTTTGATTCAGACAGATCCCATGGTTTAGAAGAAACTTGTTCTCTCTAATTGATTCATGAGGGCTACTTCCTTTTCCGGATATGATGTTTTGTGCATGTAGTAAGGCGGAGGAACATTCAGTTTCATGCTTTACGCTGTCGAACAAAACACCCGATACGATCTGCGTTCCTTCACAATTCGCGAGTAAGTTAGGATTGCGTCATGACCTGCATTACGTAGTGCGAAAACGGGTGAGTGGGCTCAGGGCAACATCTGTTTCAACTGCAGCAACTCTGACCGGGAGGTCCTAGGGTTCGAGTCCAGAGGCTGGAGAATTTTCGACACTAACTACATAAGTGGGACGAATTTAGCCGCTGTATGGATCATATTTATAGCGACCGGCTGCTATGATGAGTAGTTTTCTGTGAGTTTTCCTATCAATACCAGGCGAATGCCGGAGCAGAAACCAAACGATAGCGCGCAATCGTTTCCCCATTCTGTGTCCAATCCTCTGCCTGTACACGAGCACACGTATTCCGAACGCCACTTAAACTTAATGCATTACTCTACCACATACGTAGGAAACCCATCGGAGGTATAGACTTTTTCCCAGCAAGAGCGGTGTCCTGCTGGCGGAGATAATTGGAAGAGACCGCTACGGTTCGACGTGTATTTCGCCATCGGACCTCTCGTTCTAGCAAGAGAGGAACTCCTCACGGCAAATAATGTGAACTACATATCCAAGAAATATCATAGTAATTGTCACGCCCGGAAACACTAAACGAATGAATGAACGAACGAATGAATGAACAAACGAATGAATGAATGCATGAACGAAGAATGAATGAATGAATGAACGAACGAATGAATGCATGAACGAACGAATGCATGAACGAACGCACGATCGAATGAACGAACGAACGTCGGTGACTAATGCGTCTCCCAGACGACGCGGAGTTGGTAGCACAGTGTTGAATGCATGAACGAATGAACGAATGAATGAATGCATGAACGAATGAATGAATGCATGAACGAATGAATGCATGAATGAACGCACGATCGAACGAACGCACGATCGAACGTCGGTGACTAATGCGTCTCCCAGACGACGCGTGAGTTCGGGTAGAACAGTGTTCCCAGCGGGGTCAGTATCTGCCACTTGGGGTTGAATTAAATTTTCGAAGGAGCCAGTGATGTTCAAGGGAGATAGATCGAGAACCACTTATGCACCATCAACTGACCGGTATAACCAAATTGGTAATTAAATGTTTTCCTTACATAAAGCTGAAAAATCTGATTGTACTTGCTTGTATTTGCAAAAATTTAAAATATAATTTTACCAAAATAACAAATATAATTATCTATTTTTTCCAAATTTTTCTTCTTTTTCTTTTCTAAAATTTATTTATTTAAGGTTGCTCTGTCAGCGCCACCTAGATTTTTCTTACATTCTTGAAAGCTGAATCAAGTATTCCACTTTTTTTAAAATAAGCTTTATTTTTCTGGTATCATGTACTGCAAGGTCATTAGCGACCTAGTATACAATTCTTTATAATGCATCGTATAAATTTATAACCTTTAAAAATTTGAATACGTGAAATGTTTCAATAAGTAATTTGGAATTGAAAGTAAATACGTCAGTCTGAATACTGGGAAATCTATTAAGATATGTTGAATAGTTATAAGAATGTTACATGATATATAGAAAGTAATGGAGATTGCTTCTTAAAGAGATATGTGGGTAAGAGGGCTATGTCCTATTCGAAGTCTTGAGAGAGTACGAGTAGATCCTTCTTTTCTAGTTTGAAGAGAAGGTGCGTCATTATTAAAGATACGTCATCGGATTTGATGGAGCTGACTAGGATGATTATGCCACGTAGTGTTCCAGTGGAGTTAATTAGTCTATGGAGTTCTTCTATTCAATTGTATTGTAACGAAATTGAACCTTGTTTAATTTAATACATGCCTCTTTATCTAATACACATGCATGTACTGCGGCAAATCACATGTTTCTCATAAAGTTTGCTCACCTTAGCTACTTTTGCTCATCCCTGCGCACTGAAATCCAGTCATATGCTTGCCGAACCGCGATTGTGAAGGCGATCTAAGGTAATTCATGTGCTTTCTAGTGGCCCTCCCACAATCTCTTTAAGATGTTGACTACCATCATGGAGCATTACCCTCTCAACTCCCCACTGCCCCCCACTCGCAGTTGCTGGTTTGTTATTGCTTGTGCTTTAGTATTAGAGGCATCAATGGAGAGTAAGCCACCAGGCCACCAGGACATATTCCGGGAGACCGGGAGCTTAGAGCTTGTCCCGGCTGTGGCGGTGCCCCGCTGATGGGAGAGTCCTGGTTAGGGGGAAACCCCACTAGCCGACGGTAGGTCGGCGCCGGATCTCGCCACCCAGCGGGGGAAGATCACCGCCATCTCCCGAGAAAAGAACATGCACTATACTAACGGGACTAATGACCAAAGCAGTTGACACGCCCGGAAACACGAAAAAATCAATCAATCAATCAATCAATCAATTTTGAAGGTATCATACCGATTCAAAACTTCTAACAACAGTTTCATTAGTGCGATTGAGACCGAATTGACCTTAATTAGATTAATATACAGCACAATTCTTAATCTATAAATATACCTCATAAACCTGAACCTTGAAACGACTGAAGCTGAAGTTTTTGAAAGATTCTTATGTTTCAGTACACCTTGTTTAGCTCGCTGACGATCCAAGAATTGACTCATAGTGCAACCCACAGAGAGACAACGTGATCAATATAGAATTAGAAACACAAAAACAACGGATAGACGTCCCCAAGACATAATTAAAAATGCTGTGGTCAGATAAGAGAAAAACCATTTGCGATTTCGATGTCTAGTTGATGCAGATAACTGTGTGTAACCAATGAAACATTCAATGCTAATTCATGAAAAAACTATAGGTGGTGGACAAGTTTTTGTTCCATTTTCTATTCCATGACACAGAAGTACATACATAGGTAAAACACTTCTTAAAAAACCTTTAGTTGTATTTCATTAAAAATAATTTCACTGATAGTGCATTCCCATTGCTTCTGTTAAATTCTATTTGTTTAATACATCATCTTCTTAAGTTTGCACGTTATTTTACATTATCATTTATCACTTACCGTTTTTATTGGCTTTTTTTGTTATTGTCTGCAGATGCTCATTATATTGCGAACATAATTTCTTTGATTAGCTTTTCTATTTGACTTAAAATAATAGTGTATTAAAACTTCAACGTTCTGATCGATCTTCTCTTGGCATTGCGATTCCTCTCCTTGAATTTCAGTTTTTTCCGCGTAGACAATAATAGTCTTTATATAATTCTGGTGGCTGCGTCCGGGGTATTGCGAAACGGGAGTGAAATCCCAATTATGTTGGTAGCTGAGAAAGACAATGCGTTGGTGGGGGCGTAGACTCGGAGAGATGGCCATGAAGGCGTCTGTTGTGGCGGTCAGTGAATGAAACACCGACAGATGGTCGCATTTCTTTCGCTCCTCCTTGTTACGCGACGTTGTGTTTCGTCAGAGGTTCTCATTGACCTGATTGTAGCTTTTCACCTGAGATTTTCTTTGCCCTCTTGCAAATACCGTCTTGCGCCTTTTGTGAAAGTTCAAGGTCTCAGTTCTTTCTTCCTTCTTTAGAATATTTGCAGTTTTATTTTATACGGTATTCTTGTAGACGGCGTGGTACGTGATGCAGATATTGCGTATGTTTTGGTGCGTGCATACAAATGTGCTTTTGTCTTTTGTGAATTGCAGTGTTCTTGTACATTTATAAATCATACATTTATTGTCATGTATTGCTGTAATGATCATAAAGTATTTAAGGTATATTCAATTTATATTCTTAATACATGATTTTTGTAATTTCCAATTTTCCTAATTATCTTCATTCGAGTATCTTACAGGATATACTTTCTTTGAATAATTATTTGTTGAAATAGATGAATTTATTCTTAGATTTAAAATTCTTAGTTCTCAATTTCTTAGTAGAAGTCAGAAGCCTTCGGGAGCCCCCGGCCGCCTTGGGACAATGAGGCGGCAGCGGACGCTTAAATAGGCGAAAGCCTGCAAACAAGTAGTGGCCACATGCCACTCAATCGTTCGAGATGAATACATTTAGGAAAACATTTCGGAATTCAATAGTAATGAATTACAATCTAATTTCTTATTAATGGGGAAAATAGTTTATCTGAATACAACAGATGATAACTAGTAACAGATAACTACTCCATGCCTTGTTTACCGTTCAAGATCAACTGAAAGTGTTCTTTAAATATACGTTTATTTATTTATCCAAACATATATTTTGGCAAATGTGGGGGGAAAAGGAAGGTTCATTCTCGGTACAAATAACGACAGAAAATACTATTCTTTTAAAAGGGAAAGCAGTATAATTAGCTTTAAAACTGTGTATACTTCATCAAAATTGAATTTTCTAGAAGTTATTGCTGTTTGCTGACATGAAAAGGGATTCTACGAAAATATTGCTAAACAGAAAAAATTAAATATCTTCTATTCAGGTTAATTATTTCCATATTTATATCCATCGGCACATTTTGTGTATGAGTTAACTATCATTGGTGCAGCTTACAATCGCTTAAAAATAACGATATTTTCTTAGAATTTTCGGATGGGCAATCATGAACAAAAGTTCACCAGGAACCGGTGTAGTAAAGGTTAAACATGAAGGCTGACAGCGCGGCGTGCAAGTCTGTGATTCAACATTGGTTTTCTTCACGGAAGGCACAGCTCCTTATGCATGTTCGTTACAAGAAATTACCTTGAAATCTGTCATATTAGAAACGAATTGCTGAGCGTAATCCATAAATCAATATTACCGGTTTACCTTTTCCCTACATACTACCCAGTATTGTGGAATGCATTGCACTCAGGCTTCTCCGACATTCAACGCTGTTCTGTGCGTGAGAACGAAGAAATAGCAGCAGGCGAACAGACTTCTGTAATTATGAAATCCATAATACATTAGCTCGCAGGATTTTCCTGACACGTAACTTTTATCACTTACTTTCTTGAGCACTCGTTTGTCTATTTCGAAAATCAATTAATTCTTGAATAGACCTTTAATAAGACTTCTTTGGCGTAATTTCGCATTTTAATAAATTTTTGAAAACAGATTTTAATTTATTATAACATTCTTTAAACTATAATATGTTACAAAATCTGAAAAATATTTTTTTTTCTGTTAGCGAAAGGGTTGTTTTTGTCTATTTGTTAACAGAATAGTACTTTTTGTTTGAATTAAGTTCTTATTCTAAATTAAAATAATCAGATTATTCTGCTACGCCAAAATGCTTCCATTTTAGATAGAAGCTAGTAACCTTCAACCTAACGCAAAATCACAGCTCAACAAAACACACAAAGAGGTTTTTCAAAAAGTGGCAAGCACACTGTTTAAGAACAACAAATAAAATGCCTTGCATAGAACTAAAGTGGTTTATGGTATGAATAGTGCAATGGGACTTAGACCACTTGAAAATAGTTGACTGTCATTAGAACCATCTACCAATACTAAACTGTTACTTTTATTATGCGGCACCCTACAACAATAAATGGCCACTTAAGAATGTACAAATATTCACCTGTTCAGATCAAATTTACCACAACGTAGATTTAACTACAATGTTTCATAGACCACTTTAGTTCCAGTCCAGCCAAATATTCTCGACTAAAAGTGCAATAATTGAATATTTTTAGGAAAACAGGCTTTACGAATTCAACAATAACGTAATATACGTGTGACGTAAGCAGTGACGCATTCAGTCGGTAAGCGCAGTATGGGAAAAGGCGTAGTAAGGAAATCAAATATTTGCATTTTTCAGCTAAAATCGAAACTTTCATTTTTTCTCGAGTTCCTGTGTACCTTTACTGTCACATGACCGAAGGTTGAATAGTTTTCTTTCAATTTCTACGCGCAATGGAAATTAATAATTTAGGTAATGTAGTATGAAAGTATTCACTCCTCTGAAGGCCAAGAATTGGATAGCATGGAAGGGAAGATAGAATTGGAATGCTTCTCCCATGCAATGAGGCCGTAGCGATCAGTTCCAAATGTACAGGTGGAAGGTTGGGTTGCCAGTCCGAGGCCGTGGCAGCGATCGTGGGGTGTTGATGGAAACAGAACGGCTCCAGAGGCAGGGAAAAGGCAAAGCGGAGGACAACGGTAAAGGCGGCAGAGAGAAGCCGAGATGGGGGCGGCACGGACAGGGAAAACGCATGTCAGGAATGGATGGTTCTATGGGCCTATGATCGGAAGGTCCTAATGTTCGAATCTCGACGATGGCAAGATTTGCAGCACTAGCTAGATAGCTAGGGCATATTTAGCTGTCAGGAGGAGAACCTTAGAGGCCGGCGCTCAGATCGGTAGTTTTCCGTGGTTTCTCCGATCAACACCAGGTGAATGTCGAAGGAGGACCGTAACAAACGGGACACGGTCCGCGCGCCATCGTTTCTTCCATTCCTTGTCCTGTGTTCATCCCTTGCGTACACACACTCACACTTACACGCACTGCACTACTACTTATGCTGGGAGATCAGACGGGAACTTAGAGCTCCTCCCGGGTGGGATGGTGCTCCGCAGAAGAGAGATACCTGATCAGGGAAAACCCTACAAGCGGACGTGTAGGTCGGAATGAGATTTCACATCACAGTGGAGGAAAAATCATCGCCGCCACCCGAGGAAAACAAAATGCACTACATTTCGGTACTAATGACATTTGCAATTGACGCGCCCGGGAACACGAAATTATCACCAGGAGCGGTAGCTCACTGCATCAACTGATGCCACTGCAGCGCCTCTGACCGGGAGGTCCTAGGTCCGAGTCCTCACGGCGGCAGGATTTTCGACACTAGCTTTTCAGCTAGGTCGAATTCAGTCGCTGTCTGGAGGAGAATTCTAGCGGCTGGCTGCTCTGATCGGTAGTTTTCCGTGGTTTCTATGATCAACACCAGGCGAATGCCGAAGCAGTACCCTACCAAACGGGACACGGACCGCGGGCGATCTTTCCTTCCTCTTCCTTGTCCTATCCTCTCCACCGTACACACACGCTTACGCTAACATTCACTACATTACCACATATTCCGGGAGACCGGTCGAGAGCTTAGAGCTTGTCCCGACTGGGGCGGTGCCCCGCTGGTGGGAAAGTCCTGGTTAGGGGGAAACCCCACTAGCCGACGGTAGGTCGGCGCCGGATCTCGCCATCCAGCGGGGGAAGATCACCGCTATCTCCCGAGAGAAACATGCACTGCACTAACAAGACTAATGACCAAAGCCCGGAAACACGCAAAAACCAAACCAAACCAAACGAAATTATCAATCAATCCATCAGCGGAACGCGAAGCAAGGCGAGGCTGGCGGTGGAGCAGGTGGAAGCGGAAGCTGAAGCGGGGGCGTGGCAAGGCTGGGAATGGGCTTGAAGGCGGGGAAGGCGGCGGGGCCAGTTGTGGAGGCGTGGGTGGAGCCGTGGCGCAACGACGCACGCGAGGACTGCTGCTGCAGAGCCGTTCCGACCCTCGGGCAACTCTGAGGACAGCGCGGGGAGCAAAGTCCTGGAAGGCCACCCTAATCATTCGCTACATTCCTCTATTCCGCATTGATCACTTTAGTTGAGACCTTTCGTATAACTAGCCATGAACTAAATCTCAATTCCTTCCTGTCAATTTCTCATTTAGGCGGAAAATTGTGGTATTAGTTTATGTAATATGGATATGAGCTTGTGTTAATAAGGTCACTTGTAATTGAGAAAAAATTGCCTTTAGTATAAAATTAATGAAATTTTTGCTACATATCTACGATAAGATTTTTTTAGGATTTAGAATCTCAAATATTTAGACAATCATCTGTATTAATCAGTGCCAGTATCAGTGCGAAGTCGAGATTATATTATACGATAGATTTTTGATTGCATGTCGGAGGGATGATAAAAGTAGTTTGTTGCACAATGCAGCATCTACTATAGAACATCAACTACTCTACAGCTCACTTTAATTTATTGCTTACATTCCAACATTTGCACATAATCAAACAAATTGATTGCAGATAATCAAACAAAAAACGTTGCAAATGACGAGTTCCACATGTTCGTACTCGGCCAGTTTCCACCGAAGCAACCGCGAGGAATGAACATCAGCGCTGTTCTCCGCGGCGGCGGTGGTAAGTCACGTCAGCCACGTGTCTCTCGCGTCCCCGCCCCCTCCGCCACCGCCGCCGCCGCCGCCGCCGCCGCCGCCTGTCGAGCGATGCTCCCGCGCGCGGGTTCGAACCCGGACGCGACGAGATGACGCGGCGCCTCCGGCGGACGCCACTGCGCACGCGCGAGGTCGCCCGACGCCGCTCCGTTGCCCGTCGCTTCCTGGAGGAGGCGGTTAGCCACCGGGACAGAAGGGAATTCGTTGATCTGGGTTGCAGGCAGTGATAGTATGGTTCTCTGCGTGAGATATGTTTTTCTGATTTGGGGTTATATTTCGTAAAGAATTACGCAATGCCGACCTGGATGGCCGAGGTGGCTAAGAGCGAGTACCGACTTAGCGCTTCGGTCCGAAGGGTCGCTGGTTCGAGTCCCGCCTTGGGCATGGTTGTTTGTCCCTTGTCTTTGTATGTATGTGTTGTCGCGGAGGGCCTCGCGTTCTGCTGACCCCAGATCAGAGGAACTCCCAAGTGTGTTGCTGTCTAGTGTACGGTCGAATATGCGTCCCATCGGGACGCAAAGGGAAACCGGCTGTTGACTGGATATAAGCCCAAGAAAAAAAACTAAGCCATTCGGTGTATTAATTCGTTTTGGACATTGGAGTTTTCCTAGGTATTACCTTTTGACGTGTACTAGTTTTTTATTACGTATACTTATTGATATACATATATATTTTCTTTTCGTACTAAAACGATTTCAAGTTTTGCGTGATTTATTAGTTACTGCAGACATTGTGCAATATTTATATTACAAACTTTTAGACTTTATTATAATATAAAATTGCGGTCGTATTATAATTGTTATCTTCCACTTAAGAAAAGGCATCTTTTATGAAAAAAGTTATTATTAATTAATTAATCAATACCATTATTTCTGGAAATTAGGGTATTGACTAATTGAACGCGAAGTAAAACTCAATTCTTTCCCCAAGAACTGTGTCTAATTAATTCCTTAGCATTTTCGTTTGCAGGTTTCAATCTTCATTCTCCTGTGTTTAACATGGACAATTTTACTGATGTGTTACCATTTGTAAATTTTCAGGTCAAAAATATTTAATGATCCCTTTATTACCTTACAATTATTCAAGTATTGCATTCTGTGTTATTCGACATCAAGAGTTTCCTAAGTAAAATTATCATTGGACTTTAGAATCCCGGCATGAAGTTAAAAAAAACAGAGGATAAATGCTCGAAAGAAATATAAAACGAAGATTTTTTTCGCTTATATGAGAAAATTAACGGAATCGTCGACATCGTTACTCTTAGTTCCACTTAGAAGATTCTAAGTTACTGATTAAGCATGGTTACTAGGCTTACTCTTAGAAAATTATTTCTTAACATCGGTTCTAGTGTGTATTGAGTTTTGAAATGATTGTGAAGGTTTCTTGAGTAGTATTTTTCAATTTCTCTGCAGAGTGAAAGTGAGTTAGCTAAGACATTTTCTCCCAAAACAACTTTTCATCGGATAATTATGTCCTACAATTTCTTTACTAATTTTGAATGTTACTCGATTTCGAGGCTAGTCTTCTCAATCTAGTCCGACATATGTTTCTGCTTACACATTTCTTTCTGAATGTGACAATAATTGCATTTCTTATTGGAATAATTGCTCCATTGATTCCGGCTCTTTCTTCTCTTCATTTTGTTTGGTTGACTATGATTGTCAGAATGTCCAACTTCACGTACTTATTAACTCCTCTTAGCCACTTCATTGCACTTCTTAACATTTCTTAATTCTACTTAACTTTTATTATCATTGTAAACGTACATTACTTTCTCTCTTGTCATCACTTATGAGTCCAAAAGTGAATGAAAGTGCATTAAATCTTCTAAAAGACTACTTGGTTTATGTCTACTTAAAACAATCTAGTTATCTCCGAAATTGCATTTTCAACATACGTTTTTTGAAAAGTGCCCAGTTGTAAATGGAAGTAATATGGAAGGAATATTAGGTTGAATGAAATAATCTTGCAGACGACAAGTTTCAGATCGATTTAAAACCACTCCTATAACTACTCACTATAGATTCTTAGCGCGTTTAGTTTTTCGTGTTCTGAGATCGTTATACACTTCAAAGAATAAATATTGGATTCCTGACAAAATATTTAATATTTGCAAAATATTTTTTTAAATGTACGCTCAACGTTTTGAACATAAGTAACACAGATTAGTTAGTCTACATAGAATTTTATTCTAAAGATATTTCTCAGCGATACACTCTAATACATAGCTGAAAAGAATTGCTCCAATTGCCTACCAAATAATTGCTCCCACATTGGCTCTTCTCTCTCCGCAACAGAACTGCAGTAGATGCACTTGTGAAGCTCCAAGTTCAACGCGCTCCATGTTTCCCTTACGATCTTTGGTTGCTGTACCTGTCACGGACAGCAAACCTCTCCACAGACGCGCAAATTGTTTCGGCTACCGGACGCAACAAAGTCGATATTTGCCAGCGTTGAAAGCAGGAAGGTTAATGCGCAGCGCGTTGCGTCGCTGATGCGATAGGCGGAGAGAAAGTCGCCCGCGGGCCGGAACTGCCTGTTTCCTTCGCGTGGCGATGGGGCGGGGGCGGGGAGGGGGTCGCGGAAAGGAACGGGAGGAGGGGCAAGGGCGGGGGGCGGGGCAGGGCGGCGTGGGGCGGGCCGGGGCGGGAGCGGCGATGGTCGCGCTCTATTCCGATAGAAGTGGCCTTCGCAAGCTCCATCTTTCCTCTTCTGGGGAATGGCGACGTGGTCGGGGCGTGGTGGGGGCGGGGCAGGGGGCGGGGGAACCCGGAAACGGGAGCGGCGCCTGACCGTCTGGCTGTACGGTGTGTCCCTGTCGGTGGAGGGGGGGGCGTTTCTTAAGTGTTGCATACCAATTGGGAGTTCTCGAGGGACCCAAGTTGATTTTACCCCCTATCTTCCTTCAGGTAATTGTGTTGTGTAGAGCAGTAACTGTTAGAATATTTTCTAATCCTAAGGGATAGTTTCATCTTTCATCACTTATCGGATATTTTATTATTAGTACCTTATCTAATTCTAGCGAAAATTTCATCTTTGAACGCTTATCGGTGTTTTATTATTAGAACCTTTTCTATTACTAAGGAAATAATTAATATCAGATGTTTTCAAGAAAGTTGTAATCGATGCGATGTGTAATTGCTTCATGGAAATCCCGGCGTAGTCATACCGCCAGGCCTGCTCACGAATACATTCCAATCTTATTTTAGTATTTGCCAACGTAGCAAGTTTGCAACTGAATAAACGTAGTTAATGTTGAACTAATTCTTCAAAAAAAAGTGTGGCCATTCGTGTGTCCGCGAAAAGAACAGCGAGAACAGAAAATTATAAAAGATGACCTTGCTGTGCCGCAAAAACTGGAAAAAATGTAACTTAAACTTGCAGTAAATAATTGTAATATTGCTAAATATATGTGTCATTAGTTCTTAAATATACAAATTTTAAAATGAAAATATTCCTTCGATTTTAAACGAAAACACATTTTATATTATTTTGCAGGAATGTATTTCATTTTAACATTTCGATCCTTTTGGGGGACTTTTTCAAACATTGCGTCTAAAAAATAATCACAAAAATTTTTACAATCAAATATTGAAGATTTAAACTATAAAATTTGTACCACAAATAAATTATAAAATAAAACACAAAACAATTACGGCATATACTTCTAGCACATAACTGTAAAATAAGTACCTTTAAGAAATTAAAACTTTTACATTTTTACCAAAATCAATATAAAATTTGTATATTTATAACAAAATATTTTACAATCGTGGACCATATGTATGTAATAATTTGTGTGTAATATAGTACTTCAACCCGACAGTTTGATTTGATTTGATTTTTTCGTGTTTCCGGGCACGTCAACTGCTTTGGTCATTAGTCCCGTTAGTGTAGTGCATGTTTTTTCTCGGAAAATGCGCGGTGATCTTTCCCCGCTGGATGGCGCGATCCGGCGCCGACCTACCGTCGGCTAATGGGGTTTACCCCTAACCAGGACTCTCCCACCAGCGGGGCACCGCCTCAGCCGGGACAAGCTCTAAGCACCCGACCGGCCTCCCGGAATATGTGGTAGTGTAGTGCGTGTTAGTGTAAGTGTGTAAAGGGAGATGATAGGACAAGGAGGAGGAAGGACAGATCGCGCGCGGTCCGTGGCCCGTTTTGTAGGGTACTGCTCTGGCATTCGCCTTGTGTTGATCGGAGAAACCGCGGAAAACTACCGATCAGAGCAGCCAGCCGCTAGAATTCTCCTGCAGACAGCGACTGAATTCGACCTAGCTGAAAAGCTAGTGTCTAAAATCCTGCCGCCGTGGGGAGTGGGAACCTAGGACCTCCCGGTCAGAGGCGCTGCAGCGACATCATTTGATGCACTGAGCTACCGCTCCCGGTAACCCGACAGTTTACCGCCACATCATGACGACCCAGTCTGACGGCCACGGGTTCGGGAAATCTGACGTAAGCAGGTCGCAACCCCTTACGCCATCTATTTGGCATTCTTGGCCTGTGAGAAGCTTTCACCACGTCAAGCAGCTATATGAACTGGGACCTGCCAGGAAAAGCGACAGTTTTAATTCAAACCCGGAGTCGCGGCATGGAAAGCTAGCTTGCTAGCCTTGAGCCACCGGGGTGCTTATAATGTGCTGTAAAATGTTTATTTCTCTTTCAATTGGTTGGGAGGGTTTCCGTTGATTCGCCTACACACACACTCACACTCACACACTCACACTCACACACTCACACTCACACACTCACACTCACACACTCACACTCACACACTCACACTCACACACTCACACTCCCACACCACACTCACACTCACACACACACTCACACTCACACTCACACTCACACTCACACTCACACACACACTCACACTCAAAGACGTTCTTCGGGTACCCCAATGCCATTTGTTTGTTTATCCACAGTTTGATGAGCCGCGTAGTAAAGGAACTTCATGGCGGGGCCTACCTCCTTAGACGTAGGGAAGGCGTTATTACCAAATTGTCCGTCTCTTTCGCTCGATCGCTCATTGAATTAGTTGGTGCACGGGTGTAAGACCGATTGGGACCTTGAAGTGATCAGCAGTTGCTGGCAAGAATCCATATCCGTATGGCACAATCGTTCTTCAAGAACATCAAATGTCACCGATGCCGAACGCATGGTGACATCACGTTTAATGTTATTGTTATGAGTTGGCAGCCCAGCGGCAGCTAATTGTTATGGAGAGCGCACAGTACTCAGTTAACATTTTAAGGCATGGTAGAGGAAGTTTATTTGAATTCAGTTGTTATAACGTTTTTAATCAGACGAATATCTTTATTAAGGTTACGCGTCGCCATCTTTCTGACAAAAGAATTCCTATTTCTTCAGAGGTCTTTTCAGATCTCTCCTGGGTCGATATCTTAGCAAGTTTTAATGCCGCAATTCTGTTGTATACCATTTGCTAATTTACGTTAAAAATTGTGAATTTCCTCATATTCTGCTTTGATATAACCCCCTACCTCATGCAATATACAATTGGAACTCTTTTTCTGAGCCCTGATCTACGTTTTGATCTTCGTTTCTAATTGTTAAAAGTTTCTGATTTGTACTTCGAAATTGATATAGCTAACATTTTGTAGTTTTAATAGCATAGTTTCATATGCTTTTTATGTTTTGTATTCAGTTATATTTTATAATTTAAGGAGTTTATTGTACTCATTATTAACTTCAGATTTGTATTAGCCAAGATACATAAAATAACCTTGATCTGTGAAGTTATCCACTATCATGGTTTTATTGCGGGATGCGAATTTGCGGGTGAGAGTCTTAACCTATATTTTCTTCACTCCTATGTTATTGATATATTTAAGATAAATCTCTTGTAATGTAAATAAAGAATTTTGATCTAATTTTGATTTATAATAGTTTTCCAACTTCCAATGCTTATTGTGAAACCAAAAAAATGAATGGCCATTTATGGATTCTACGAGGTTTTCGTAAAAAATAAAACATATTTCAAGTCCTGTAACGGTTTACGATTAATTTTGTGGAAAGGAATCAACAATTGTCAGCATAGTGTTCACAGGGGATTGCGGAAGATGGAACTAATTTGTTCCATTTCACAGATACTATTAGATATTCCATGGAAACGCTTAAATCCTCAATATGTTTACTTAAGGGTTAAATAGGAAGAGCAATTGTATGATTGTCTCTAGGGTCCGATCCCGGCGTTGGTCCACCCTTGGGAGTGTGATATCCCCAGCAAAAGTTTTAATTTAATTCTGCCAGGAGCACAATTAGCTTAATCTATTTCTAAGTGCCTCATTTATGATTTCCACTTTTTGAACATCAAGGAATTCAAATCAAAGAATTTGGAAAAGAAAAACTTGAGTGATTAATATGGTTTATTTTCTCAGCTCCACTTGACTTGGACTTACATTCACGGTACTTTTTTAAAAAATTTATTTATTTATTTTACGTCAAAAACATAAAAACTGTGAGTGACGTGCTATAGGGAGAAATGAATTCTGTTCACGTTTTCAAAAATTCTGTGATCCCTCCCCTAAGCCATATACTACTTGAATTTTGGATACAGAAAGAAAATGAGAGGGTTTTTCAAGGATTGTTAATAAAAATTCAGAATTCACAAGTGTGCATATTTTCATAACATCCACAGTTAGTAAAAACATGCTAATGTTGAATGCATCACATTACCTCTGTTCCCTTGCATTTTTAACGTTCCTCTAGAAGAAAACATCGCGAGTATCACTCAGGTGTGCTAACTTACAACTTCGCGGTCCCTCAGAATCACGCGACTACTTTGAAAATGTCTCTTAGAAACCCAGGAACTCTTAAAAATCAAATTAAGAACCTGAGAAGTAGCCTTAAGAACGGATTTAAATTTTGAGAAATTCAAACAAACGTAAATCTAGAAAAATTAAATTTTCGTGTAAGGAAGAAAGATTACAAAAACTGCATGGAAAAAATATTAGGAAAAAAATGTTCAGGAAAAATAGCCATTCAGAACAAATTATTAGGAAACGTGTACGGGATTGAGGAATGACGATGTAGTTGTCTATTCAGAGATCCTTAGCACCGTGTCTCTCTCCATCGTATTTTTTTCACTCGTCCCTCCTACTCATCAAATCGGTTCATTCTTCTAATGAACGAAATCTCAGTTGCAAAAAACAAAATGAATCAAATGAATAAAAAATATCTACATAATCTGTAGTTACATATTTTACCGCAAAATTTTACTACCGTTCACGATTGCAATCAGTCGATGCGCGAGAGGTCTAAAATCGGTTGTCAATGATCTGTGCAATATTGAGGGAAGTTCCTGGAACATGAAATAAGCTTATGTCGCAGGATGTGTAAATTCAACATAAAGTCTTTAACCTGCACAAAATTATCAGAGCTTCTCGGAAATTGAAATGAGCTAATACCACAGTCTTTGACAAATATGTGCTACATCGAAAACTGTTTAGTTTGAAAATAATACAATCAACTTGTAAGAGCGAAGTCTTCCTGAAAAAAAGCGAGATCTGGTTATTTAGTCGTCATTTAATGGGAAGTGTTTGAAAATTCAAAACTAGAGGTTTGTTCTCCTTAAATTTCCTATTTCAACGAACGCTTGTATCTTGTGTATCAGTTGAATTTCCATTACACTAGGTTGATTAATGTTGAAGAATGAATGAATGATTGTTCAGTCATAAAGTAAATATAGTTTTATTGTGGTTAGTGTATTCCGAAATCGTAATGATGTGAATTTCTGTTATCCACGAGGTATACTCATGGAATTCAATATATAACATTTGTTCAATAATAAAAAATAATATGCTGAAAGTTTCCCCAAATCATTCTCCGTATCAACATTTAACTTGTGTTCCGAGATGTCACGAACAACATCTGTACTATGACTACCACACAGCTGGTTCTTGTGCAACCACAGAAAGTTATGTAAAATTTACCCCTTTTATAAGTAAATGTAGAGGCATACAGATCCGGGTGAATTTGTCATCTTCTTATTTGTTATCCCCGAGGACGGCCTTGAACGTCAGTCGCCTGTTGCGCCGTGCCTGCCCGTCCCACTTGCACGTCTTCTGCCATTTCAACCGGTCGCCTATCCGAAGGCGACCTCGTCCACAGCCGTGACGCACCTCGAGACGACACGACGTCGCTGGCTCCTTCACCACCATCTCCGCCGCCTTCATCTTTGCCATCGTCAGGGCCGGTTCTAAGTATTGTGGGACCCACAAGCACAAATTTGTGTCGCCCAATCGTAAAAACTCCATGTTGTTAAATAAAAATCTTAATATAAGTACTTTCTGTACAAATTCAGATGATAACTAATAATATTTTTACATAAATATGTTTTGCAATAACTTTTACACGAATGCATTTACATACGAAATTACGTTTAGTTAATATTAGACTTATTAACATGTATCAAATATTTAAAAAATAACTTTGAAATTTTAAATACATTTTTAGTACAAAAGACTATTTTTGTAACAATTATTTTAGACACAAAAATGTTATGCATATTTTTCCGAAGCGCGAGGCAAATCATGGATGGGAATCCCCACGCAAATGCTTGTTTTTGCTTGTAGGTAAACCCGGCCCTGACCATCGCCATAGGACCAGTTTCTCTCTTGCAGAATGTATTGCACATGCATCTGTCCCCCCCCTCATTCTGATTCCCGTCACAGCCACCACTACTTTCGTATTCACAACCTCCTTCCTACTCACCACACCACCTATCCCCACTCCCCAACACCATCGCCACATCAGCAACAATACTATCACTACCACTATGGCTGTCACTCGCACAACAGCAACACCGCAAAGAACCCACGACGTGTCAAATAATTACCACTACCTCACTATCCCCCCCACCAGTAAAAGCAACAACGCCAACAATATACCGCCATCATCACCCTCTACACCAACACTATTAGCAGCAACAACTACAGCATTACTTACAACACCAATGCCATCACTAGGGGGCGGATATTTATGACATAAATCATTGCCAGAAATTATCAATAAAATACACTTACAATGTTTTTAAAATGTCTCTAAAGGAAAGAAATATCACGTAAAAATTTGATCAAAATTAATTCACATGATTAATTATAGCCATTGGATATGTTACTGATGTCATCGAGGCTTCTTCCTTTCGTTCAAGTGCATTCAGCTTGCAAACTTTTGGTTTAAACTGTTGTTTACAAAGAAATCTGTGTTTATTTATCGCGAAATCGGGCGAACCGACAATGGCGCTGATAGGCGTCACAGGAATTTCAGATTACAAAGTACAACGGCTGACAACGATGAGCAATGAAATTGAAAAGGATTCTCAGGTATTCAGTGGTCAACATCTGTTTCACCTCGTAATATTATTTGAATCAAATACCATTGAAATGATATTAAAATCGATAAAATGAGCAAAAAAATGTTTTAAAAATGTCCGTAACAAGTAAAAAATGACTTATTAATCAAAGTTGACGAAAAATGCAATAAGTGTCATAGGAAAATTGGTAATTTCTTTGCGTCACAACATAAAAATAATAACTATACTAAAGGGCATCGTTTTTAAAGTGAGAAGAATAAAAATGTTATTTCATTCAAATCCGTCCCCCACTCCTCACCATTACCGTAACCACCAACACCGCCAACACCCACTAGCTGCACCAACCCCACTGACCTGGCGCGACTCGTCATTAAAGGCTGAATGGCGGAGCCTCTACTAAAGAAATCGTCCTCAAAAGAAATTTAAAATTATATTTATAAATGTATTTATTAATAATGGCTTTCTGAGTTATATTTTGTAACAATCGTAACAAAATGCCCTTTGGCACATCGATAAAGGCCGTCGAAAGCATTTGAAGCTGTTGACGGGAAGAGAAAAGCGTGAGGCTCCCACTTCATTCCGCCATAAGGCCTGTGTCAAACGAGTAGGCGTGACGTCGTGCATTCACTGCATAGGCTTACCAGCGGAACATGGCTGCTGCGATGCAGCCTTAAGCCTGTTTTACACGGTCATTTTTTCATCATTTTTCTGTACAGAAACTGGATGGAAAAAGGACGTTCAGTTCTATGCGTACCGAAACTGGATGAACGTAATTCCAGCGTTTTACACGGTCACTGCTGGTCTGTACGTAATCGTGATGAAAATACTTCCTCCAAACGCCGCAAAAAGCGCTGGAAGATTAACAGTTGAACATCGCATTTATGGAAACAAATTAAATTAGCGGGAAGAATTATTAGATAGTTACGAATTCGCAGAGTAAGGAGTAGAAAGATGTGTGAGGTATTGTGATTTTATTTGCGAGAGGGTTCACTGAACGCAAAGACTCAATATCACAAACAACACGTGCCCACGTTACGCACCAGATATATATACTCCCTGCCGGAGAACTCACGCAATCGAAGGAAGTTCCATAAAGTAACACTAGGGGCGCTGTAGTCAAACTGGATGAAATCTGTACGGAAAAATGAAGCATGCTTCATTTTTGCGTACAAATTACATCCAGTCTGCTCAGTATCGACGGGAAATGATGAAAAAATGACCGTGTAAAACAGGCTTTAGAGTGGAGTCTAGGGTCTGAAGATGGGCGTGCTCACCTGATGACATTGCTGTGCAGCTCAGCGAGTAGCATTGAGCATTAACTGGTTTTCCCAATATGCGGTAGGAGCGCTACTCCCTTACGCTTGTATCGGAAGAGATTGTATATAGAAATACAACGCATGCACTGTAATGACATGCATTCACAACCTTCCCCATTAAAAAAAACAAAAAAACACACGAGCCGCGACTGCCGCTGACAGTAGAAACATTTTATCCACCACCCCCAACCGGGAGCGGTAGCTCAACTGATGTCACTGCAGCGCCTCTGACCAGGAGGTCCTAGGTTCGAGTCCTGACGGCGCGCGGCAGGATTTTCGACACTAGCGTTTCAGCTAGCTCGAATTCAGTCGCTGTCTGGAGGAGAATTCTAGCGGCCGGCTGCTCTGATCGGTAGTTTTCCGTGGTTCCTCCGATCAACACCAGGCGAATGCCGGAGCAGTACACTACCAAACGGGCCACAGACAGCGCGCTATCTTTCCTTCCCCTTTCTTGCCCTATTCTGACGCCTTACGTACATACACTTACTCTTACATGCACTACACTACCACATGTTCCGGGAGACCGGTCGGGAGCTTAGAGTTTGTTCCGGCTGGGGTGGTGGCCCGCTGGTGGGAGAGTCCTGGTTAGGGGGAACCCCACTAGCCGACGGTAGGTCGGCGCCAGATCTCGTCATCCAGCGGGGGAAGATCACCGCCATCTTCCGAGAAAAACATGCACTACACGAACGGGACTAATGACCAAAGCAGTTGACGCGCCCGGAAACACGAAAAAACTAACCAAACCATCCGCCACCCCCACGTTCAGCACTTCCCGAATCTCTCCCTGGCTCGGCCGTCAGCTGACGCGGCGCGACGCGAGGCCTTGCCGGCGGCGATGCGCGCGCGCGAGGGCCTTGAGCTGCAGCGCGGCGGGTGGGGCGGGGCGGGGCGGCGGACGCTGCGCCGGGCACTTCCTGCTTGCAGACAAAAGGAAGTGACCCCATACACCACCTCCAGTACCGCTCACAAGAAATAATGAGCCCATTCACTGGCTCCCTCCAAATAGTACGGTCAAATATCTCGGTCTAAACATGGATACTATGCTGAACTGGCACCAACACATCAATAGTAAAATACAGCAAGCAAAAAATAAGATACACTAACTAAAACCCATCATTAATCGATCTTCAAACCTCCCCACCGCCCTTCACACTCCCAACCGCCATATCCATCTATACAAGTATCATTATACCACTCTTCCTTTACGCCTGTCCAGTTTGGATCTTTCCAGTTTGTTTCTTAGAACTATCACAAATGCTTCTTGGTTTGTCTCAAACTCACAGCTCCACAAAGAATTTCAAACTGACTCCATGCAACACCATATGACATGTCTCTCAATCCAGTTCTATCATTCCATACCTCAGAATTCCACACCTAGACAATTTACAGACACTCCATACCTCAAATTTCAGACTCCGGAAAAATCCTCATAGAACCAGATTAAAAAATAGATATCCATACCAGGCATTCCCAACCAAATCTACCGAAATAGATTGTTTTTAGAGGTGCCTGGAAAAGATTTCCTCACCCGAATTAGTTTTTAGTTTAATTTTAGGTAATTTATAGTGTAAGCCATCAATACATATGTAACGTCTTATATGTACTGAACTATGAATGATCTGTAAAAATAAAATTATAATAAAAAAGCAAAAAAACAAAAGAAGTGAACGGGCGAAATGCGCACCCTCCCCTCCCCCTCCCCTCTACAATCAGGGCACACGTGCGCGGTATGCCTCCTTCCGCCTCGGTGCAGGAGCATCCCGGATTTGCGCAATTTGACGTGTTGAATAAGGTGTGAACTGTCAATGTGTATTGGTCCTTTAGGAATTGTATGTCAATGATTTGAAGAGTACTATTTTGAAATGATAATTGTAAGAGAAATCAAGTTCTGAAAAATAAATTGTAATAATGAAAATGGAATGTAAATTACAATTGTGATCTAAGTCAGAAAGAGGCGTAGCGGGAATAGGAAAATCTCGAGGAAATCCGTCGTAGTATCAACTTGTATGTGTATTCACATCGAATTCCGCATGGTATGAACGGTTTCACAGTAGTAAAAATTTCTCACTTGCCTCTGGCAACGGGCCCTCCTACTCCAGATAACTCTTAGTCTCGCCGATTTAGCACCACGAGGCCAGTAAAATATATATTCAAAGACCGCAGTACAAGTTAATTAATTTGTATTTGGCATATTTAGTTTTCTTTTACCTTCGAAATGAAGTGTCCACTATTCACTCCACTATATTCATTAAACGTAATTAACTCGCGTCGAATATCACTCGTCCAATCTTACTTCTCACGTCCTTTCGACCGAATTCTTATGCTCAATCATTCCGTATTTGCGCACAAGTGATGGCGTTTTTTTACAGCCGCGCGACAGCGAATATCGGCAGCCCTTTCGACATATCCCTGCACCCACTACATGCCAAGCCCCCAACGCGCTCGAATGCACTTGCTCCATTAGTGATCGACATTTATCGCCCCGACATTTATCTCAGTTTCCCATCTTTACCCACGTCGTTAGTACCAAGGAGTGCGCAATCGAGAGATGGTGGCAATTCCCTGTCCCCCGAATTCGTCCAGGCGAGTCCCCAGGGGAATTCCGGTTTCATCGTGGTAGCGACAGTTGATTCAGGAGGTATTGAGAAGAGAGTAGACTTTACTTCGAAGTGAAGACCACCTTACCAACCTCAGAGCCGGATTGGTAGCTCGTGGTTCAGAGATTACTCATTTTCCGAGACGTCCGTGCGATGTGAATCCAGATGCCGGCCTCCAGGATCCTTAAAACCTCGAGGGTGCTCAGAACGTAAAAAAAAGATCTAGGTGTCCAAATCTCATGCGTTTCTGGTATGTGTTGCTTGAGGAGTCGTTGCCTACAAAGTAGTGTGCTGCAGAGAGCGTTCCAGTGTGATAACCAGTGGCAATTCTTGAACACTATTTGAAGTATACCGCACTTTGTGGTAGCTACCTCCACCGTTGGCATTTCAGAAAACTCAAAATAAAACACAATACTATGAAATTCCGTACTTAATGATTGTTCTTTAAGACAATTACACAAACCACCAATTTCTGGATCATTAACACACTCCATTTACACAAAAACTTGAGAGAAGCGTACCTTACAAACGAACAGAGAAGGACTGTTCACCGCAATATTTTGCGGTACCTACCGACCGCTCAGACGTGCACCCTCCCTCCTCCCCACCCTTGAAACATGAGGAGCCGTAGGTTATCGCGGTTGGCATGCGGTTCCTTCGCCCGCGCTTGCCAATTCTCTGGACAGCATTAAAATCTGTTTGAAACTTCTCATTCTAACGTACTTCATAACGCTTACGGATGCGGAAGTGTGACTGGCTCTCCGTAGCATAACATAGTTATTTTTTACATTCTGTTTCAAAATATCAATATATTTTTAGAAGATTACCAAAGTTAGGAAGTATTTTGTATACACTTCAAATTACTAGGTATACCGGTAGTATACGCGGTGTATCGGAGAATTCGCCACTGGTGATATCATCCATCGCGAATAGCGAACGTCCTAAATAGCGAACAGGAATAGAAAACACGGAAAGCCAAGAAGCGGCCAGGTATAATATTTGAAACGATAAAAGATAAAAGAAATTGATTATGGAACTTCGAACGCCGAATTAGATTGTAGGTCTTCAGTACATACGAAATTAGGTCGAGAAATGTCGATCGTCGAATATTAACATACAATTTCCAACGCTAAATATCAATCGATTGACGTAAATACGAAATACAAATAATCAAATATTAACAATGTACGACAATTAAGCAACTAAAACAAAACAGGATATAGTGTGCAATGCCAATCCCGAGCATCATATGAGTTTGAACAAGATAGTAGCAGAAACACATACTAGTGATTTTAATATTATACTTCGCAATTTGCTACGCAAGAACTGATCATTTCTGACGACACTACGCTATCTCACGAATATCAATCCTATTTTCCTTTTAAACAAACAATACAAATACCTCCGCGTGTGATACAGTGAAACAATGGGTATTTCCATATTGGCAAATGAACTCCCAATTCTAAAGACAATAGCGCATTGGGACTTCGTTCCAGGAGAGACAGGAGTGAAGTAATGCAAGGGGACTCGAAGTTGCAGGGGAGCGCCATCAAGCTTCCGCTCTCACGCTCTCCCCGCCACCGTCCATTGACCCTTCCCTCCTCACCCTCTGATTCACATCCCCTCTCTCTTTCACCTTTCTAGAATCCGAATCGCACCGATCTGCCTCTCTCCGTGCCACACCATCCGTTCTGATCACCTCCCGTTGAATGATTGATTTTTTTCGTGTTTCCGGGCACGTCAACTGCTTCGGTCATTAGTCCCGTTAGTGTAGTGCATGTTTTTTCTCAGGAGATGGCGGTGATCATCCCCCGCCGGATGGCGTGATCCGGCACCGACCTACCGTCGGCTAGTGGGGTTTCCCCCTAACCCGGACTCTCCCACCAGCGGGGCACCGCCCCAGCCGGGTCAAGCTCTAAGCTCCCGACCTGTCTCCCGAAATATGTGGTAGTGTAGTGCATGTTAGTGTAAGTGTGTGTGTGGCCGCTAGAATTCTCCTCCAGACAGCGACTGAATTCGAACTAGCTAGAAAGCTAGTGTCGAAAATCCTGCCACCGTCAGGACTCAAACCTAGGACCTCCCGGTCAGAGGCGCTGCAGTGACATCAGTTGATGCACTGAGCTACCGCTCCCGGTTCGCCTCCCGCCCCCCTTTTTCCCCCCTTTTCCCCGTCCTCTCCCTCCCCGCCTTCTGACCAATTTCCCCCCCCTTCCCCCCCGCTTTCCCCCCTTTTTGCTCTCCGCGCCTTGACCATTTTCCCGCTGTCATATCCCCGCCGCCCTGACCATTTTCCCTTTGTTCCCTTTCTTCCTCCCCGCTCTGACCGTTTTCCCCGCCGTGACCTGCTTCCGCGCTCTGACTCAATCCATCCTGAGCGGCCCCGACCGATTTCCCGATTGCAGTCCTCGCCCATTCTGTCTCTGCGTCTTCTCCCTGCCACCCTCCGTTGCCTGCTCCAGCACTCTACCTGACACGTTCTCATCCTCAGTCTTTACCCTGCTAGTCTCGCTTCGACTCATCAGCACGGACCTGCCTCGTTCCGCCTCATTTCCTAGCTTTTGCTAGTTTCTCGTAAAGAATGTGTTCATTGGGTGTTGTTTTCACACATGTACAGGTATGACGCCACTATCCTGAAAGCTTCTCTCCAAATCAGAATTTGAGGCTTCAATAAAGATGTTTTGAAGTATCCAAATGCAACATTTACAAAATCGGATTAAACTTCGTCATTGAATTTACTCATAATTTCAAGAGGTACCAAGTTTTTTTCAGTTCGGAATAAACTATAGTCCACTTATATTTTTAATTGGGGCATTTGGGCTTCTTTGAAGTTGTACTTATCGCATCCTGGTAAAAAAAGTCACTTAAGTGCTTGGTAACACTGTATGGAGATCTTATCCTTCACATTTGTTAACAGTACTAATTGCTCTCTGATACGTTAACAGACAACTAAATAGTAAGTAAATACGTACGTAAATATGAGAGGAGATCTAACATAGTTTAATAATACCAATAAAGATACGCTATACTCTCTAGCGGGCCTCTCACATATTTAGGAATCAACGCACTTCCAATCAAATGCCAAAGTGCTGAATCAGTGCTACTGAACTGTACTGTACCGTTGTCCACATATATACTAAACTAGAATTTTCTTTGATTTATAGAGGTAATTAATTTTCTGTTGAAAATTGAGTGGTAATTTCCTATTGATTGACCAACTATAAAATACAAAATATTCCAAAAATATATCATTCATATCAATTATATTGTAGTTCCAAGAAGGGTACCTTTACGTCAATGTATTACTTAAAAATAAGAATTACATAAGAGACAACGATTTCCCTACGTGATGATTGGAATCATCAACACCACCTCAAATATCACGCTCTCGAGAACCGCTTAACACTTTATATTAACAAGCAAATACATGTAATAATCAAATATTATTTTTAAAAATTCCTCTGATAATCAAGATAATCAGTTAGAAAATGATCATTGGGAGCAATTTGACTTGATGTATTTACAATTATAAATACGTCACTGTCTTTTCGTATTAAGTATTCCAGCGCTCCTCTTCCATCGAGGATCGTCGGATAAATAGCAAAAGCAATGTGATTTTTCGCCTCGAGAAAATGTCGTTTATAGCTACTTTAGAAGTCATCGTATTCCATGAATTCGTCTCACGAAACGGACCAGAAGAAAGGATATTCGCGTTATTGGAGACAGCGGAATATTGCGGAAACGATGAATGGAGCTCTATGCAAGAGGTGATCTTCCTTCGCTTTGTTCAGGGTTGAAAAAAGAGAAGTTATCTCTCCAGGCATGAAAACGAAAATGAAAGATCTAGGTAGAGAACAAAAGCAACTACCTCAGAGCAAATTAGACAAAACGAAAAGAAAAGGTATCTCTTGTTCAGCGGAGTCGGGTAGAAAAAAGGTACTATAGTTCCGCCTTTAGAGAACGGCATTACACTGCAACACTAAACGATGCTAATGAACAATCTTTTAAATGTTAGTTTGCTGATAAGAGTAGCTATCTTGTAGATGCAATGTTTGCACATTAGCCCCTTTTTGTAACTCTCCCTGTTATGTTATGTTAAATATTACCGATATGTTATTTTATTTATCAAGTGACGAAAATCTGACGTAATTAATTTATTTGTTGAAACTCATCTCTTCATGTCAATTCTTTATTATTAAATAATTTATGGTTTACTAGTTCATTGCTGTGTGTTTACGGATCTGAAACAAAATACGTAACGATATTGTTAACACCCTTCTAAAATTTATAAGATATGATTTGCTTTGTACCTAGCTAAGGCAGTAATGTATAAAGAACTTCCGTAATGTAAATATTAACGACGCAAAAGTCGAATAAAAACATTAAATTATTGTAATTTTTGAAAAATCAAAAAATTCATGAAAATTGAGGTTTATGTCATTTTAGTCAATACATCATCGTACAAGAAGATTGAGAAAACATTAAAGACAATTTTTAAAAAAATCTAGTTTTTAATGTCTTAATATTGTCCATATTTCACTAAAAAGTTGAGATAAAATCCCGAACATTAAAAAATTATTTGAAATTAATTAAAGAACCGAAGAAAAATATTTATTTTCAATATTATATGAAGAGCCGAAAATTTTTCAAACAATTAAAAAAAAATAAAAACGGACGAGAGGCTTCATGTAAAGTACCCTCCGAAATTTCAAGATTAGTTTGATAATAGTTTCAGAGTTTTGTCCTTGTCCAGATTGTCGATGATTCATTTTGGCAAGATTTCTACGAATATGAATAAACGGACGGCTGTTATGAAATAAATACAAAATAAACATCACTTTTTAGGTATCAGGGGATCTCAAAACATGTATTCCCTTCAAAAGTTCGGAATCGAATGTTCCACAGCATTACACTACATTACTTTCTCGATACTGCGCATAAGAGAAAGTAAAAGAAAGGTTCTAAAAACTCACATATATGCATAAAACTCTGACGTAGGGGAACTACCGATTAAAGACGTTATCTTCACAAATTCTGCCAAATACCTTTTTTTTACTTGTATAATTTGTGTTAGTGTTTCGTTGCAATACATTGTACAGTGCTCAAGGGAATAAAAGTGAAAAAATAAATTAATTCCATGGAAGTCATAGTTCGATTAACTTGATATTCTAATTAAAATAGGTTCATCAAAAGAAAAAAGTCAAAAATGAAATAATATCGACAGAGATTCTCATTCCCAACCCTTGATTTCGGGACATCCCGTTCCACACACCGGTTGTGCCAGCATAGCTACAACCCTCTTGCTAATTAAGTCCAGGAAACCCAATTAACCACAGGGACGAAATTCGGCACACAATTGACTTTACAAATGAAATATGTTGTGAACACATTAGCGTATTAAACGATACCATCTCAAAATTAACATTTTTAACCAAGATATGCATAAAACTATGGAATACTCTTTGCTATCGCAGTGAAAGGTTCTGAGTTTTGAAAATTGAGACCCTATTCACGCAAAAACAGAAATCCCTCTGCAGCTTCTTGCCAGCTTCTAATTGAAATACCACTATTTCGAATAGTCAACTGAATTGTAAAGAAATAGTTTGCGACGCCCCTGCTAAGAAATAGTTCTTGGAAGCGGTGATCGGGAGGCGACAGAATGAGTAGCGAAGGCGGACACTTTGCACAATAACAAACGAATCATTTTCCTATCATTCTGAAAATATTCTTCTTTCTTAAACCATTAACATATAATGGAGAGAACTCCTAAATTTTACAGCACGAAATATCTTAAACTACGTACTAGTCGAGCACAAATTCTTGGGTACGAGGCATTGCCTGATACAGACAAACTACCTGTCACAAAATGCCGGAACACCCATCACAGGTGGTGACTTAGAAAGGATGTCCAGCTAAGTGCTCGTGTGTGATTGGAATGGTAAAGGTCCCTCCTGAGGCGCCGTGGATCGGATCGCGCAACGTGATCATACAAATGGTGGCTCGTGCCACTTGCATATATAGGTCATTTATGTAATATGCTTATAGTATATTTCATTTGTATATTTCAACTTTTGATTCAAAATTACATCGCTATTTTCTTGCTTTAACAGCAAAGCAGAGATATTTCGCGTGAGAATCTGCGCATGCGGCTAAACTCACAGAGGAGGGAACGGCTTCACTGGATGTATCAAAAACATCCACTTCCTAGATTTTTTGACTGGCAGCTGGGTACAAAAAGATACATTCACATTTCGTTTAAGAAAGTTCCCAAGAAAACCGATTTAACTCTTTACCAACGCAGCCAAAACAAATTTCTAAGCCATTACAATCTCCAGCTCGCAATAGTCTGCCCGATGTTATCCGAACGGCAAAAGTATATTGTGGCGTCGTAGATGTAAGCTCACAGACATTAAGAAGTATATACAAGTTTTTTACAAAGATTTTCAAATAATTAAATGAAACTGCTCCGTACACACTTTCCGGTATTACCCAACCGCCAGCCGCCATTGTACAGTCCTGTGGATACACCACATTTACTAGAGAGGCCCCACCTCGAGTGCACGCTCCTACCACGCCACTCCTGTCACTTTCGTCACCCGTGCAACGCACGAATGCGCTTCAGCCTGGGCGTGCATTTTGCGCTAAGCGGGAGATTTTGAAGAACAAAACGCTTTAACGGTCGCCGAGTGCACATCTCGCGCGAACAGTACCAGTAACCCGCGCGTTTACTGTTGGTCCAGTGATTAACTATCCGTGTAAACTCGGAGATCCTACACAGACGGTACGAAGGTACAACTAAAGTATATCCGCGGGGAAATGCCAATTATATATAGAATTGGCATTGCACCTTTGCTTTTCGGTACATCCTTGATGTATTTATTATGCAGATTTGAAAAAAATGCAATGTTTTACTTCTTACAATTAGAAACCATCGTCCTATAGTCAGAACAAATAGTTTGACGAAAACTTAAATATGGAACAATGAAGCAAAAACCAATTAGCATTTCTCTTTGTATGTATGCCTGCTTTTTGTAAATCGAGCAGTTTTTAAAGGTACATCAATCGGATTTCATCGAGTATCAGTTTTGTATCTGTCAAACCATCATTCGCAGAGGCGTCACTGAGCAATCGCGCCATGGCGTGGGTGGCGGGGAGTGGTGGCGTCGCGGAGAGTGACTGTCGTGACGTCGCCGGATTCAGCATGGACAGCGAGTGACGTGACGTGACACGGCGGAAGAGTGGCGGAGCGTGGCGGAAGCGAGTGAATCGTGGAAGAGTCAGGCGGAATGTGTTGGGGCTTTGCGTGGCGTGGCGTGGCGTGGCTGGGGAGTGCGAGGTGAGGGACGTGCAGGGCAGAAGGGGGGGGGGCTGGCATGATTTGGCGGGGTGAATAGGCGTTCGTGGCATAGTATTACGGCGGGACACGACGGGGGAAGGGGGGATAAGCCGACTCGTGGCGTTTTGTGGTGAGATGGGGAGCGACGTGACGTGGCGTGGCATGACGTGTCACGGTGATGTGACGGGGCGTAGTATTGGGATAGCATGGCGTGGCGGGCCGCGGCGGGGCGGGGAGGGACGGAACAGAACGGGGCGTGGCGTTTTGTGATGAGATGGGGAACGGCGCGGCGTGCCATGACGTTGATTGATTGATTTTTCGTGTTTCCGGGCGCGTCAACTGCTTCGGTCATTAGTCCCGTTAGTGTAGTGCATGTTTTTCTCGGGAGATGGTGATGATCTTCCTCCGCTGGATGGCGAGATCCGGCACCGACCTACCGTCGGTTAGTGGGGTTTCCCCTAACCAGGTCTCTCCTACCAACAGGGCACCGCCCCAGCCAGGACAAGCGCTAAACTCCCGACCGGTGTCCCGTAATATCAGAGCAGCGGCCGCTAGAATTCTCCTCCAGACAGCGACTGAATGCGGAAGAGGAAGGACAGCTCGCGCGCGGTCCGTGGCCCGTTTGGTAGGGTACTGCTCCGGCATTCGCCTGGTGTTGATCGGAGAAACCACGGAAAACTACCGATCAGAGCAGCCGGCCGCTAGAATTCTCCTCCAGACAGCGACTGAATTCGACCTAGCTGAAAAGCTAGTATCGAAAATCCTGCCGCCATCAGGACTCGAACCTAGGACCTCCCGGTCAACGTGTGCCGTGACGTGGCGTAGCTTAGCGTGGCGGGACCGCAGACGGGCAGGAAGGGGAAGGGCATATCGTTTTGTGGAGATGGGGGGGGGGAGGCGGCGGCGTGGCGGCGTGCAGTGGCAGTCGCACAGTTATCGGCATTGTTTACGCTGAAGGGGTGAACGGCCGCTCGCGCCAAGGGGCCCGGCCGCCGCCTCCTCTCGCTTCCGCTCTCCCCTCCCCCACCTGCACTGCTTCAGATGGCAGAGGGCTCCCAGCGGTTCGACCGCCTCGCATGACAGACCCCACTCTATCCGCAGGCGGTGGTGCGCGCCTGCTTACAAGAGGTCGTCAACTTCTTCGCCGCTGCAAAATTATTTGATTTGTGCGTTGCCAGTGCGTTTCTAGGTTGGTTCATGGCGTTCTATTCATTAGTACATTGAACTTTTTTTTTTCTTGTGCTTTTATCTCGGAACGTAATTCCAAAATAAATTCGAAACAGTGTAATGGTGACTAGATTTGTATTATAATTATTTAACTCACATTTTACTGAATATATGAATACTAAATTTTAAAAAGGGGATGGATTAAAATAAAATGTCTTTTACTTCTTAAAATTCAATTCCATAGTAGTAATATGATCAGAAAATAAATGTTTCGAAAGATGTCATGCTTACTAATACAAGTATTCTTACGAACATATTTTTACGAAGGTGATTGCAAACGAGAAATATGTTTTGCCTTGCTTCTTCTGAAGTTCTTTTTAACTCGCGCTGTCTTGGAAACTGTCCTGTAATTTTGTTGTCATCATAACCTTCGTGGCTTACGTCATTTTTTGCTCATATATGTTCTATGTATCTTGGTTAGTATGCAATGCACGACGCGAATTCAATTTAGAATACGATGGACCGTTACTTGATCTTGTGCAGAGAAAGGGTTCTGGGAAAGTCCTTCACTTTACCCTCACGATTAGTCTGTCTTGGTCTTGTAATCTACGGAATGTTTGATATCCGGTGAAATGATTAATCTTTCTCGTCATAGGGCATATGAGATTGTATACATTATCAATAATAGCTTTCAGCTATTTTACTGTCATTATCTTCTATAGTTGCTTAATATACTTAAATAATCTGTGTTGCAAACACGCTTTAAAACATTATTGGAATTATTGTACAGTTACTTGAAGGCTCAGCGTGAGTATGAACAAAGCACGTTTTGTTTTTAATCGGCGAATGGAGTCTCGTATCTTCGGGTGAGGATACGATTGAGACACTAAGTAAACAATTTGAGAAGCGGCATGTCACATTGAGTCTCATTGATGTTGAACCAACTTCTATCAATATTTCTTTCCTTTAATTGTAAAAAGAAAACTAAATATAACAAACTTCTTTCAACACATATTTAACAACATTTTGAGGGTACAATAAAACTTAATGTGCTGTTTTTCTTAGAGTACTTGGAAGATAATAAGTACCTGTTCTCTTGGGTTTAATGTTGTATTAATTCATGATTACTACTATACCGAACGTAATTTAATATTTCTATTATTTTTAAAATGGCTTCATTTACAATATTCAATATTAATTTTGTACGTGAAAAATTTCAATTACTCAGCACATCACGAAGAATCCTAGATACAAATGATGACTATTACAAGAAAAGGAATTTATTTGAAAGGAATTTTAGAGTTTGCAGTAGGAAGACATTGACAAACATGAGAGCTTGCAGTAAATACGGTGACATCCAACTAAGTAAGATGTACACAAATGGGATGAAATTATCTCATACTTCAATGTTAAAAAATTCACGTCCTAAATCCATATTATCCGTTATGACGCGATGAATCTATCTTCTTCAATAACTCCTATCCTTTCCACCTTCTAACTTTAATCTTTTAAATTAAAAAGTATTTGTAAAGACAAAATCTATCATTTCTATATTTATTCCAATATCAACAACATTTCTCCAGTTGGTCAACATTACGCATGAACTTACCTCCGTATGAACTTGTATATCTCTTGGCACAAGACGTAGTGATGACGCGTGATTTGGGACACTGCGTAATAGCGCCAGCATGCATTCAGACGATTAATCCTGCAAGTTCCTGCTTATGTTTTGTTACATAAACCTGAACACTGGAGTCTTACGTATGCCAAAGATTTTTATTGTTTGCAAAATATTCGGAAAATTATGTAGGATTCAAATGTGTTTCTTTTCATTTAAGAATACATGAAAACGAAAAGAAACACAAATATCGAATTTAAAACGTAAAATTTATCAGATTTTTAACGTATACCCTGAAATAAACTGCAATATATTCAAACAAAGTCGGTCGAGGAACCTGAAAAGCAAATATCTTTCTATCTTGCTACTTCATTGCTAGAATTGGCTCAATGAAAATCATGTATTCATTTCACAAAAACATGGAAATTTTTAAACAATTTAAAACAATTTTGGTATTGTATAACTTTACCGAATATAAAATTAAACGTTCGTCATGACAGTTCCAACCTTATGTCTTCCCGCGCTTTTGGACCATCTTTATCCATCTTCGACGCCGCCGTCCTCAGGTCCAGACACCATTTTCTCTCTTCTTTTCTCGTAAGCACACTTCAATTACCGCTCATCAGATCAATAAACTATTTGCTGCTAACATTTCAGTCCAATCACTGACAACTTCGCCCAAGCCCTCAATGTCCCTCCCACTCGTTCACATGAAATATTTTAAGCTCCACTGTCACACTTAGTGTTCAAATTTTGATGTTGTCCCAATATCCATTCCCTAGTAGATGCTTACAAGTCCCCAAAGAAAAAAAACTCCTAACATTAATTGGAGCACGATCCGTTCATGAACACGGCATCAGTCAGAATGAATGTCTCTCGTATTCTTTCGGCCCTGCAAAGCTCGGTCCATCTTTTCGATTGTTTATCTGCAGATAACACTTTGTACCTAGCCAATCCTTAAATTTCTTGCAAATAGATCTAGCCGTCTTCACGACTGTCACTACTTTTTCGGCCAATCCCTGAATTCTATACAGAATTAACTAGCCGTCTCCGCGATTGTCACTGCATGAATTTGTTGACCTTGACGACGGCTCGCTTACCGTTGCTATGCTAGCATATTCACATAATTTATCCCCTTTAATTGACGACATTTATAATAAATATAGTATAATATTCAGTGACATATTGTCACTGTATGTCATAATATCACACATAATGTCACAACCCTCTCTTCAGATTCTAACAGAATGATAAAAAAAACACGTTGAAATCATGTCGCACAACAATGCATATGAAGCAAAAATGTTATGAATTCATATCGGAGAAAAATTATAGGAAGAATACCGTTCTATTTTATAAATTGTGTGCAGAAAAATCAGAAACTAAACACTGGGTTCTATTAAAGCCAAGTTGTACCACTGACGAATTAGCTTCCAACTTTGGCAAAGTATTGGCTCCAACAGGGACTGTAAGCAGCATGAGGGCAAACTGAGAGTTTAAATAAAATTAACGAAAAGCGCTATGCGGCTGTCGTCAGAAATTTTCACTGGTGTAAATTTGAAATGATGTTGAGCCCAGTACACCTCAGTGTAGGGTAGCAAAAAAGATGTGTTTAAAAAATATATTTTTCGCAGCAACATCGATATTTAACATAAATGTTTCGAAACATCGATGTTTTCAAAAACAAAGTTTATCATTTTCGATGATTTTGTATGTGGTATGGTTAAACTGCATTTTCAACCTTGTCCTATAGAATTATTAGAAAATTAGAAAATTAAGCTTAAGGCAGAATAGACTAAAATAATACGTATTATATACTTATTGCATAAGGACGTTTTACTTCGAAGATTTATGAATGAAAGTGAATAAATGGAATTAGCAAAACACGATGTCCTTTAATTTTTACATTCGTAACATTATTTTTAACTATTATTATAAGTTCCCAAACAATAAAATATACCGACATTTCATTTAAGTACTCTTATTGGGAACACAATTGGAAAATACCATTTGTTTTATAATATTTAAAGCAACGATATTTTAAACTATATATTTAAAATGGTTTTTCTTCTCGATATTTTCATTGCCCTCGAAAACCTTTTGGTGACGAAATATCGATGTATATATGTTTTAATAAAATTTCCCATCCCTACCCCAATGTGCAATTTTAATCAAAGTGACTCAATGCCCCGGAAGAGGTGGCAAAGTGCGTTAATAGATGTCAAGGCTGTGTCTCTGACCGGAAGGTCCATGGGTTCGAGTCCCGACGGTGGCAGGATGTTCGACATAAGCTTGTCAGCTAGGTCGAGGTCTGTCGATATCTGGAGGAGAATTCTAGCAGCCGGCTGCTCTGATCAGTAGTTTTCCGTGGTTTCTCCGATCAACACCAGGCGAATGCCGGAGCAGTACCCTACCAAACGGGTCACGGACCGCGCGCGATCTGTCCTTCCTCTTTCTTGTCCTATCCTCTCCCTTACACACACACTTACACTAACATGCTCACTGCCACAGATTCCGGGAGACCGGTCGGAGGTTAGAGCTTGTCCCGGCTGGGGCGATGCCCCGCTGGTAGAAGAGTCCTGGTTAGGGGGAAACCTAGTGAGGCCGACGGTAGGTCGGCGCCGGATCTCGCCATTCAGCGGGGAAAGATCACCGCGCATATCCCGAGAAAAACATGCACTACACTAACGGGACTAATGACCAAAGCAGTTGACGCGCCTGGAAACACGAAAAATTAATCAATCGTTCGGCACGGTGTCGATTCCCCCCGAGGGCAACCGTAGAGTGGGATGCCGGCGCTCACGAAGAGCGGGAAACAAGCTACAACTTCTGAGGTTTCTTCTGAGGTTTTACGTATCGCTGGGCCAGCCCATCCCGGCGTCAGGGGCGTGGCGTTGCCCTAGTTGGGCGGCACACACAGGGGTGCGGGGGGCACAAGCGGTCAGACTACGCATCTGGACACCATACCAGCGCGGCCCGTGCGGAGGGCGAGCGGTGAGGGGCGCTAGACGGCGTCGCCTCACCACATCGCTCTGCATCTGGCCGCTTTGAATACAATTGCACACTGGGATAGTGACGGCGTCAGACGGCTCGGTCAGAGGGGCTCGGCAGAGATCAGACGGCCCGGTCAGAGGCGCCGCAGTGACATCAGTTGATGCACTGAGCTACCGTCCCCGCTCCCGTGCCGAACGAGCGACCCACCAGTCTATCTGCCTTCGCCGTCACCGCTGCCTGCCAACCTTCCCCCACCCCCCTCATGGTGACGACCGACTGAGTGCTGGGCTGCGTGGCCTCTGTTTAGATGTAGCCATAATAAACCACTTTTAATAATCGATTCGGCGTTCATGTTTCTCCCCATACATATTCCCTCCCATCATGTCTTCACGACAGCGGAGTACACCGGCTGGGCCGGCGGCGCAATTTAAGGCCGGGCCCCCCCCCCCCCCCGCCGCCCCGCGCGCGCTCTCGCGGTCCGTCAGCGTCACTTGGGCGCGCGATCGAGGCCGGTTCCGGGAGTCGAAACCGCAATTGCGTGACGCACCGGGACGCGCCGGCCGGCGGACCTGCCCGGCCTTCTCCGCGCGGAGCGCTTGCCCGCGGGGAAGCCGCCGCTCGAAATAGCCGGGTTGGTCGCCAAACAAAGTGGATCGACCGTTGTAGACGTTTGCAAGGTGGGGAGCGTGAATGAAATTTCCAATGGTTGCGGCACTACACTACTAGATACTCCAGGAGACTGGTCGGGAGCTTAGCTGCCCCGACCGGCAGAGCCTCGCTGGTGGGAGAGTCCTGGTTAGGGGGAGACCCCACTAGCGGACGGTAGGTCGGCGCCGGATCTCGCCATCCAGCGGGGGAAGATCATCGCCATCTCCCGAGAAAAAACACACTCACTACACTTACGGGACTAATGACCGAAGCTGTTGACGCGCCCGGAAAACACGAAAAAATCAATCAATCAATCAATCCAATGGTTGCGGATTCCATACGTTTCAAATTTTAAATGGAAGATTTTCCATCAAAATTTGAGATAAAAAAACGAGCCGTTTTTGCATATGAGCACTTCGGAAGCCGACTTGGATGGTCGAGATGGGTAAGAGCGTGTACCCACTCATCGCTTCGATCCGAAGGGTCGCGGGTTCGAGTCTCGCCTTGGGTATGGTTAGTTTATACCTTGTCGCTCATGTATGTGTTGTCGCGGAGGGCCTCACGTTATGCTGACCGCAGATTAGAGGAATCCGCAAAGTGTGTACATGTCTAGTGTATGGCCCAATATGAGTCTCATCGGGACATAAAAGGATAACCGGCTATCGACTGGAAAATCTCTAGAAAAACAACAACTTCAGAACAAGTACGGCGTAAATAATGCTACTCATTGATTCGAAGGGCGAAGAAAATGAAAATAATGAAAAGATATAAATACCTCCTTAAAGGAATGAAAGATTACTTCCTATATTCTATGATTTAGGTGTATGATCTCGGATGAACTGGTCTTCGTCCTGTTCTTGTATAACACTTACTATTACTATAGTATTTACTCCCAATATTCTATATTATTAAATTTGTTGAATCGTTTCCCGAATATAATAGTAATACTACATTTCATCATTAATGCAAATTGCTGGCAGGCAATTGAAGTGATAATTCTTAACCTTCCCACTTTCAGTTTGAAAAAAGATGAATTTTGTTTATTAAAATGAATATTAAAACATATGTGAATGAGAAAGTTACTTGTGATATGTTTGGTACAAATATGACTCGGTGAAGAAGTTGAGGCATGATTTCGTGGGATCAGTGTGGAATCATTTACATTGCTTTCGTTCTTTCATTCGTCTGTTGGGAACTTGACTGGCGAACGAATCTTCTTCCCCTTCATTTCTTCTATTTCTTCTTTTCATTTCTCAATTCTTCTTCGCTTTCTCATTTTCCTTCTCCCTTTCCCTTTCTTCTTTCCCATTTCCTGTCTGGGTCTGTTAATGTTGAAATCACATCAAATCCTCTTTTCAAATAATGATGCAGCGATTTCCGAAATATGTCAAGAAATATCACTGCGGCGTTTACCGAAAAAAATAAAGAAGTGATGAGATTAGAATATATTATAAAATGTTGATGTGAGAAACTTTTGATTGTAGATCTACTCAATTCAGAGAATAAGAATAATTATACAGGACGGAATGAAGCCAACAATTCATAAATCAATTTATATTTGCAACTTGAAAATAGTATAAGAGACGTTTTCGAATTTTGTGATTCGGTAGCAATAACGGCAATTTATGTTCTCACACCTGGTCCCTTGGATCCTCTTGTTCAACAGAACCAGTGTGGGTTTTTAGTAATCTTCCTAACACACATTTTCTCTTATCCTTCATGTGGTACCGGTCTTGCGTTCTTTACAATTTCAACGCGCTACCTAAAAGTCTCCTTCCACTGACACAAAACGTGCAGTTCAATTTACAGCATATTCTTTCGCGTGTTTCAATAGCCAGCAAACCAAAAACCGACGCTTAATTGCTTTACAAAACGATATAAAGTATTTCTAAAAAGGATGAAACATTCTTAGAGGCCATTAGCTACAAATTTTGGACTTCCCGAATGTGTAAATCCAAAACGCAAGGCCGTTCCTAAAAGGGTTATTAATACAGCGATACACTGCATAAGCCAATTATTGCTTCGCAAGAAATTCGTATGTAAATCGAGAAATACTGAGCTCGCGGCGGCCGGGAGTCCATTTCTCTCTTTTATTCGCTGTGCGCCGGGAGGGCGACACAACGCGTATTTCATTTGGCCAATGAGCAGAGAGCTCAGGGACCCCGTGGTAGGGTAGGCCTCCAAAAGCAGTGCTTTAGTACTTCTACTACATTCACGTTTAACCTGTGAGCGTTTGTTGGTATACTACCCCACAGGAAATTGGCTGTGACATTTACCTGTTAGCGTACACAATTGGAGTTATGTCCGTGACACGATGTTCGTGGTTTCTCAGTTATATGCTTTTCGTGTTGAGGTTGATGGTTCGGAAGTCTAATATCAACGCTAAGGTTGATGTTTATGGAGGGAATAATAGATAAATAAGAATGTTTTTATATTTATATCCATTTACGTACCGCTAGAATAAAAATTATGCATAGCATAGCAAGTTTTAAGAATAGCTTTTATTATTTAAATAGTTTTCTGCAAATACTTCTTTGTATTTATATTTTTGCACAAATGTATGACCATTTCTTACCAGTTTACGTTGCTGAGAACATCAATTGACGTCACTGCGGTGCCCTTGGCCGGGTGGTCCTGGGTCCCATTTGACAGGATTTTCGACACTAGCTAGACAACTAAATTGACATCAGCCACCGCCTGGGGGAGAATACTAGCGGCCACTTTTGTTGTTTTTTATCAACACCAGGCGAGTATAGTAGTACTCTAACATACGGACCACGGGCCGCGCGCAAACTTGTCTTCTTCCCCTTGTGCTATCCTAAACATTACGTGCACTTCACTTGCATGCACTGCACTACCACACTTGTCGGAGACCAGTCGGAAGGTTGCTTGTCCTGTCAGGGGCGGTGATGCGTTGGTGGGAGATATCCGGTTTGGGAATATCCCCGCAAGCCGACGGTAGTTTTGCCCCGGATCTCTCTAGCTAGCGGGGCTACATCACGACCTCCCGCGATAAAAATTTGCACTACACATACGGGACTAATGACAACAGTTACGCACCCGAAAACACCAGTCAATCAATCGAGACAATTTATTTTATCACAAAACACCGATACGTGTTTCAATATCGATGAACAATAAATGTGTCATTATTTCCCTGTTATGTTTCTGTTACGTCACTAGTGCCTCATTAAAGAAAGTATAATTTGTATTTTTCAAATTTTATTTTCTTGTCTATTTCATTTGCAAGATTTCAAGTTATTCTTTGACCTTTGTTTAATAATTACAACTACGCGTTCCTTCTTTGTCATCCCGGCGTCGATGGGGGCGGAGGCGGCGGCAGCGGCGAAGCGCTCTAACGAGGCGGCGACGGCGCATGCGCAGGGCGGAGCATTCAATTAGTCCGCGCTGAAAAGCGTTCTAAATCATCGGCGTCATCGTGTGTCCCGCGGTCATTAAGTGGCGCGCTATCGCGGAGCTGTCCCCGCGCGGGGCGACGGCGCATCAGATAGCGGCAGCGCCGCCGCCTCCCCGCCCCCGCCACCGCCCGCGCCACGCCCCCCACCTCGCGCCGCGCCGCGCTGCCCCGGCCAACATGCCGTTCTTCTCACTCCACTACGCGCGCTCCCGTCCCCCGCTTTTCCCACCCCTGCCCGCTTTTCACCGCTTCATTCAACACCCCCGCTCCGCCCAGGCTCCGTCCCGCTCCGCCCCGCTCGGCCTCGATCCGCCCCGCCCGCCCCGCTCCGCCCTGCCCGCCCCGCTCCGCCCCGCCCTCCGCCCCTGCCCGCCCGCTCCGCCCCGCTCCGCCCGCTCCGCCCGCTCCGCCCTCGCTCCGCCCGCTCCGCCCCCGCTCCGCCCCGCTCCGCCCCGCTCCGCCCGCTCCGCCCCGCTCCGCCCCGCCCGCCCCGCTCCGCCCCGCTCCGCCCCGCTCCCCGCCCGCCTCCCGCCCGCTCCGCCCGCTCCGCCCGCTCCGCCCGCTCCGCCCCGCTCCGCCCCGCTCCGCCCGCTCCCCCCGCTCCGCCCCGCTCCGCCCGCTCCGCCCCACTCGCCCCCGCTCCGCCCGCACCCCACCCCCTCTGCTCCGCCCCTGCTACCCCTGACCCCCCGCTCTACTCCCGCTCCACCCCCGTTCCACCCCGTTCCACCCTCGTTCCACCCCGCTCCACCCCCGCTCCACCCACGCAGCCCAACGCGTTCACTGCCCATCTCACTCGCTAGTTCGGACAGCCCGGGGGACGGGCTTTTTGCCGCGTTGCGTTACTCTCTGGGATGACGGCTGTACGCTGCCAAGCGGCGCTAACAAGCGAATCGAACAAGTGTAAGCTCTTATCGAAATAATTTTGTCATACGGTCGTGCTCCTACATTTCTCTTTTACTCACAAAAAGGATAATCAGATTTTGATTCTTTTTGTTTCAAGAGAATTTTTTTTTTCAGATTAATCATCTTCATTGTCCAAGGAGCAAAAATTACCATTATTCATTTATTTATCGTGAAACGTAGGTAAAGATGTATGCCATATATTGTGACCATCCATTTGCCGAGGTCTCGGAAAACGGAGCACATCAATCTTCAAGAATAAGATGAGCTGTTTGAACGCGCGCCAACGCGCATGAATACAATCCGAAAATGAAAACTACGAACTATATCCGTAAGGGAGCGTCTCGGTAGAGTATGCTACACCGAGAGTCGGGAGAAAGAAAGCTTTCTTTTCTGAAGTAACAGCTGGAGAGTGAGGACCTACCGATCACCAGAAGGCGGCACCTCGTACTGCTACGGACTTCAGGACTGCATCTACGATAAAAACTCTTCAAGACATTCGAGGAGGCAATTATCATATTACAAGGCATTAAAACAATTCATCAGGAAAAGGATGAAAGTATAAGTGACGCATTTAAAATCTTTGTAAGAGAGAGGAGTGTGAATAGCATGAAACTAACGAGGCCATTCATTTCTTTTCTTTGCAGTTTTTTTTTATTTTTATATTTATTCTTCTTATACGATAGACTCAGTTGTCGTATTGTAGATTCTTTTAAATATGGAATTAAAAGCTAGTTACATTCCATAAAAGAATACGAAAAGAGTATCAACGGAAAACGAGACGGAGGCCACATCGTGAGTTGAACAACGGTACTGGAAAGGGGCGACCGTGCGGTTCTGCAGAGGGGCGGCTTTGCTCCCGACCGAGCTGCAAGGACAAGGACATCGAGCGACTGGAAGAGTCGACGCCGTAGATTTCTCTACGCCGTGAAAAGACACAGTAAGGTCGTGCCAACTTGAACAATTTGTAGATATTAGAAGGAATAATTTGTTTTGGAAAGAAAGTATTAGTACAGGTTCTTTATACCGATATTCTGTAAAAATAGAATCAATCTTTTCTTTCAAGAAAAACTTAGCTAATTGTAAAGTTGCAACTAGGAATTTACGACTGGAATGATTAGGCAAAGTTTTAAGTATTCTTTGAAATTGATTTAAATGAGAGAAAGGAAACAGTGTAGTTAATTATTGAGAGTGTAAGTTGTTTTCTTTTTTTCAGCAGGACAAAATTCTTGTATATGTAAAGTGTTTTATGTTCATTTACTGTAACAGCAATTTAATTAGAATATACTTAAGTAAGTGGAAAGTGATTCGACTTGAGTTTCTGATTAAATGCATTCAATCCACAACGGCCCACACGACCCTGATCCCCGCTATTCTAATTGTATTTTTTTATTTTGCGCCCACCTTGAAAACCCATTCTGAGCTAGCCGGCGGAGGGGTGGGTCGCAATATATATATATATATATATATATATATATATATATATATAGAGAGAGAGAGAGAGAGAGAGAGAGACAGAGAGAGAGAGAGAGAGAGAGAGACTGAGTCAAAAAATATCTGCACCTTTTCTTGAGTTCCAGATTCTTTGTTACTCAACGAAGTTGAAAGATGAATAAAACACCATCAAACCATAATGATCAATTATGGTTTGCATAGCAAATTTGAGCTCCCAAATAAAAGAAAACTTATTTTCATTGCCAAAAAACATGGACTAATATAATACATCTATCAACAAAAAAAATTACACGCCCTTTTCCTACCAAGTAGCAAAAGGAGGGCTCAAGAAAAGATACATAGCAAAGCTAACTTTTTGCCATTGCTTTCCACAGCACCTCCGTTTGCCATCGCTTGTCTCAGTCTTACTTCATGCTCGCTGGTTTTTTCCTTCTTGCAACTTCCCGCAACATCTCAGATCGTCGGCTACGAGATGGGCGTGTCCTCCCGGTTTCTACCACCTCGTTCTCGAGGTCTCCCTTTCTTCACGGTTTTCAATGCGTCCCCGCCGGCGCCAACTATCATGTTTCTTCGCTGCATTTGCAAATCGCCGAAGGATTTCGATGTGAAATCTGAAGGAGCAAGTTTATACTTAAATTGGCAATGTGTAGGCTTCGAAAATTCTTAGAGTTTTGGGATAGCATTTCTGTAATAATGATTCGAGGAATGAACGCTTGTTGATGGAATTTTAACCTCTACAGTGAATAAGATTCGATCTCCTGAAATGGTGCGATAGAATCTTCATATAAGTAGTCACTGCTTCGATCATAAATAATATTAAATTACTCCTGGTTGTTGTATATTTCCATACGTTTTTACAATTGCCACGTAAAGACAATATCAGCTGCTAGCCTTTGCCGCGCAAATGCAAGGAATACAAACTGTGTTCATGCAATGAATACACATGTGTCGCGCACTCCGATTTTCAAAAACGCGTAGAGTTGTATAAGCCATGACAAACGACAAACTCTTGACACCAGGCGAAACATCTTGTCGCAATCACGATCAACGACTACCATTGGTTCCTTTTTCAACAATTAAATAGCTTTTTCGGAGACGCTATCGTTTTCGAAGAAAGCGGTCCCGTCTACACGGAGTATCGCATTATATCACCGCAAGCTTCATCAGTGCTGCGCCCTAGAAGAGGAGTGTTGAACTATGCAGTTAACTTAAATGTATTTGACTCTGCCCCTGTTTGGTTTGAACTGAGCTTTTTTTGTGTGTGGAGATCCCGAGGTTTATCCCGAGGATAACTTATAATTCAGGAATGATACACTCATGAAATTTTATAAAACCTTAGCAGTTCCTTGTGGACTATATGGATGTGAAATTTGGACTATGCACACAAAAATTAGAAGCAGGATTCAGACTGCCGAAATGAAGTTGTATTGGTATCACAAGGAAAGACAGGATTCGTAATGAAGAGATACGCAACTACCTAGGAATTTATAATCTAAATGAAAAAAAATGAGGAATATAGGAAAGCATGGAGAGACCACATAGACAGAATGAAAAACACGCGAATGCCAAAACAGATTCTGAAATACAAGCCAAGAGGAAACAGGAGCATAGGAAAACCGAAGAGAAGATGGCCGGACCAATAATGAGACGCAACGGAACGAAAGTTCTAATGCTTGAAGAAGAAGAAGAAGATAACTTATAATTGCGAACTAGAGCTTTGGCTCCAAAGTTGAAAAATATGAATGTATAAATGTGTTAACAAGGAAGTAAGTGCACTTGCAAGTTTGCAGTATACTTGATGCACATAATATTTATTTTCGAAGCTTCAAATTATTTTTTTTAATCTTGCATCAAAGTATTCACAATCGTAGGTACGTTATTGGGAAATGTTAAGGTTTATTGTTTTTAATTAATTCGTAATTTAATTATATTAACAAATTAATTTTTATTTTGCAATTCAGAATACACAATCACGGGCATTTTTATGCGAAACAAAGCAACACCGGTTAAAGGCCCCGAGGGACACGGCGGACACGAGTTCGAATCCCAAGGTCTACTGCTCCCAAACGAGAGGACAACTAGTTTTTAGCTATATTGTTTCTAAAGTACGCTTATTGAAAGCTTCTCCATTGATCTATTTCTGTGAATAAAGAAAACTACAATTACTATTTTAGCACTAACTGTAAAACATTCCTTTGCTAAAATACTCTTGTACTCTTGTGTGAATTAAATTACCTTGAAACGATAGCTTACGCAGTTAATGGTGGTGTACGTTTCACTAATGTTATCATGTTATCCACTTGGATGTGTCATGCCCATGTTACATTATGTGCATTTGATTCAATAGTTTGTCTTTCTGTTGACTCGTTTCAATGAGGAGGGGGAGATGATTGTTGCATTGCGGAGGTAACACGATCTCTTCTCTCGGATCGGCGTAGGTGGCTCAGGTTGTGGGTGGGTGGTTCTGATGTCACTGCAGTGCCTGTAACTGGGAAGACATAGGGATAGGGTCCCGACGACGGCAGGGTTTTCGACACTAGCTAGGTAGCTAGATCGAATTCATTTGCTATCTCGAAGATGATTCTAGGATGCTCTGATCGGAATTTTTCCGTGGTTTGCGAATGGCCGAGTAGTACCCTAGTAGGTCGGGGCCGGATATCCCTTTCCAGCGGGGGAAGATCGTCGCCACCTCCCGAGGAAAACTCATTCACTACACTTACGGTACTAATAACTTAGCGATTGACTCTGCCGAAATCACTCAATCAATCGTTTTCTCGGAAATATTAACCAATTCTCCTCCAACTCGCTTCCTCATTCATTTCGCAGCCGTACATCATTTGAGGAGTATTTCACTTTCTCCCCCTGGGAGGAAACGCGTCCACTTCCCGCCCGCGCCCATCTACAACCTGTGTCCCTCCACCCGCCGCCTTTCCGTAGCCGCCAGCTCCATTCCGAGCACGTCCCTGCCTCTTCATTAAGCCCACGCCCTGTGTAATTGGCCGAGGCCCCGCCGCGTCGATACACCCGCCCGGGAGGTGGTGGCGAGGACGGCGCTGGCAGGAGCGGTGGTGGCGGGGCGTTGGGGGGGGGGGTGCTGAGCCGGAAGAGTTGGGGGGTGAGAGCGGTGATGGTGAGAGCGGTGATGGTGAGAGCGGTGATGGTGAGGGCGGTGATGGTGAGGGCGGTGATGGTGAGGGCGGTGATGGTGAGGGCGGTGATGGTGAGAGCGGTGATGGTGAGAGCGGTGATGGTGAGAGCGGTGATGGTGAGGGCGGTGATGGTGAGAGCGGTGATGGTGAGAGCGGTGATGACGAGGGCGGTGATGACGAGGGCGGTGATGACGAGGGCGGTGATGACGAGGGCGGTGATGACGAGGGCGGTGATGACGAGGGCGGTGATGGAGGGCGGTGATGACGAGGGCGGTGATGATGAGGGCGGTGATGAGAGGGCGGTGATGATGAGGGCGGTGATGATGAGGGCGGTGATGATGAGGGCGGTGATGATGAAAGCGGTAATGGTGAGGGCGGGGATGGCGAGGGCGGGGATGGCGAGGGCGGGGATGGCGAGGGCGGGGATGGTGAGGGCGGGGATGGTGAGAGCGGTGATGATGAGGGCGATGATGATGAGGGCGATGATGATGAGGGCGGTGATGGTGAGAGCGGTGGTGTGGAGCGTGGGGGGGGGTTAAAACAGGAGTGCAATGTGACGACGCGCAAGCGGTGGCTGGCATCGGAAACCAGGCTAGCGGTGCGGACACGCGAGGACGGGGTTGGAGAGAAGTGACGGCAATGAGACGGCGATGGCCAGCCGGGGGCGGTGGCGGAGGTCGTAGAAGAGACAATGGAACTTCGAGATACGCGGGGGTGATGGTGGTAGCAAGGAGGCGGACTGTTTCATCAAAACTCGATTGTCATTCTTCATTTTGAGGAACAATTCCAGAGTTTAATCGAAAGTTCGAATGCTCAGTGTCTCTTACGGAGGTTCCTGAAGTCACAATGACCACGCAAGCGGTAGCTAAAACTTTGGAATTGTTTTCCAAAAGGAAGCTTGTAAATCGTATTTAAGGTTAAGAAGACAAGCGTACAGGCAGTTACGATATAGGCAGTGATGTGGACGGTGATGATGTGGAGTGGAGTGGAGGTGGATGTGGAGGTGGATTGGAGGTGGATGTGGAGGTGGATGTGGAGGTGGATGTGGAGGTGGAGGTGGAGGTGGAGGTGGAGGTGGAGGTGGAGGTGGAGGTGGAGGTGGAGGTGGAGGTGGAGTGGAGGTGGATGTGGAGGTGGAGGTGGAGGTGGAGGTGGAGGTGGAGGTGGAGGTGGAGGTGGAGGTGGAGGTGGAGGTGGAGGTGGAGGTGGAGGCGGAGGCGGAGTGACGTCACAGGCGACGCGAAGGGTATGGGTCACCATTCGGGAACGGTGAGGTCTAATTGGTTATGCGGTAGCAGAGGCCTGTTGCTCGTATTCTAAATGCATGAGATGGATCGCAACGGGCCGTTCAGATGAGAACAGTGTGGTAGTATGAAAAGGAAATCGGCACCAGTGAAGTGCGTAGAAAGAATAAAGTACTGAGTATTATTATTTGATACTCGAAAAAGGAATTTAATGGAGTCAAGTGTATGCGTGACTGTGTCTACGTGTGTGTCTATGTCTGGGTGTATGTCTTGTTCTTATAATTTGGAGACTTCCATCTACTTCGCCTTCTTCACTACAAATTTGTTTTGGATCGCCAGTGAGAATGGCTTTATCGAGAGGCGCTAGTTTCTACGCTGAAGATCATTACTGAAATTACCACAAAGTTGTCTGGGTGTATGTCTTGTTCTTATAATTTGGAGACTTCCATCTACTTCGCCTTCTTCACTACAAATTTGTTTTGGATCGCCAGTGAGAATGGCTTTATCGAGAGGCGCTAGTTTCTACGCTGAAGATCATTACTGAAATTACCACAAAGTAATTGTCTGCGACCTCTAACTCTTAGGATATTAGTTGTAAGACGAGACAGAAATACGATCGCAAAGTACTTCTTCCTCTTCCTTTGCTTTGGGTACTATTCCCTTTCATTGGTTGGAAAATGCAATTCGTTCAATAGAACATAACGAAACTCGATGTTATGATGGGTATTAATACATGAGTGTGATATTAAGATACGAGCGAGGCACGAGCGAACTTCACACGAGTGCATGAACTCTCGTTACACTGAATTTCATAGGTACTTTTTCCACGACTTTTATAAGTTAAACTTTTACATTGAATAGTTTAGTGGCAGTTGATATGTAGGATTCAGCTAAGGCCACTTACCCCTATCTTCGCATGCTGCTGCAGATGACTGTGGTTACGAGTCCACCTGCGAGGGAGTACTGCGCTAATCAATAGGATCAAAGTGAAATTACGATCCAATTTATTTTAAATAATATTCCACAAAAAATACTAATAATAAAAGAAATTAAAACTGACAAGCATAATATAATATAAAATGCAGTTTTAATGTACACAATCGAACGAAACATTTACTAAAACGATTCTCAATGATTGCCAATACTTGGTTTGTAAACTTCTCTGTGATTGGTCAAGAACCTGTATCATAACGAAATCTGTATCATAATGAGTATCATTATGTAACTGGTTGCAGCCAACAAATGACAGCATTATACAATGGGAGTTGATAAAATAACGTCACACACTTTATGCTTATGATTGCAATTTGGATTCTTTCTTATTTAATATTTACATATCACGTTTCTTTGCACCAATTCATCAAACTATTCTAGCTCTAATGTCATACTACTACAGCAACGCGACCGGAAAGAACTTTGAAGGCTTGAAAGAAGAAAAATCTGAAAGGTTGAAAGAAGATTTATTAGGTTTCGTTTACTTTCCATCGATTTACTTATTTCTCTATCGGTTGTGTCTGTTAAAAATTCAAAGGCAATATTTTCATTCACTTAACATTCAATTTACAACTTGAGCGATGAAATCTGATTACAAACATGTTATGTAGAGAGAAATTGTCTTCTAAAAGCGGAAGTGAATAATTATTTGAATAACAAGTGTTACTATAACTCTGTTCACGAGAATGAAACGTTAGGTTCCGAACACGATTATTCGACGGTCATAATTTTCTCGTATGCAAAATTCAGGTTCAGATAAATTCAATGTGAAATACATAACTGTCCTTGTAACGATATTTTTAATTGTTTTTTTTTTTTGTTTCAATCACACACGCTTAGAGCACAGTGTTCTAGAGAGATTATTACGATTATAAGAAGGATTTATGTTTTTTAAGAAGGAATTTATTTTTTATTTTTCAAAATTTAAGTAGTACTATATGACTTAGTGTAGGGATCACAGAATTTTGAAAATCTGCACACAATTCAGTTTTCCCCATAGCACGTCATAAGCAGTTTTTAAGTGTTTTTTGACGTAAAATAAATAAATAAATAAACCGTATTGACAGCTAGTGCTTTGCCACTACTGACAATAGAACTGCAAATTGCCTTCATGCACTCCTTCATTCAGTGAGTTCGTTTACAGTTAGCTCATTTGTAAACGGCTTCATCACTATCTCTTCCAATGTCATCCCCTTGCATGACGCTCATTTGTTTCCCGACCTGTCAAATTGATCCCATCTTAGAGTAACTCCTCCATAGATGATAATGGCTATCGACAGTTACGATAATACGATATGGATATGATATCGACAACAAATCCACAATAGGGTAGTTTTGCCTGTCAAGCGTTAAAGCAATCGACAGCATTATCGATCTTCAGGGCGTGCGCAGTTTGAGTTGCACACCACTTTTGGGCATCTGCTCACGCGCAGAAGATCGATATTGAAGTCGATTGCGGTAAGCTTCGATGTGCAAAAACTCTCTACTCTCCTGTTGCAGATTTTCTACTGATATCATATCATATCAATCGTCATGTCATATCTATTTTTTTTAAATTTATTTCTTCTTGTTCGACAATACAGTCACGACAATACGACTAGGTAAGTGAGGTTTAAACTCTGATATAATTATTGATTTAATGTTATTGTTAATGTTATTTAATGTTATTGTTATTTGTTATCTATCGAAATTGTCGATAGATGTAGTTGTTCGACCCGAGTGATGTCGTTGGAGCGGCGAGACGCTGCCACTAGCGACGGCCGCAACGCGTCCGCGGGCGTCGCGCTCCGCTGCCGCGGCGGCGGCGGCGGGGGGGAAGGACCTAAGCGGGTCGCGTGGTCGATCCGCACCGCTCCGCTGCCCACTCCACCCGCGCCGCCCCCGCCGCCCCGCCCCCCGCGTCCCTCACCCGCCATTCATGCGCTCCCCGCAGCTCCTCTCCGCGTATCCAAGCGCCTCCCCGCCTCGCCCCGCCATCGCCACCCTCACCCGGCATTCATGCGCTCCCCGCAGCTCCTCTCGGCGTATCCAAGCGCCTCCCCGCCTCGCCCGCCCTGCCCCTCCCCCGCTCTACTGTGCCGCTAGCTCCGGTCCGGACTGTTTCTTCTTCCGGCATGCGGAAGCCCAATCTTGCAGTTTCCAATGTCCGCATTATTCGAATGAGTAGAAATACCCGCGCGGAGTTGGTTTGTGACAAGCCAAGAAGTAAGATTGCTCTGACTGCTATAGAATCCGCATTACAAAATATCGCAAGGGGCCAATGGTAATCATTAACAACAATTTTAGGTGGCACAATAACACCTGCCCATTCTTCATCTCCCATCAATTTGCCTGCGTCCGGAAAATATCGATCTGTTTCTCAATACTGCATTAGTGGGGCTTATGATTGTCTCTCACATTATTTGAGTTCTAATTATTATCGTCTGCGTTTTCATCGTTTATGAAGAGAGGAGACGGTTGACGAACCCTCTTCATGTGAGCAGGCCTTAGGCTACCGTTCAATGCCCCTGGCCTCGCGCGCGCACACCTTCGCAGAGTAACGCCTAGAGGTCACGTCGTTCCGACAGAAGACCCGACCCACATTGTTCATTTCCGGGATGCGTGGTAGGGGACTTTTCTACGTAGCGATGGCTGCCTTTGGGTCAGATATGACTAGATAGATAGACAGATATTTATTATTCTGCAGATAGGTATATACAACCTGCTGGCAGAACTCTACAATTAACATATTACTAATATTAACTTTAAATTACTTAACAACGTCACATTAAATTCTTTAAAGACATAATAGTAATAATAATAATAATAATAATAATAATAATAATAATAATAATAATAATAATATGCTAACAATAATAGCATTAACTACATTTTATGGTTGACCTGCACAGTTATTTTAAATTATTAAATACAAAATTACACGACTGTTTAATTGCACTTCACTTCACTTTTACTTCACTTCACTTCACAACATTTGAAATTCACTTCTCTTTCTACTTCTATATTGCACTACACTGCACAACACGTCACCACACTTCAATACAATACCACTTAGAATATAATTATATATTTAGAACAGGAACGCATTTAATAGTAATTAACACAATAATAATAGCAATAAAATATCAATAATAATCAAATAATAACTGATATAATAATCCAACTTACTAAATTAATGGTTTACAAATATCATTAGTTAATTTATTTTTAAATCTTTGAACACCTGGAGGAAAGGGTTTCAAGGGACTACATAGTGAAGAGTTTATCTATATCAATGTTCATAGTGCCATCTATATCTATATATTGTAATTATCATTCTCAGTAGCGAAGAATCCCTTCTCCTTTGAAAAGATTGCTAAAAATTTTTTCACAGCAGAAGAGGAAGCAAGCGGATGTTACATACTTTGCAATACTTTCTTATATTTATTCAGTAATTAATTATGTGTTCTACATCCATCCAATAGGTACCTCATTCTGCTAAGAATACTGCAATGTAATGTGAGTACCGATCGTTCAGATTTATAAAAACGAAATCTCGCTCGTATTTAACTCTATTTTTAAAATGTTTTCTTAGATGCAGTTTACAAACCTTTTCCTGGAAGAGACCACGGCAAATCAATTCTGCGAAAAATCCAGATAAAAAGGATCACTTTGGGGCCGCCGGTTAAAAGTTTTACCAATGAAGTCAAGAGCTCACAACGTTTTGCGCCCGCCAGTACACACTTAACTTAATTATTTCGAGCTAGCATGCTAAAAGTAGTACGCCATTGATATAATTTCTCAGCGTTGGGAGAAGGCCTTTAGGAGCGAGGCATTCGGCGAATTTGAGTCCGTCACGCTTCCTGCACCGCTGTACCCTGTCCGGAGAGTTCCGTTTATCGCTTTATGGCGCCGCCATGGGCACCGCACTGACCACGAGCCGTGAACGCTACCTCGCCCCCTCCCCTTCTCTTGTCTCCCCGTCGTGTCCTCTCTCAGGGCAACAACTGTTGTCATTGCAGCGTCTCTGGCCGGGAAGCGCCAGAGTCCGCGGTCAGACGGTGGCGGATGGTCAACACTTGCCTGATAACACGGTCTTATTCAACCACTGTCTAGAGGAAAATTGTAGCGACAGGCTGCTCTGATCGACCACACGAACGGAAATACTGGCCAGAGACCACACGCGTTATTTTCTTCATCTTTGTTCCCTCCTCTCTCTTTACACACACAATTACAAACTACATATACGTCGGTAGACTAGTCACAAGCTTAGAACTTGTCTCGCCTGGGGTGGAGCCCCTCTAGCAGTGGTGCAGTACCTGTTGGGAGAAACTCCCGCAAGCTGACTTGTACGGAGGATACCACGTGCCTGAGCAGTTCACGCGCTTGGAAATAAAGTAATCAGTCAATCAATTGTTGTACCCTGCCCTTGGTACCAGAGCAGTATCCCTCGCTCCCCACTGCTCAGCTGTTTCCACATCGGGTAACCTGCTGTTCGGAAGACATTCCGAAGTGACGAATAGAATTCGCGAATGTAAACTTAACGAGAATTACCGAAGCTCGCCATGTTGCACTTTCAGAGCAAACAGATGTATGTCCCAAAGAGAGATAGGCAATTTCAGAAGCTTCGGAGACTGCAATGATGGAGGGTATACAGATGGACAGGTGCCACCGAGGAACCTGGAGGAGTCTGGCATCCATAGGGCGACTATAGGGCGACTTATTGTAATGCGTTTGAACCAGTTACTGTTATTTGATACATTTTTTCCCTATTTTTTCATGTTGACCGACTGTAAGCTAACAACGATTGACACTCACAACTTCGTTCCTGCCTCCGCTTGTGTACATCGCCCCACAGTCGTAGCCTCTCCCGGTCATAGAGCAGCCTCACATCCACACAGCACACCTATTTCCGGCAACAATCTACCGTGCCCAAGCGACTCCTAACTGTACCATAGAATTAAATAGATAATCATTTGTTTCCTGACATTTTGGCGGTATCGTTTGTGTTAATATCCTGCATTGTAGTTTGTGTATTGTGAGTGTTATGTAGTGTCTTAGTCACTACAAAACACTAATATACTACACTACTTAGTTTCGGGGTATAAAATGCTGAAGAGGTGGTAGAAAAAAAGTTGAAAACAAGTAACTTTCCAGGAACAAAGGAGAAAAGTTCAGAGAATAAAGATGAAGATATTGATAACCCAGAATATACACCAGTATTGTGTTAATATGTGTTGTTACAAAATCTGCATTTCCAGAAAACTATTAATTTTTGTCTTCGTGTACATTTTTCTCAGAAACTATGATAAAATTAATTTTTAAAACTCAGATATTAAGAATTTTACCAAAAATGGTAAAAAATATGTATGTGGGTCAAAAAGATATTTAACAAAGTAAATGACATTGAATCGCTATTAAAAAATATGAAGTGTATGAAGTGTATGTGTGTATGAAGAACATTGCCATAAAATAGTTGTGTGAAATTTTAAACAACTTCATAAAATAGTTTTAGAATAAAGGTACATAAATACAACGCAAATAACATTACAGAGATAAAGTGAACAACCTCCCCTTAAAGGGAATAGTATTGTTCTGATTTGCACTTCCAATAGCATATTTACTACAGCAAATATACTCTTACACTCAAAGTTTATTTATTTATTTATTTATTTATTTATTTATTTATTTATTTATTTATTTATTTATTTATTTATTTATTTATTTATTTATTTATTTATTTATTTATTTATTTATTTATTTATTTATTTATTTATTTATTTATTTATTTATTTATTTATTTATTTATTTATTTATTTATTTTACTTCAAAAAAATTTATTTATTTATTTATTTATTTATTTATTTATTTATTTATTTATTTTACGTCAAAAAAGTTAAAACTGCGTATGACGTGCTATGGGGAGACGTGAATTGTGTGCACATTTTCAAAATTCTGTGATCCATACACTAAGTCATATACTACTTGAATTAAAAAAAAAGGTTACCATGAATAATCGCAAATACAAATAAACACCTCGTTAGTAACCGTGATCTCGACCAACCCCTTTGTTATATGCGAACAGACTGTAATAGTTAGTATCATCACACAACTCTGTTAACGTTCGCAGCACAAAATCTCGCGATGGAGGTGGAAGTCTTTGGCGAAGGCCTTTTACATGTCGTCGATGTAAAAGCTGTACTCCATAATAGGTTTATTCCTCGCTGCTGGTTGACTCTACGTACCTTCGTGCGAGATGCTCTTGTCTTCATGAGGAGAGTTCAGTTCACACTTGGACGTAGTTGAAAATTATGTCATATGCTTTGAGATGGTGGTATGTAACCGAATAATACAGTTGGTTGTAATAACAACCGAATAAAGTATCAGCATTATCGATCCTCGTGTCGGTACTTCCAAAATCGACTGAAATCGAAGCATAACTTCAAATATGAAAATACACAGAGTTACTTCATTTTCAAATATTTATAAATATTTTAAAAATAATTTTATGCATTATCATTATTCCCATATATTATTTATAAAATATTTGTGTGGACTAAATAAATGGAAGATTTATTTAGTAGTATTTCTATATGCTACAGCTACATGAATGGCTAGAATTAGACGAACAATCAGTTTATTATGCATTTTCAAATATCGATTCTGCAGGTTTGCTATCGATACCTGGGTACAACGATTTTACCTGGGTGACCCAATGTGAGCAAGGAATCAACTAGTCATTTCTTGTGCTTGGGTTAGTGATTTTTTTCCTGGTTTTCTTACATGAAATGTAAATGTATTTCTTTGTCAAGTCTGAGCAAAGCTTAAACTTAGAGCTTATCCCAGCTGATGCGGTGCCTCGCTGGTGGCAGATACCTGGTTGGAGAAACCCCCGCTAATGGATGGCGCCGGATATCGCACTAACTGATCACTAACTAACTGATCACTAACTAACTGATCACAACTAACGGAACCCACTAACTAACTGATCACTAACTAACTGATCACTAACTAACTGATCACAACTAACTGATCACTAACTAACTGATCACTAACTAACTGATCACTAACTAACTGATCACTAACTGATCACTAACTAATTGATCACTAACTAACTAATCACTAACAATGAATCAATCTCGCTGCCTCCGCCTCCAGTGCAGAGCGCCTCCGAAGGTGGGCGTTCTCCTGCAGCGAGGCCATCTCCCGGGCCACGCGCTCGGCGCCCGGGGCCCCGGACGGCGGGCGGGCGGGCGGGCGGACGGGGCGCTGTTTGTTTGCCCAAGTGACTCTTCCGGACTGTGCGTGTACGCACGCGGCAGCCTGCGTGAGCGCGCGCGTTGCTTCGGTTACTGCCCCCCCTCCCCCATTCTCCACAAAAAGCTGCCGGAATGACGCTTCATAAAACCGTGTTAAATATTTGTATTACACTTTTATTCCGCTCTATCATATTTTCTTCTACGTCTCGTTGGGTGCCTTGTGTTCAGGTTTCGGCTTCTTTTCTTTCACTCTGCTGGAATTATTGTGGCCTGTTTGCGCTGAAAAACGGTGATTCTGGTGTGAGCATTTGAAGTTGCGAGTCCACAATGGAAGTTTTGTTGATCGAAAGGTATTACATTGAAGTCCCGAGGGTGGAACATTCGTTTTCGACACTTGCTAATTACCTGTTTTGATGCTAACCATGGTCTGTTTGGAAAATCAAGAGGTCTAGAACAGTTTCTTCACACAAACTAGGGAGATTGTTTAGAAAAATGTATCAAATTCATCTATTCACGAATATTGTAGCTGTCTAACTTAGTCATATTTTTAATAAAACTAGTTGTTATACGTAGCATTCCTAAACTGTTTCTCCTTTTAGTGTTATTACACAACAGTTACTAAGATGTTTCAAAAAAGTGCATGACATCATTTAGAAATATAAAATGAATGAATTTATACAGAAAACATCGAAGCCATAATGAATACAGATGATTGAAAAATAAATTGGAAAGTTAGAACATGATTTAATCGTGGAATGAATATTATTGAAAAATGTCTTGGAAAGTTGGAACATATCTTAAAGTTTCGGCAGCAAAAATGCACATAAAAAAATAGACGTGTGTGAAATATGTCAATAGAAAAGTTCTACATATTTATTATACGGAAAATAGCCATCCTTCAAAACATTGTTTCATGTCGTATAGCGATAATCTCGAAGATAATGAAATAAGGGAGGTTTGCATATTCTGGAACAACTCTTCACTGTGAACCCAGAGTTCAAAATCTTTCTGAAAATGCAATGAAATGTTGAATTTTCACCAAGATCTGTACATGTGTGCTGCACGGAAATATGGCTAAGAAATCCTTTGATCAGCTTACCATAGAAACGTAATCCACCCCATAATTATAAAAAGAGTTTCTTTCATATGTCAGGCGATTACTAGACATTTCTTTCACATACACTCTCTTTGAATTTAAAAGCACTCTTCACTCGATTTTCGAAACTGGACAACTAAATCTAACTACTGTCGTAATTTCCAAGTTTCAGTTCAGAAGCTTATAATCTAACAGAATTATGCGTGACACATACACATTCGTATATAAAAATCGGTTTTCGGTTACAAAAATGCTTGTATCTCCTCTCCACCTGCACCAGTCTTAAATATCTTGGGGATAAACTGATGCCACTGCAGTGCCTCTGACCGGGAGGAACTAGGTTCGATTTCCGACGGCTGCAGGATTTTCGACGCTAGCTTTTCAGCTAGGTCGAATTCAGTCGCTGTCTGGAGGAGAATGGTAGCGTCCGGCTGCTCTGATCAGTAGTTTTCCGTGGTTTCTCCGATCAACAGCAGGCGAATGCCGGAACAGGACCCTACCAAACGGGTCACGAACCGCGCGGGATCTGTCCTTCCCCTTCCTTGTCCTATCCTCTCCCCTTATATACTCACTTACACTAACATGCACTACACCATATTCCGGGAGACCGGTCGGGAGCTTAGAGCGTATCCCGGCTGGGACTGTGCCCCGCAGGTGGGAGATACCTGGTTGTGGAAAACCCCGCTAATCGACGGTAGGTCGGCGCCGGATCTCGCTATCCAGAGGGGGATGATCACCGCAATCTCCTGAAGGAAACCGGGACCTACGGGACTGATGACCTTAGTATTTGACGCGCCGGGAATCACTGACAATCAATCAATCAATTAATCATCTTTGGACACTAATAGACCTCAATCGTGATGTGTGTGCTAAATTCAGCTGAAAAGAACTACATATTTTTTAAAGGATGAAAAGTGACAAGTGAATTCTACAATTTTTCGTAGAATTATTTGACTCGCCACTGTGGGGAACAGTATGATCTTACACTGTTTAGGTGTCTCGACTTGATTAAGATAAAATTACAATGGATTTGTAACAATACACAAAAGAAGTTCCTCCTGATTCTCAACTGGAAGTGCAGATCCCTCGACCATTCATGGCCCATCAGTTTTGTCATTTTGGAGCTCATGTAGTATATACTCTTTGAATGAAACTATCTTAATCGGAACTATCTCGAACACAAATATGCTGCAGTTTGACGTTTGAGCTTCCCGATTTGCCAGTTGCATCACGCTCGTGGGCATTGGCGAATGCTGATTTATTGCTGCTTAAAATGATTTTAGGAATAATTTAAAAATGATGAAAATAGAACATGTTCTTTTTCATACACTTTTTTATAAAACTCTAAAATTTATTGGGTGAAAGCTAGATTTTATAAAATTTACATTTATGAAACCTTTACAAAACATTTGTACAGAAAATATAACCGTGCGCAACAGGTATTACGCGGGAACGTAATTTTCTCTCTTAATGATTTTATTTTATTCATAAAAATGCTCATCGTTTCATGAATTATGCAGACATTTAAAATTTCACTTCAAACGAAGGAAAAAACACTCTGTCTTAAAAACGTAAGGTAGGAGGAAATGCTTTTTTTCTCATTTGACCCGAAGAGACTCAAAACATATTAAAACACGGAACCCTCTAAAGACAGACACGAGAGAACTATTGTATTAAACAACTTAGAGCTTACAATCACACTTCCTGTGAGCGTGTTTTACGAGTTAGTTCTCTCTGTAGGTTGTAGCATGCGTCTTGTTGCTTAAACCCGAGCATCAAATGGATCTCCCGAACGCAGCAGAACTGCGTAGTGGAGGGTGTCCTGAACCTCGCCAGGAAGCCGCGTCAGGGCGAGACGGCACAATGGAGCCACGCAGGCGGCTGCCTGCGCATCAGACGCGGCCACCGGGAGCCGACCGGCGCCTCCGCGCTGCCCACACTCGGCGCCCGCCCCGCCCCTCCCGCCCAACCGTCCCGCCCCGCCGTCCACGCGGCCTATAATTATTGTGTTATTTGACCTTCAGCGCTGGGATTCCTTCTCAGACAGACGCGCGCGACTATATTGAATTTCAAATTAAACGCCCCAGTTTTTTGTGGCGACACGCCGCGCGGCGCCGCACCACGCCGCCACGCCGCCACGCCGCCTTGATTCTTCGTCCCCACCACCACACCCCGTCACGCCTCCTTTCCGGAAACCCCCCCCCCCCCCTCTCCTTCCAAACCCTCATCCTCCCAAACACCCTTCCCCCAAACCCTTCCACCCAAACGCACCACCCCAGACTGTCCCCTTCCAAACGCCCCTGCTCCAAACCCCCTCCTCAAACGCTCCTCCCCAAATGCCCCTGCCCAAGAGCTCCTCCCTCCAAAAACTCCTCCCTCCAAACGCCCCTCCCCCAAACGCCACTCCACCAAAAGCCACTCCCGCAAACGCCCATGCCCCAAACGCCCCTCTCCCAAACGCCCCTCTCCCAAACGCCCCCCTCACAAACGCCCTCTCCCAAACGCCCTCTCCCAAACACCCTCTCCCAAACGCCCCTCTCCCAAACGCCCTCTCCCAAACGCCCCTCTCCCCAACCCCTCTCCCAAACGCCCCTCCCAAACGCCCTCTCTCCAAACGCCCCTCTCCCAAACGCCCCTCTCCCAAACGCCCCTCTCCCAAACGCCCTCTCCCAAACGCCCTCTCCCAAACGCCCCTCTCCCAAACGCCCTCTCCCAAACGCCCTCTCCCAACGCCCTCTCCCAAACGCCCCTCTCCCAAACGCCCTCTCCCAACGCCCCTCTCCCCAACGCCCTCTCCCAAACGCCCTCTCCCAAACGCCCCTCTCCCAAACGCGCCTCTCCCAAACGCCCCTCTCCCAAACGCCCCTCTCCCAAACGCCCCTCTCCCAAACGCCCCTCTCCCAAACGCCCCTCTCCCAAACGCCCCTCTCCCAAACGCCCCTCTCCCAAACGCCCTTCTCCCAAACGCCCCTCTCCCAAACGCCCCTCTCCCAAACGCCCCTCTCCCAAACGCCCTCTCCCAACGCCCCTCTCCCAAACGCCCTCCCAAACGCCCCCTCCCAAACGCCCCCTCCCAAACGCCCCCCCCCCCACCCCCCCCAACGCCCCCTCCCAATCTCAAACGCCCCTCTCCAAAACGCCCCCCAAAACACCCACCAAAGCCTTCCGCAGCGGGCCATGTCTCTGCTCTCTAACGCCTCCCAAATTCGCCCTGCCTCCTATTCCCGCCTCCTGCGCACAGCCTCTTCGATGTTCACCCCATCCCAACCCTCCCCTCCCATGCCGGTGCACCAGCTTCCCTCTACCTCCATCGCAACTCGCTTGCTGCCGCCCCGCCCAGCCGCCTCTTCACCTCCTCTGCCCGCACAACCTCTGCTCTTTGCTTTCCCGCCGCCCAGCCACCTCCCCGCTTCACAGGCAGTGGGGTTTGAATACTTAATTCTCCTCCTCCTTCTGGGCTCCGTATAATTCCTGGACGTTACACGGACCTTAGTCGGATGGCGGGCGTCCGGCTGATACGCAGAGAGCGGCCACGCGATCATTAGGACTATGCTCCCGAGGGATGTTCGGGTTTACACCCTGATTACAATGGAGCGACGCTGGCGTGCGGGGATCGGGGGAGGGGGCGGGGCGTGGGCAGAGGCTCTGGGCGCTAATGGGGAGGCGCGGGATGAGGGGCTGCCTGTTCGCTCCACCTGCCATTGCCGCCGCCGCGCGAGACCGGCCGTCGAACGCGCGTAGCGTTCCGGACGAGGTGCTGAGAGAGGAATGCCTGCCCCCGTGTTACTTGACCGCCCCGTGGGTGGAAGTGGAATAATAGAACGGAGAACAGAAGACCTCTGCTGGCAACTGGTGTTAGGTATACTGCTGATGAAGCACTGAAATCTAGAGGCCTTGAATCTCTCGGGATGGAATTCGGGGAAGGGACAAGGTTAAAATGTCAGCTAATTGGTTGGATCGAACGAACATTCTTGTCTCGTTTCTGAACGTTAGTGGCTTTTATTGAGCGTCCCATGTAACTGTTAGAATGATTGGTGAACTAAGACCCATCTTTCTTACCCTTTCTTTCCGTTTCTTTTCATAAGGAGGTTCAATTGTCCTGTCTAAAATTCCCCATCCCCTGAATTGTCCTGCAGGTGATTTCACAACAACCTGTGACGCAGTTTTGGTATTAGGTGAGAAACACATTCGAGTTACTCCATTTGAATATTATGATAGACAACATGGAAACTGGCTTTCATAACAAAAGTCTTCGTTTTCTCTCTTTCACCTCATTGTTTTCTGAAAGTATGTCCATTGCATTATTCTACCACAATCCGTACTCTCTCACTTTGGTCCTTGTGGCAAGGGAGAGCATTCATCATGTCTTTACGTTAGGTAATTAATTAAAGGTAATTAATAGACCTGGAGATGTGAGTTCAGGAAAGATTATAGCAAAGTATTGTGCTAATTGCATAAGGAGACGTGAACAAAAAACACTTCCTCACATATTCCTCATTAGTTACATTATGAAAATATTAATTTTCAAGTAGTGTATCAGGGGAATTTGTCGCCAAAGGGCAAGAGCGATGGATGTTCAGGTTCTTCAAGAGTTATTTCAGCTTGCGCATATTGACAAACTGATTAATAAATTATAATATGAATGACAGAGAGCGTGAGAGTGAGAGAGAGGGGGTGAGGGTGATAGAGAGGGGGTAAGAGTTATAGAGAGGGGGGGTGAGAGTGAAGAGAGGGGGTGAGAGTGAGAGAGAGGGGTGAGGGGATGGAGAGGGGTGAGAGTGAAGAGAGGGGGTGAGAGGGGAGGGGGTGAGGAGATTGGGTGAGAGAGGATGAGAGTGAGAGAGATGAGAGTGAGAGAACAAGTAGCTGACATGATGTAAAGTCGGAAACCACAAAGTAGCTTGTGTGAAAGTTGTCTGAAACGTACGAATTACGCGATGTCGAGCACCGAATGTCGGAGAAGCTTCCGATTTCTGTTGTAGGGTGCGGGCGCGGTGCCGAGGATGGGGCCGGGAGTGGCGGGGAGAATAGACGGGGAGAGGCATCTAGGTCGAAGCGCCTCCTGATAAGATAACCGCAGCGCTCGCGCCGCCCCGCCCCGCCTGCCCCAAATTAGCGCGAGAGCCCGCGCTGCGACGCGATGCGACGCGACCCACCACTGCGCCACCGCCCACTGGCGACAACGGAGCGACAATGGGGGAGGTGACGGTGGGGAGATGTTTCTTCCTTTGCATGTTTTCTTGCAATTTGTTCCTAATGGAACATGTGGCAAATTGGTATAACTTTAAAAGGCATTTTACAAACATTTGCCCAATGTTTCTGTGGGTGCAGAACAAAATACACTTGGGATGAATACTCTTTCAGTGACGGTACTCCATTAATTTCTGTTATTCCGAAGGTTACAGACTGCTCTAAAAATACATGGTAAAACATACAATTAAAGAAACAACACACATAAATATAAAAACAGATAACTATTAGTCGTCTAATGGTGATGGTGGCAAAGGGTTTAGTAACAGCAACAATAATGAGAACCACATCGCTGGGTCGAACACCAGTCGATGTGAGGCCGATAGCGACGGAACTACTGATGGCGTGATTGAACTCGACTGATGGCACTCCACTGATGACGTCATTGAAAAATCGGTTTTGAAGTAAGAGGTTCTTGGCGTGACTACACCACCAGCCCTAAATTTGAACATGAATTCGCCATGTTAGGCAACACCTACTCGCTCCAGACAATATAATAGCATGGGGCGACGGTGCATGGTGAGCAACGGCGATGGTGATAGTTCAATGAAAGCAGTAGCAATAACAATTGTGACGGCAGTGTCCGCGAGAGCAGTGGTGTCGATGGTAGGCGGAGGCAAATGGCAGGGTGCTGTGAAGGCCGAACTTAGTATGGAGGAGCCGGTGACTTCAATAAGTTTAGTTTAGTTAATTAATTTAGTTAATTAATATTACGTTTAATAATTTAGTTAATTTTACGTGGAGAGACTCGGGCCATCAGGCCCGCTCTTCCGTCTAACCACGCAAATTTCGATACGCTTCTTTCACCTCCTAGCGGAGAAAGGAGGTATTATCTTGTGCGACGAAACTAGCAGATCTCAATTTTGCTCAGAGGATTCTTTTAGGCTTTAGGATCGTTTACATGCAGTAAATCTACTACATGAGACAGCCGGCTTTACGTCCCTTCCGAAGGAAGGCGTACGATGGATTTTTTCGCCCTTGAAAATCCACGTCTTCGATTGGGTTTGAACGCGCCAACTCGGGTACAACAGTTCGGTACGCTGACCGTTATACCACCGAATCCGCTGAGTGAGAAGATGAAGGAGGCGTTCGCAGCGTCAAGTCAGCAACGTAGTCGTTTAATGTAACCCAAATAACACTACAAGCTAACGTGATGCGCCATAGGAGGACATTGTGATTCAGCCACTAATTAAGATGTCAATGTAAAAATATAATTCAACAGTTACAGAGATGATGATATATTGTTTTTTCGATTAAACGGATTTTGTTTGAGAATGCAGATAAAATTAAAAAATGCAAACTAAAATAAGTTTTCCCAAACCATAAAATACATATGTCTTAAACACAAGTCCAACGTCTAAATCTTCTGAAGTAAAACCGATCTACACCAAGAGAGACTTATTGTTCGCCAAATTTAATGAATGTTCTGTTAATGATTCAACTTTGAAAGGATTATTTGAATACCAATAAATTAAACACTTCTAATTGTTGATAGATTGCAAGAAATCGTAACAAGTTTTCGGTATTGAAAACTCACGTGTATGGAAAGAAAACCATATTTACAAAAACGATATACATTATTACTTTTCCGGGGGCCAACGGTAACATATGATGGTTGTGGAGGTACATTTTGTATTGGGACTCATTTGTAGCTTGACTCTCGCAAGAAAAACAGAAAAGCCAACTGGTGTCCGACAATGGCCGGTGATGCCACCAATGCAAATAAACTGATGAAGCCTTCGATTGTACAGATAATCGAGTGGCCGAACTGCTGAAACCACAAACGATTAAGTGCTTAAACAATATTTGCGTAGAACCTGAAGGAGTCAAATAAAAAGGTATGTTAAAAGATTAAATAATGGAGCTGAATCTTTGTCGTGAGCAAGATTGACATCAATACATGTTCATGCTTTGGTATCATTCACTTAATAGGTTTTGAAATTAAAATCTGTGAATTATCATAAAACGATACAGAGGAAAAAATGACTAGCCATAGTTGCGACTTAATAAAAGCTTTTAGCCACTTTACTTTCATATCTGAAACTTGTTAACTATAAAGCGTAATTAATACCTTATGAATACCTCTGAAATGTATAAATATCGATGGGATAAATATATGGTTATACATGAGAATGTAATTTCAATAAGTGATTTGCTTGTTAATTATTTAGATGTCTTGCTATAATGTAGTCCATGACACAGGACAATTGAACTGTTATTGTAAGTTTATTTCGTTCAGAGTCTACTGTATTAAACGGTCTTTGGTAAAACATTTTACTCCTACATATGTATTGCTTATTAGTCATATTTGTACATCACCCATCACTTGGAAATATTTTACGGCGGATTCTAGACCGCTGTGTATTATGAACATCTGTTGTTTTATAATTTTTCCCTTATATTTAAATAAGTTAGTATCAATTTTCTGAAAACTTGTTTTCCTAAAATAAGTCTGTCAGCTCATTTAGAATCTTGTATCTGATATCTCAAAATACAAGTTCCACGGTGTATTTTGAAAAGTAAATTTATTTGCAAACTGCTATATACTTATTTACATGCCATTTATGTCAATTATGACGAGCTATATGTGAAAGATCCAAAAAAGAGATGTAAGTTCTAAAGGAATAAACGTATTCCGAGGGTATTAACGTACTTCGATAGCTCCAACTCAATTTATCAATTCTGCATGCTTAAAATCTTTTTCCTATTGCTCCTTATCTATCATTCTTCAAATACTTCCTTTTACTGAACCTGTATATTTCGCCATTATTCTGACTGCTTCTTCTTTCTTTCTGTTTTGTCCCTACATTTGTATTCTCATTTACTCTTCTCCCTTTTCCCTTTCTTATTCTATCTCTTTGGCCAGCCTTATTATTTCTCTTTATTTATCCTCCTTCTGTCCATCCTTTCTTCAACCTTTCCTAATTCCTTCCGGGCATGCTATTTAAGAGTTTCTCATTTCGTTTTGTGATAAGTGGTTCACTCTCAGCTGTCTTCCTTCCCCCAAGGCTCCCGCGTGTGTCCGATGAACCCAATCACTCTGGGACCGTCCCGTCGAAAATAGGCTCCTGAACCACATGGCGCGCACGTGAGGTCACCGGCTGGCGCCGAGTGCAGTGTGGCGCGGGCAACGCGTGCCGTCTGCCACCGGCCGCGCACAGCTGCTCATCTCTGCCGCCGCCGTCACCACCTTCAACTCAGACACTCCCTCCGCCACTCCCACTTCCACTGCCACTGCCACTCCCACTCCCAATGCCATTCCTACTGCCATTGCCACTCCGACCGCCACCGCCCCCGCCACCGCCACGACCCCCCCTGCCGCCCCCGCCCCCGCCCCCGCCCCGCCACCGCCACCGCCACCGCCACCGCCACCGCCACCGCCACCGCCACCGCCACCGCCACCGCCACCGCCACCGCCACCGCCACGGCCCCGCCCCCCGCCCGCCGCCCCCGCCCCGCCACCGCCACCGCCCCGCCACCGCCACCGCCACCGCCACCGCCACCGCCGCCACCGCCCCGCCACCGCCACCGCCCCGCCACGCCGCCACCGCCACCCGCCACCGCCCCCCGCCACCGCCACCGCCCCGCCCCCGCCCCCGCCACCGCCCCGCCACCGCCACCGCCACCGCCGCACCGCCACCGCCACCGCCACCGCCACCGCCACGCCACGCCCCGCCCCCGCCACCGCCCCGCCCCGCCCCGCCCCGCCACCGCCCCGCCACCGCCACCGCCACCGCCACCGCCACCGCCACTCAGCTTCCAACTCAACTTCCCCCTCCATCTTCGCTTCAACCTTTGCCTTTGCTTTCTTCCCCCCCCCAACTCGCTCCAACTCAACTTCCCCCCTCTTCGCTCAACCTTTGCCTTTGTTTCCGCCCCTTCGCCTCCGTCTTCGCATCCGCCTTCGCCGCCCCTTCCCCGCCTTCGCCTCCGCTTCGCCCCCATCGTCCTGCACCGCCAACTATCTACCTCGGCCTCACCCCGCCAACTACTGTCCCTCACGTCCGCTCTACGTTGCCTTTTCCTCCACTTCGTTCCCGTCACTGCTCCCACCTCCTCCTCCACCTGCGTCTCCATCCCCGCCATCACGTCGTCCGCACCTCCGCATCCGGGCGCGTCCCGCCCCCCAACGCTACCGTTTTTATCAAGGTTTCCACATAACGTCTTCCAACAGACACCCACCGACCCTTCCAGAGATTCCCAGTCGCCTTGTTTCCAATCAACTCATTTCTACGCGGGCGGGAAGCACTCCTTTCATTAGCCGCGTGTCCCAGCGCCCTCTACGGTGTCGAAAGTCCCTGCTCCGCTGTTCTTTTTCACATCTCCACATAATCAAGATGCCTTCGGTGGATGGAAGATAAGTTGGCAGGGATGATGTGTAAAGTTAGTGTACAGGCTTGTGCTAAGTTTTAAGGCGTTTGCACCAAAATATACCTACACACGACAAAGTTTGAAAACTGAAAGTTCTATGAGGACTGACGTATAAATATCGATGAGTGTGGTGTCTATAGCTGTAGATGTGATTCTCAATTAAAGCACTGGTGTTCTCGTATCACCTTATAACACACCTGAAACATCATTTCATTCATAATTTTCTCATTTTCATTCAAACTTGATTATCATTATCAACATTCACTCATTGGAAAGGCAAAGGGAAACCACTATGGTCACCTGCTAGGAAAAAACGATAAGGTCACCTACTAGATACAAAATCGTAATCCTCTTCCCTCGTCATCACTGAGTGATGAATATGACGCTCATCATTCCCATCTCTGTCCGTTCTACAAGCCTCGCACGAGTGTGGCCGTGAAGTGTTGCCTTTGTGGTCGTCCATCGTGCACGGAGCGGGTAATCCCTTTATCCCGGGCGGCGCTCAGGTGTCTCTGCAAGGGCTGCGCGTCGCCTGACAGACGCGGCGGCGGCGGCGGCGGGGGCGCGCTGCGCGGCGCCCGACCTTCGGCGTTTGGCTGCGCACCTGCCCTCCGGCTGCGCGGCCCGCCTTCGCATCTGCCTCGGCCGCGCGCGCCCGCGCCCGCGCGTCTTTGCTCGAGTTTGTTTGCGTGCGGACGCGCTGCGGCGGTTAGGTCTAACGCTGTTGCCGGGAGCGGTAGCTCAGTGCATCAACTGATGTCATTGCAGTGCCTCTGACCCGGAGATGCTAGGTTTGAGTCCCGATGATGGGTGGATATTCGACCCCGCCTTGTCAGTTAGGTTTGATTTAGCTGCTGTCTGGAGGAGAATTCTAGCAGCCGGCTGCTCTGGTCGGTAGTTTTCCCTGAATGTTAGGCGAATGCCGCAGCAGCACCATAAAGGGCCATGAACCACGCGCTCTTTTTCCTTACTCTTTGCCCTATCCTCACTCCTTACTTACACTTTCATTTCACTACCACACATAGCGGTAGCGTAGAGCGCGTCCTACTGGCACGGTGCTTCGTCAATGGAAGATACCTGGTTGGGGAAAACCCCTCTAATGGACGCGTAAGTCGGCGCCAGGTCTCTCCATCCAGCGGAGGAATATCACAGTCACCCCCCGAAAAAGGAAAAAAATGCACTACACTTACGGGAATAATTAACCTATCCCTTGGCGCGCTCGGAACTGCGAAAATATGCATCTCTCAATAATTTCGACGTGTATTCAGAATTCAACTTTTAAATGGGTAGGGATCCCAGAATTTAAGACAACATGTCTTAAATTCTGGGATATATAGTTCTCTCCTTAGTACGTCACCCACAATTTTTAACTGTGTTTGACATTAAATAAATTTAAAAAAAGTAAATAAATGAATAAAAAGTAAATAATAAATAAAAGAAGAAAATAAATAAAAAGTAAATAAATAAATAAAAATAATGTCAACGACCATTCTACAGCTTCTGCGCCACTCGTGTCGGTTGGCGCGAACCGGTACGCAGCCGGGCGGCGCGTTCTCTGATCGCCAATGGCCCTGGCAATCGAGTTACGTGTCACGTGACACCGTGCTACATCACTACGCGTAACAAGATATGCTTTGAGATCGCGTCATAGACAGATGAGGGCTGTTGCCTCGCTGAGAGCGAGATCAAACGGATGGTAACTCGTGTACCGTGTAACATCTTGTTAAGACGATGAACACTAACGATAGCAAATGTGATGTGAAGTAGTGATCCCGAAAAATGTAGAATTTAGAATCAGCAAAGCAGAATCGCATAATCTGAAGTGCTAGTTTTGTTTCTATGAAAATATCTGAAAATTCGTTGCATTTTATTGTGTAGCATTGCGCACTACGAGTAATGCAGTATGTACATTTTTCCGTACTCATAATCTCATTTCAGAATGTATTGAGTTTCCCTTAAGTGCATTTTGTGTATAATGTTTATTACCATAAATGTAACATCATTTTCTGTGCACGTCTTCTAGAATTCAGTGGGAAATACAATTATTCAATTTATCGTTTCCATGTTGTCGCAGCAGCAAGTATTATTCCGATGGACAACATGGATAAGAGCCAAAATTTATTGCCTTTTTCTCCTTGAAAATATATTTTATTACATGGGACATTTTTGTTTTCAAATTTAAGTAGTATATGACTTAGAGTAGGTATCACAGAATTTTGAAATTGTGCACACAATTCACTTTTCCCCATAGCATACGTAGTTTTTAACTGTTTTTTGGCGTAAAATAAATAAATAAATATCAGTTGTTAATATTTTGTTGCTCTACTTGTACAATGTTTTTGATATAACTGCTGCTAGGTATTGACTACATATTTCAGAAATGGGTTGAAAAATGACATAAGGAGCATGTTATATTTAATTCAAAGAATTTTTGTCTTGTAGGAATTCATGAATGCATTCACTGTTGGTACTAGTTGTTTCGCAGTTTATTATGTGGTTCAAGATAAGGATTATCGTAACTGGCCGAGAACGTGTTAGCCTTATCTACAAGGACTGAGCGAACACACGAGCGTAGTCGCTTCCGATAGTCATCTGTCTGGGTAACTGCTGTGCGCTCACTGGTCCACGGATCTCTTGTAGCATCTTCGGCGCCGACTCGATTGACGGCACAACGGTGTGTTGAGAACGATCAGTTACGGCGCGGACAACGCGCGTCATTCGACGCTTCTGGCGCGCGGGTCTGAGTGACGGGACACGTTCTTCTAGTTAAACGGCCTCACGCGGCCGAGCATGAAAGCGCAGTCATACCTCCAAAGCGCCAAGTTGGGGAACAAACCTGTTTCCTCTTCTCATCCCTTGCAGCGGAGCCTACGTTTTATGAGTTTGTGAGTGTCCACAAATCAGGGGTAGCGTTTGGAATTAAGAAGAAAAAATATTCTGTGTTTAATGTAACGAAATATAACAAAATTGGAGCACTGGAATGTTTTCGATTAAGGTTTTTAATAATGCGTAGTTGGAAATACAAGTAGATCGTAAATTTACAACTTCTATAATTTTGGGTATATAGTTTTATGTATTCCTGATAAAAGTTCAATACTACACAGATGTACAACAGACATGTCAAACCGCGCCCGCACGAGCTACTAACTCGTTAGGAACCCCGGTTCTCCAGCAAGAACTGGCACCTGACTGGGCTCTCATTTCCCTCCAAATTCAGAAACATATGTACTCGCGGATACAGAAGTGGTGCGAAGCGGGCAATAGTGGCAACATTCGAGAACATGTTTGCCACATTCGTTCTATGAATCAACCTAGATTTGAATATTCTTTACTATTTATTACTATTTTATCTTTATTTTTTTTTAATTCTGCCTTATATAAATGTTTTTCTTTGCAAAGTGTCAGAAATATGCTTGAAGAATAGCCAAACTCTTTCCTTGTTTTTATTTTGTTATGTTTTGTTACAAAGAAAAGAATCTCAGTCTGTTGATCCCGCCCACCTGAACATAGCAAGATAAAGCAATTACTGCACTCTTAGGTAAATAAGATTACAAAATAAAGATACTTTTGGTTCAGAAAGTTTTATTTTACTCTCAATTGACAGTTATGTGAAACCTGACTGATGTATCATTACTTATTAATGGATCATTTCTTTCCATTATTAGATAAAATGGGAATTAATGTAAGTGAATTTAGGACAATAACTATCAACTAACTTTTCCAAAGGAATGTCATGAACAATCAACTCTCGGCCATGCATCCAGTGTACTACGGGCCATGAATCCAGTGATGTACCAAGACCGTCTGAGTGATCTACCGCCTCTCAAGAGCTATTTGAGCAAACCTCGCCCGTTATTCTGGACGACCTGCAGTACAGTGATAACCGTTCATTATAACTAACATTGGACTGATAATGTTTTCTTTAAACCAGTTGACTTTTAATTCCATCCCGCTAGCAACTATTATTAATAACCTTTTTAGTAAAGACAACTAAGAAAACGCGCTTTGTCTCAAATACTTAATCTTTATGATTATAATAATAATTACTATTATTTATGCAAAACTTTTTGAGGATGGAAACAAATTGACACTTGAGTTCTTTTATAACAATATCTGCAAGCTAGGAAAGGAACAAGGTACGTCGCTAGGCGGAAGTGACGAGCGGATCACGGATGCAGGAAACCGGATCGCCAGCCCTCAAGCTCCCGTGCGCCACGTGGTGTCGAACCATCTGCCTGGGCCCGGGACGGGAAGGGGCGGGGCGGGGTGGGAAGGGTGGCGAAGGGGGAGGGGCGGTCTGCAGCGGGAAGGCGCGATTGGCGCGGGCTCTGTTGTGGTTCCTTAGTTCGGGGAAGTGTGGGGGATGGCGTTCAGAGGCCGATGAAGCGGACGGGACGGAGAATTGGGACGACGGAGAGAAATGGCGCTAGGAGAGTCGGTTTGGGTTTGGAGCGAGATCGGAGCGACGTCCTTGATAGATTGAGTAATGAATCCGAACGCATCAACTGCTAAGCTCATTAGTCCCGTTAGTGTATTCCATGCTTTTCGGCGAGAGGTAGCGGTAGCTCAGTCCATCAACTGATATCACTGCAGCGCCTCTGACCGGGAGGTCCTAGGTTCGAGTCCTGACGGCGGCAGATTTTCGACACTAGCTTTTCGGCTAGGTCGAATTCAGTCGCTATCTGGAGAAGAATTCTAGCGGCCGGCTGCTCTGATCGGTAGTTTTCCGTGGTTTCTCCGATCAACACCAGGCGAATGCCGGAGCAGTACCCTATCAAACGGGCCACGGACCGCGCGCGTTCTGTCCTTCCTCCTCCTTGTCCTATCCTCTCACCTTACACACACACCTACACTAACATGCACTACACATATTCCGGGAGACCGGTCGGAAGCTTAGAGCTTGTTCTGGCTGGGGCGGCGCCCCGCGGCGAAGAGTCCTGGTTAGGGGGAATCCCCAATAGCCGACGGTAGGTCGGCGCCGGATCTCGCCATCCGGCGGGGGAAGACCACCGCCTACTCCCCAGAAAAAACATGCAGTACACCAACGGGACTAATGACCGAAGTAGTTGACGCGCCCGGAAACACGAAAAAATCAATCAATCAATGGGCGAGAGGTGGAAGTGGCAGTGATCTTTACCGCTGGATGGCGATACACGTTGGCTAGCGGGACCAGCCGGTACGGCGTTGCCGAGCGGGGCGGGGAGGGGTAGAGCTGGACGTAGCGAGGCAGAGGAGAGGGCGGAGGGTCGTGGCGATCCGAAGTGCAGTCGGGATGGGGGTGCAGGGCTGAGTAGTGGCGGGGGCGGATGGGACTGAACGGCGCGAGGCGGTGGTGGGCGTCCTCTGTGGGACGCGGGCTGGCTCCGCTGCAGGGCCACGCCGACACCTGCAGCGACGGCAGAAGGGGCGCCTCCACCTGCCGCCGCTGCATCCGGACGCCCACCCGCCCGGTGGCCGGCCGGCCGGCGAGGGCCTGCCTGGCGGGTTGCCTACGCGGCGGGCGCCGCGCCGATCGGAAATAGAGCTAAGCGCTTAGGGAGAGAGGTCACAGGGAGCCGACAGTTGGCCTCGTGGAGATAGATAGATATTTGTTCCTGCTGGTAGGTTTGTGTGGCAGAACACTACAATTTACATATTACTATTAGGAATATTAATGCATTGTAACTTTAAATTATTTTAAGACAATAATAATATAAATGTTAACAATAAGTGCAATAATAATAATAATAATATTAATAACAACATTAACTCTACATTTTATGGCTGTCCTGCACAGTTATTTTAAACTATTAAATACCTGACTATTAGCAAATTAAAGAGATAGAGATCTCTTTAATTTGCACTGGAAATTAATTTTGGAATGATCTATAGTTTTTGTTGTTATTGGATTTATTTTGTGTTATTTTCTTGTTTCTTTCTTTTTGCCTTTCATTGTCCATTCTACTCATTTTGCTTTCTTCCTACTCTATCTGGTATTACTTTTTTCAACATTTATTGTCCTATTTTTATTTCCTCTCCTTTATATGGCATTTCAAGTCAACATATGTTTGGAATTCCAGCAAGGTATAACGTAATGAAAAAATATTTTTTTGATAGACTTATATTCCTGTACACAAAAATTTGCATTTACCGTCCTGCATGCCCATAATATCCTTGCTTGAATAACCAACAGTATATAGAAGAACCACTGGTATTAATTATGTGTAACCCTTCTGCGGGTACGACAATTGTTCGTATATGGCAGCGGGTACGACAATTGTTCGTACTGAAGCAGCAGCGGCTTTATTCTTATAGGGTAAAAACAACCGAATTTAATATGCATTTTTTCTGTTTTAATAGATTTTACATGGTAAACACTACATGAATACTACGTTGGCACTGGGAGCGGTAGCTCAGTGCATCAACTGATGTCACTGCAGCGCCTCTAACCGGGAGGTCCTAGGTTCGAGTCCTGACGGCGGTAGATTTTCGACACTAGCTTTTCAGCTGGGACGAATTCAGTCGCTGTCTGGAGGAGAATTCTAGCGGCCGGTTGCTCTGATCGGTAGTTTTCCGTCATTTCTACGATCAACACCAGGCGAATTCTGGAGCAGTACGCTACCAAACGGGCCACGGACCGCGCGCGATCTGTCCTTCACCATCCTTGTCCTATCCTCTCCCCTTACACACACACTTACACTAACATGCACTACACTACCACATATTCCGGGAGACCGGTCGGGAGTTTAGAGCTTGTCCCGGCTGGGACGGTGCCCCGCTGGTGGGAGAGTCGTGGTTAGGGGGAAACCCCACTACGTCGGCGCCGGATCTCGCCATCCAGGGGGAGAGGATCACCGCCATCTCCCGAGAAAAAACATGCACTACACTAAGGGGACTAATGACTAAAGCAGTTGACGTGCCCGAAAACACGAAAAAAAATCAATCAAAAATACGTTTCTTAACAAGTCAACAGTTTTTTTTCTTTATTTTTGCAGAAGCTCCAAAAACCAACAGTACTCTTTTCTCATAAATATCCTCATTATTTTTACAACAAAAGAAAAGTCCATTAGATTACAATGTACTCAAAACACGGAGAAATCCGCACATGCCACACTTGACGCTTATCCGCATTCCGCCCTCTAGCGGCGTCAGACACAACGCGAAAGTCCGCAAGGCGCCGGAGGGACCATTTTGAGTGAAAGTGTCCGTTCGCCAGATCGCACACCAGACAACGTACGCGACGATCAAAAAACTTTGCGCTGTTTGAAACTCGGTAAATCGGCAATACGCGCACCCAAGTGCCTTTCCACCGAGTGCTGGTACCGGCGAGTGCGAGATCTCGCCACGCTTCGCGAGCTATCGACTACAATATCGGTTACGCCGGCCCCCTGGCCTCAGTGCAGGCGCGGAGCGCAGCCTTTCACCAATAATGCCAGAAAACGCCCGTCACCTCCGTTGACGCCTTAACCACCGCCATGATCCACGATTGACGTGGAATACAACTTAACGCAGACACATTTCCTGTGGTTCTGCACTTCAATTCCAAGATAGGCCTGATGTCGAATACTCGCAGTCAAATTGATTGGCTGTTTTCTGCCGAATTGATTGGCTGATTTTTTGTTTCCGGGTGCATCAACTGCTATGGACTTTAGTTCCGTATGTGTGGTGCATGTTATATTCCGTGAGGTGGCGAAGTTCCTGCCCCGCAGGAAGGTGATATTTGATGCCCATCTACCGCCGTTTGGCTTCCTGTTTTGGATTCCTGCCTCCATATGACTTCACCAGTGACTTCCTCCCCGCAACCGGGAAAAAACTTTGAATTATTGACATTTCTGGTTGTGCAGTACAAGTGCGTGTGTTTGTGTGTATGCATGTGTGGGTGTGTGTGTGTAGGTCGTTGTCCATGGCGTGATAACGTATTAATGCGGCATTCGCCTGATGTAAATCGGAGAAACCATGGGAAACTCCCGATCAGAGTAGCTGACCGCCAGAATTTTGCTCCCGACAGCGCCTGAATTCGAACTACCTCGTGTCGAAAACGTCACAGTCAGGGCTCAATCCAAGAAGTCGAATGGATTGGGCTAAATGGCGATAGAGGATCACAGCATTCCCGAACTTAAGGGTGCGTTCAGCTTAGATCAGATTTCGGCCATACTCTCCTTCAAGCAAACACGGCCCCTTACGATGGAAAAATAATTAACTCAAGCTTAATTGCTAAAGTAATATTCCAAAAAATTAACTTAAGTAAAATTGGGTTAAAAATGTGGAGTTATCAGAAGTGTACACGTTTACTGGTAAATCAATTTAAATAAAAGAACGTAAGTGAAAAATAAAAACGCAAAACTTTAATTTTCTTTTATCGTGCACATTTTGGTGCAGTGAATTTTCCGTCTTCCCTTTCAAAGCAAGATTTGTTAATGAAATTAATAAGAAAGTTTCGTCGTGTTCCATTCTTAATTGTGAATATGAAATTACTTTTTAACCAAGAAGGAAAGTGTTTCTAAATTTTCACATTCCCTTAGGACACGTTTTTGATTTTAAATAGTTGTTAATCAGTTTTTACTTTGATATTTACCAACATAAATACTGTCATGGGGGAAGGGTCTGGCTCCATTTGCAGAGGAGTGGGAGGACGGTAACTGTAGAAGGTGTCCTTCGGGCCGTTCTCTATTCCCCTAAATGTCTATGGCGGATGAGAGCGTACGATAAAAACAGGTATGACCCCATTCATGGCAAACAGCAGTTTATTGGAGTAGTGTTACTTACATAGGCTTCTTATGTAGCCCAGGCTAGCCAAGGACTGTTCTCTCGAAAAGAGACTTTGCAGCGGCTATCGGCTGGGTTAGCGACACTCGGTCAGTCAGGGGCGAGAGGCGGGAAGCTGCTAGCAGGGCCTCGGACGGTCGGTCTGAACTAAGCGGGTGGAGGAGTGGTCAGTTTGGTCCGATCTGATCCGACTAGGGGTGAAAGACGGTCGGCAGGGACATTTTGGACCGTTCTGAACCAACGGAGTACTGAAAGGTCCGTACACACGGGCAACGTGCTCACGAGTAGCGTTCGTCCCCCCAGCTAAGGGGAGGTCAGGCTTTCACTGCTGAGACTCTCTTTTTGAGGAGGAGCTACGCAATTATGCGTACGCAGCTGACAACTGCCTGCGGCCTCACGAGAATACAAATATATTTCATCGTTTCAGTAATCAACAAGTTTGTGACTTGATGTAGATTCTTTATTTTTCCCTAATTATTCTAGTTTCATAAGTTTAAAATAATTCACTGCATTCATATATATTTCATCGTTTCAGTGATAAACCAGCTTGTGACTCGGTGTAGATTCTTTATTTTTCCCTAATTATTCCAGTTTCATAAGTATAAAATAATTTACTGCTTACTTACAGGAAGAAATAAAATTTTACTTCAGGTTCATATTTTAATTTGAGTAACTATTTATGATCGTTTTGCACTTTCACAAAACAGTAAAATTAATTAAACTATACTCCTCAAGTTATGTTACTTTTTTCCTCGTTTTCTGTCTGTGGCTGTCAAAACGTATGTATAACAAAATAAGATACGAGAAATTGTTATTCGTAAGTTACACTCTTTTTGGAACATTCTAATAGGTTTGCCTCTAAATGTCCGTTTGTTATACACATTCTTACAGAAATTTCACTCCGCCAATTCAGTGTGTTTGAGCCGTAGTGTGTAGATAGAAGGCAAGCCGGATATTTGCGTCAATGGAGACTTTATTGAATTTTTATTTTCACTAACGCTACAACCCTAACGTGTTTTGGATTGACATCTGCACACTTGCTATGCGTGGTTTCAGTTTCAGCATATCGCTCTCTTCTAAGGATGCGAATGGGAGCAAATCTGGGGAGGGAAGCGCGCGATTTGTGGACTGCAGTTTAAAGTACTGCATACAGTGGAAAAAGAACACCAATGACTATATATAAAGTTTTGAATTGTTTCCAAGATATGGTAAAGAATTATCTTACCTAGATTCCTTCAATTATTATGCGGAGGAAAGCGCGGAAATTACGTTTCACAGCAGCAGATAGCGGAACTTCTCATTTAGTCGGTGCTGGCCAGGTACCCTTCGCCTTCTTTGCTGGTATCGAAAAGCCATTACCCTCGGGCCTTGAACCTAGGGTGAAAGCATTGATTTTATTCTGTGACATCCCAGTCTACGTATGTTTTAGTTACTGGCTTGCAATTTCCTATCCCTTCCGATAGTCATACACTATAGGAGGAAATCACTCGAAATTCTATTATTTCTTTTCTCGAGAAGACTTCTCCGCAAAGCAGGCCTCTAACGTGAGCACGAGACGGTAGGATCAGAACTAAGTCGCTAGTGAACGGTGCTCGATGATTGGTAGGTGGGTAGTTACTGGCTTGCAATGTCCTATCCCTCCCGATAGTCATACACTATAACTGCCACGGACGATGACCCAATTGAAGCGTCAAGTAAACTACAAGATCACCTAGTGTTGATCGAAGAATGGGCAGACAAGTGGAAAATAAAAATTAACGGAAACAAGTCAGCTCATATTACTTTCACGGTGAGAAGACAAAAGTTCCCCTTGGTATATATTAATAATCAACCAATTTTACAGGTTGAAAGTGTGAAGTATTTAGGAATTCATCTCGACAAACGGCTTACCTGGACCATGTACTAGCCAAGAAGAAGCAACTTCAACTGCAAGTGAAAAGATTGCATTAGCTACTTGGATAGCATTCGAATCTATCCTTAGACAATAAATTATTGATCTATAAAACAATAATAATCCCAATATGGACCTACTGCATCCAAATTTTGGGCACGGCAAGCAGGTCAAATCCCTCCAATTTACAAATATTTCAATCCAAAACGCGTAGGATGATTGATTCAGCACCATGATACATCTCAAACACAACGCTACACAGAGACTTAAAAGTACTAACAGTCTTTCAAAGAATCGAAACAAGCAACTCAAGTTATCTTTGTCGTTTGAAAACCCACCCAAATCCTCTAGCCATCAACCTCCTAGATAATAGTGAAGAAACTTACCGATTACCCAGAAGTACACCCTTACAACTTCATTATAGATTCTCACGTTATTCACTATATATATATATATATATATATATATATATATATATATATATATATATATATATATATATATTTTATAATATTTACTAATTACTAATTATTAATATATATTTACTAATTATTTTTCATGTATAATAGATAATAAATCTACTTTGTTCAGAATAAAAAATATCATTGTGCCGCTGCATCCGGACAGAGCGCGATGCGATTGCACCTCGTTAGCTGGAACGACAGATCTCGAAATCCGCGCGGAGGCTGCGGCGCGGCGTAACGAGGGAATTGTGAAAATTCTTCCGCGTAACGAGTGTCCGGGTCGCGCGTGAGCCCGGCAGGACTCGCGTAATTGCAGTGAGCTGGCGCGCGTGGGCGGTGGCCAATGGACTCGATGTTCGCCGCGTGGCCCGGGGGGGGCCATGAACTGATGTCCCTGCCGCGCCTCTGACCGGGAGGTCGTAGGTTCGAGTCCTGATGGCGGCAGGATTTTCGACACTAGCTTTTCAGCTAGGTCGAATTCAGTCGCTGTCTGGAGGAGAATTCTAGCGGCCGGCTGCTCTGATCGGTAGTTTTCCGTGGTTTCACTGATCACCACCAGGCGAATGCCGGAGCAGTACCCTATCAAATGGGCCACGGACCGCGCGCGATCTGTCCTTCCCATTCCTTGTCCTATCCTCTCCCCTTACACACACACACACACTTACACTAACATGCACTACACTACCACATATTCCAGGAGACCGGTCGGGAGCTTAGAGCTTGACCCGGCTGGGGCGGTGCCCCGCTGGTGGGAGAGTCCTGGTTTGGGGGAAACCCCACTAGCTGACGGTAGATCGGTGCCGGATCTCGCCATCCCGCGGGGAAGATCACCGCCATCTCCCGAGAAAAACATGCACTACACTAACGGGACTAATGACCAGAGCAGTTGACGCGCCCGGAAACACGAAACAATCAATCAATCAAACCCAGGGGTGATCGGGTCACTGTCTATTGGTAGCCGCGCGGCCGAAGGCTTCGTTGTGTCAGAGCGTGCTCCGAGAGGCGAGGATCGCTTACCTTCTACAGCAATCTAAAAGCCGATTTCAACGGTCGGAATTATTCAGATGCTCGGTTGTTGATTCAGGGCATACAAATTCGATCATTCTAACAAGTCATTCCTGCAGTAGGTTATAATTGGATGGTCGAAACTTGGACAAATCATTGTTCAACACGGTGTTGCTCGATAGTGAACAATATGGCCCAATTGGGAAGAGCCTAGGAAGTAGGAATAAATGTGTCGTATCGTAGCATTGCAAGAGAGAGATTTTAGCGGTCGGAATTATTCAGATAATCTCGGTTGTCTGTTCAGAGCAAATAATCCCGATCATCCTAACAAGTCATTCCTGTGGAAGGTCATGCTTGGATAGTCGAAACTTGGACAAACCATTGTTCGACGCGGTGTTTAGGGGGGAAGGAAAGAGGTTAGGAAGGAATAAATGCGTCATATCGCACATAACAAGAGAGAAATCTCGATGATCAGCGCTGAGTAAGGTTTCAAAAGGTAGATAGAATACTAGGTCGCATTGTGACCAGGACTTGCGCAGGCATTCTAATAATTTCGACCGTAGAAGCCTACGATTTCATGTAACAAGCCTCTAAGGTAAGGACCTTTAGTTAAAAACCACGAGAAATAGCATTTTAGCCCGGATATTGAAGGCCATGATATTACTGAATCAGTGGCAAAAGACCCTACGATTCAGCGTGGAGTCTTCTACACACGCCATTCAGTGCATTCGATTGTCTTCAGTCGTGTTGACGAAGGCTCTCGCGGTTGAAGTCAATCGAGTTGGAAAGCGGAAGCCGCCTCGACCTGTGAACTAATGTGTTACACGTCATGCGACGCCTTTCCTCAGAGCAAAAGGTTTCTTCTTCATCGTTTGCCTTGAAGCTCGCTAATTGATTGCAGATACCTTGTCTAGAACGCTGTCAACCCAGGCAGTCGAAGATTTCTTCCGGGCTGAAGGGCCGTGGTCCATTGGAAAACATATTTCCAGACGTTTTCCAGATGTTTTCCAATGGACCACGGCCCTTCAGCCCGGAAGATATCTTTGACTACAACTCCGGCCGTGAAAGCCTACAGTGTTTTACCAGGCAGTCGAGTTTGCCTCCCTTGTCATCCTTGGAGATCTGTTACAATGTGGACCCTTAAGGGGCGGATTTAGACATTAAGTGTGAGGTGGATTGAAAAGTATGAATTAAGAAAATAATATTAGATATTTTCCGTATTTTAAGGTAATTGTGCGAATAACAGGCAAAATGTAGTTCTACTCGTTTCTGATCGAGAATTACTGTTGTACAATCACATGATTTTATTTACATTTTTTAAAAGTTTTCTTATTCTTCTTACAAAACTATTTCGATATGTTTTGATCAATTTAATTCAAAACTAATCGTCAGCTTGTCTTCCGTGTAATAAGCTAGTATTTTTTCCCTCGATTGCCCAGAGGAGGAAACGTAGACCCACATGTCCACACACCCTTATTACGCGCGCAACAGACGTGGACTGCTGTGCGCATACGGGGGCTGCAGGTGCGGTCGGGGCCGAGGCCGCGCCGGCATCTGCCTCCCGCCTTTGTCCCCGGCGACGCGTCTCGCGTAGGGCCTCCCGCATTGGCCGCCTGCCCGCGCGCTCTTCCGGCAACTCAGCTGCGGCCGCGCCGGGAAGTAGAGCGCGCGGGAGGCGCGACGACATCGGCGCCACTGTCGGAACTAGCGTGTAGGCGAAGTGGATGTTTTTTTCGGGGGTGGAGAAGTATGTTGAAGGGACAAGTTTTTTATTTATTTATTTATTTATTTATTTATTTATTTATTTATTTATTTATTTATTTATTTATTTATTTATTTATTTATTTATTTATTTATTTATTTATTTATTTATTTATTTATTTATTTATTTATTTATTTATTTATTTATTTATTTATTTATTTATTTATTTATTTATTTATTTATTTATTTATTTATTTATTTATTTATTTATTTATTTATTTATTTATTTATTGAAAATGTAAATGGGAGAAAGCGTATAAATTTAGTCCAGGGGTTCCCAAACATTTTGTAGCGACTCCTTTAAAAAAGAATTGCTTCATCGACCTCTTTGACATTTTTGTATAATTTACAGCGTACAAAAAATCGCACTTAAAGATATGGCAGCAGATGACCTATTAAAATAAGCAAGAAAAAATAAAAGACTAAAGAGGAAGTCAAATGATGACCCTAACAATCCAGAATATGGGCCTGAGTTACTCTGAAACTTTAAATTCAGTTTTCCGAAATTTTATATCTTTGTGAAGAAGTGCATTTATTTAATAAATATAAACGGGATATATATGACACTTTTAAAGCTTATATTAGCCTAATATTGCAAACTATCAAAGTTTAAAAAACATTATTTTAATAATATAAGACATCTTATTTTTTGAAATATCAATAAATATAAAATAACTCAATAAATGTAAAATACTTTTGTATCAAAAATTTGGTTGCTGTGATGCCGAGTTTATGAGAAAAATGTTCTTAAATTTGCTGAATTTAACATGGGAGGGATAGGGCTTAATTCCTCTCCGTAATCTCAAAGTACCTAATTTTAATAGCAATCATATTAATACAATTTTTTTAATGAAGACTAAATTTCAATACCTCAATAAAATATAAACATTTAAAATGTTTAAACATTTCGAAAATTCCTTTTTTAAATTAATTTTTTTTGGGCATATGTTAAAATTCTTTTGTATTGCCTCCATTTGTGACATTTTCATGTTTGCAAAGTTTTTGTGGTTTCCAATCCATCAAGGCTATAATGCCCTGATTAACACAATGTGAATTTTAAAATGATAATTGAGTGTTTACAACACCAGTAATTCAAATTAAATTTTAATAAGGAGAGGGTTTACGTTGTTTTCCTTCCTTTTTCATTTAATTCCAAGTTCAGTGAGAGTATTCAATCAAATTCTGATATGTAGATGATTCAAAAGGAACAACTTCAATCATGTGTGTCAATTTTGAATAAAAATAATATTGTACGACAATCGTGGTCCATAAACACCTGGTCATTGGAATATAATCGTTCAGATCAAGTAGAGAATGGCAGTTTGAGAAAATGAAAATAGGAAGATGGGTGAGACAAGAGACAAACATGATTGTACTGGCGAAATGAGCAATTGACAGATAGTAGTGTCGAAGGGAAGAAAAATAAAACATGGAAATACGGAACAGTAAATGTTAAGCTTGGAGATGGCTTGGCACGAATAACGCAAGAAAAGAAAAAGGAAGACATCGATGAGACAGATGAAGAAGCGCGAGGAGAGAAGGTGAGACGCACAGTCACGTGGGTAGGAGTGCGGCGGAGGCGCAAAGGTACGACGACGGCGGGGCGAGGCGGGGCGAGGCGGGGCGAGGCGGGGCGAGGCGGGGCGAGGCGCGAGGCGGCGGGCGGGGCGAGGCGGGCGAGGCGGGGCGGCGGGCGAGGCGGGGCGAGGCGGGCGAGGCGGGCGAGGCGGGGCGAGGCGGGGCGAGGCGGGGCGAGGCGGGCGAGGCGGGGCGAGGCGGGGCGAGGCGGGCGAGGCGGGGCGAGGCGGGGCGAGGCGGGCGAGGCGGGCGAGGCGGGCGGGCGGGGCGAGGCGGGGCGAGGCGGGGCGAGGCGGGCGAGGCGGGCGAGGGGCGAGGCGGGAGGCGGGCGAGGCGGGCGAGGCGGGGTGGAGCAGAGCGAGGCGAAGCGGGGCGAACCGAAGGAGCGTGGAACGAGACAATGTGCTGGGGACGAGGCGAAGAAAGACGGCAAGGAATGAGATCGGGAAGAGCGAGGCGAGGCAAAGTCAAGCGGGGCAGAACATGGCAAGGCGTGGGGAGAGAAGCAACATGAAGTAAAGGAGGGTTGGAGCAAGGCGCGATCGAACGGGGCGTGGTGAAGCAAGTCGCAGTGTAGCACGGCGCGCGGCCGCTGGGAGGGTAGGACGTGAAACGAGGCGTGGCATGGCGGGGGCGGTGGCGGGGGCGCGGCGGGCGCCGTACCTGAGCGCGGAGCTGGTGGCGCGGGCGGCGGGGAACGGTGCTGCCGTCCTTTTACGGCCGCAGTCGTTGCAGCGCGCGGGGCGAGGTGGGGCGGGGTGGGGCGGGCGGGCGTTGTGCGGCGCGTCCCTTGGGGGCGCGAACCGACGGCCCCCGGCGCGTGGGGGCGGGGAGGGGCGTGGCCCGAGCGTGCCCCCAGGTGCTGCGGAAAGTAAATTAGGTCGCGTATAACTCCCCGCTTCGCCACTGAGCTGCCCGCGCAGTTTCGTTGTCCGCCCGTCCGCCCGCCCTCGCGCTGTATCTTCTGCTGCTTCTGCAGCTGCCTTCCTACCACGTGACACGTCCTGGGTTCCTCCGTGCTTTCCGACTGCGTTTTTTCGCTCCATCGTGCGGTACTACGCCCACAACAGGTTTCAATCTATCTGCAGACCTAAAAAGAAGTGTGATGCATGTGATAATTTGTCTTCTGTATCTACTGAATGTGTTGTGTTCTAATTTAGTATACAAATGTAGTGCTGGGTTGTGAAGAAATGGAGAAATGTAGAAAAATATGTTGATAAAGGGAAAGGGAGAAGGATACACCACTGAGTATTTAGAAGTAGTTTTTGATTGAAAGGTCACCAAAATTTTGGGGTGTCTCAACAGTACATCTCACGGAAAACAATATCTCATGCTGACTTGAATCACATACCAGATGACAGTAAGAAAGTAATCTGAAACCTTTTTCAACCAAGTAGCTTGACTTGTCAATGCCGATCTTTTTTAATCTTACATATATATTTTTTTCTTCTCTCTCTTTGATCATACGATGTCATAAAGGAAATATCTTATATCTGCCAACAGATTCCAAACCACTTCCGTGATCCACAACTTTTGCACACTAGACGCGGAAGGATGACACCAAATAGATGATGGAGATGACATCAAAAATAACTACACGTTTTACTTCAAAAGGTTTCGAGTAATCTACGCAACTGTTAGTCTTCTCCTGTAATTTTCTTTATACTATTCGTTTTGCTTTACTTAATCTTCATTGTTCATCTTATTATCCCTTGCGAATTTAAGCATTCAGATTCTAATCCATTTACACGATCCGCTACTTACCCATCTTCCACGTGGATAGTGTGATCATCAGTTCCACATAAAACACTTATTGAGAAAGTTGTGTTGTCAGGAATAGATTCTCGTGTAGTGGCGTCGATTAAAGAGTTCCTTTGTGACAAGAATGGAATCGAGTAGATCAATAGTTTTCGAACATTGGCGATGACAAGTAGTGTCAGGGGTTTCATAAGGAATTGTAATCGCAGTTTTCTTTTTCATAGCGTTTGTAAATATTCTCCCAATAACATTTGTTCGAAAATATGATTTTTTGCAGAAGAGTGCCTGTTACACCAAGTAATTAAATCAAAGTACGATGAAACTTTGTTGCAACAGAACTTACAACACTTGCAATATTATGTTGAAATAAATGGTATGAAAATTAACAGAACGAAAAGTGAAGCAATTACTTTTTTTTGAGTTCGTAATTATGCTGTAATTTTTTGGATAATGACTTCATTTCTCGAGAATCGTCGTGTAAGTATCTTGGTTTTCTGTTACAAAGTAAGTTACGTTGATTGAATCAAATAAAGTACGGTAAGTAACGAGTGAGACGTGGAAGTCATTGCGTTATGTAATGAGAACATAAAAGAAATGTACGGTAAAAGCGAAAGAATTGGCGTATACATTTCTTGTCTAATATAACAATACGGAGAGATTTGTTGGGATCCTAATATACTTATTCACAATGCAAATCCTGAATGAACTGAAAAGAAAGCTTTTAAGTTTACGTAAGGGAAAACACATTAAAACAATCATGGGAACCTCTCGAAACAAGAAGAATGAAAGCGAGGCTTTGGACTTTATATAAATTGTACGTATCCCAACTGGCGTGGCAGGGAATTCATAATACAGCAGACAAACCAACATATTTCGGTAGATATGACCACAAACAAAATTTGGAAAAAAATGAGAGAATAGATTTAGGGGAATTTTCATTCGTCATTACAACTATAAAGATTGGAAGAATGTGCCGGTTAAAATTTTCAAAACTATTCTTGGCATTGTTTGTAGTTTGAGAAAAAAGTTCGAATTAGTTTAATACCAATAAAAAGAAACTTTATAATCTTACTCATAGTCAGTTAAACATTAAACAACTTAGTTTCTTGCAGTTCAGTGAAGTGTTGTGAATGGCGTCGAAGCGTATTGAAACGTAGGACAGTGATGTGCAGTACAGTTAAGTGCAACGGTAGGCTATTTCCGTATGGGATGGTGCTGCCGTGTATAATATCAAGTTGTTTATTACTATTATTATTATATTGATTTTCATTTATTTTGTAAATTATTGCGGCTGAGTTGTACTCAATTGCAGTTAAATGCAACTTATATTATATTTCTTTTTATATCTCTTGAATCATCCTTCTGCGAATCTTCATTACTCAGAAACTAAACTCAGAAATAAACCTTTTCCTACTCCACCACCTAAATATCATTATCCAGAAGCAGTTATCAACTGGAGGGAATGGTACCACAAACCATCATAATTACGTCTTCAAAAGTCCCCCATCACGAGTTATTTGGCGACTGCTGACAATTTCCCTTCACATACTTCTACGCATGTCAAGTGACTTTCCCTTACTTGATGACGTGAACTCTCCTTTTCCTCGATCATCCTTCTACAACACTTCAGCACTCAGAATCGAAACCACTTTCCGCGATCCGCCACTTTCTCACTTTCCGCGTGTAGGAGTGTTCACCCTACTATCTCTACCCCGGCAGTAAAGCGCGCGGAGATAAGAAAATAATTCATGCGGATGAGGGTGGGCACAGGGAGAGCTTTCGCGTGCGAGCAAACGCAGATGGCGGCGCGCGGCGCAGGTAAAACCTCGCGGCCAAATTGGGAATTACGGCCAAGAATTAATTGCCGGCGCTGACCAATCGATTTATCACCGCGGAACGGATGCTCACCCACCGCCGCCTGGATTAGCTTGTTGACAAAGATTAAAGTTAATGGCTGCGCCGGAATTACCTGGGTAGCACGCGCTCGCGGCACTCGCCCGCTTCAGGCGCTTTTGAAGAACGCTTGAGCAGCCTCGGGGTGAGAAGGTGTAATGGATAAGAGAAAAGCAACGACTAACGACTGAACTATTAGCAAATTCCTAATTCCAAGTGCATCTTGTCTCATACAAGTACGATGTCTCGTTTGGAATATGCCAATAAACAGAGAACGGTGGCCTTTATTCTTGGGCGGTAGTCTTCAGGTCTGTAACGCCATCTAAGAAGAGATGGCTGGAGCGACGTGAGATGCTCAGTTGGGGAAATGCATAATAATAATAATAATAATAATAATAATAATAATAATAATAATAATAATCTCAAGCACATTATTAAAGACCCCGAAGTGCCTTCTGATATTTGCCGGGCTTGTGGTGTAGGCCAAGAAACGATCCAGCACATTACTTCGGGTTGCAGTATGCTGGCCCCAACGGATTATAAACAGAGCCACGATATGGTAGCACGAATCATCCACGCCAAACTTGCAAGGAAATGTGAACTGCTAGTGAATTTGATACATCCTACACAAGTACTATCCCCAAAATGTCATCGAAAATAACATCTATAAATTATACTGGGATCGAAGCGTATTGACCGACAAAACAGTTCGTCATAACAGGCCGGATGTAATACTCTGGGATAAATCTGAAAGAAAAGTATGGCTGAAGACATAGCAGTTGTAGATACCAGCAACCTCGACACAACACCCAAAAAGAAAACTCAAAAGTACAGGGAACTTACACAAGTAGTAAAGGAGCAGTTGCATGCATTGGAGGTGGAGATTGTACCGATCGTTCTCTAGCAACGGGTGTGATACCTACCGTCCTGAAGCACTCTCTGAAAAAACTGGGGATCGAGACGAACATTATCATCAATCTACAGAAAGCTGTGATCCTGAGCACGTGTTCTTTAGTCACAAGATTTATGGGTTCCTAAACAAATTTGTGTTATAGAATTATTTACTTTTTAATTTATATACTGTTTAAATTTATATTTGTAGAAATGTTTACCTTCTAATTAGTTCTTAAAATAATATTTTTGTTAAAAGTAATGTACTACGGAAATCATGCTTTGATAGAAATATCTATATGACTCCTCAAACATATACCAGAAAGCTGTGGAAAAATAAATAAATAAATAATAATAATAATAATAAATAATAATAATAATAATAATAATAATAATAATAGGGAGAAAATCCTGTGTGAAAGAGTGTTTATTCTTTGAATTCCTTACGGCGCGGCGTATCCCGTAGTGCTGCCGAAAATATTGTGGAAAGAAACTTCGGCGACCCCAATTCTTTGGAACCCTTAGTACTGAGCAATTGCATTACATCATTTGCTTCAACTTTTCTATTAACCGAATGTAACGTTTTATATGACACTAATTAATCAAAAATACATTGTGGAGGCAAGACCGGACGTGTAAGACATGTAGACGATTTAAAGTTGCAATTCTATCAAACAGTACTGTTTTTTATATCTATTTTCTCTAAATAACCCTGTGTAGCGTCACGTTGGCGGCAAGGCCACACGTGGGTGGGAGGAGGAGCGGAAGTATCGCATATCTGCGGGCATGAATAGCTGGGCGCCCCGGCGCTGAGATACATTTAGACAAAGGGGGCGCCAGCTTGACCGGGAAGGTCACGTGGTAGACGCGAGCCTCCCTCCCACACCTAGGACGGTCACGTGACGGCTGCACTCTGGTATAAAATCGAGCCGACGAGCTCGGTTTTATTCTGGAAACCTCGCGCGATGCGCAAAACTTCACACCCAGGCTGGAGCGTGTCGTGCCCATCGGGTCGTACCCGTCGGGTGACGAGGTCACGGTAGTGGCGCTGGAGTAGCGTCAGAGGAGGCGGGGCCTCCCTAGCTATGTGGGGTATCCACAGGGAAATACTCACAAGTGTGTAGTTTCGGAGCTGAAGTTGGTTATTGTACATAGTGTAAATAAACTTGTACATACTTGTCAACGTCTGTGTGTTTTTCTCCATGACGCCACACCTGCGAGTTTATGTATCAAGAATTCGAAAGATATAATTTGGCTGTCTCGCAGGAAGTACTACTCGGAATGTACCGACTTCCAATGTCTAGATTTCGATTTATAAGTAAAAACATTGACCCGAGTTTGTCGTTTACGACTATTAAGACAATTGAGACTACATTGATTAACGCAAAAAATAATCTTAGTAATAAACAAGTTACCTGTCTGATGCCTAATAAAACAATTGGATGATGATTTTGTAGTAAAATTAGGAAGTTACATTCTGGGAGTATCTAGGTACCTATACGATTTCTTTGGAGATGTAAACGTGTATTTTAGGTAATCATATACCACAATCATACTTCTTATACCATATTTTCATAGGGTGAATCTTATACAAGGTATTATTAACTTAGTATTTTCAATGTTAAGTTTAGAATCATTATCAGAAGTTTTCTGTTCTAACTGGTTCGTACCTTTACACATGTTTGCATTTGTGCGACACATAAAATGACAGGTTTTTGTTTCTGAAGATACGTTTTTTCGATTGACGACATTGTTACAGATTCGGATTTCTCTTCGTGCAAAAACTATTATAATTTTTTGAGTACATAAACGATTATTTAATGCACAGCGGGAGATGGAGCCCGTCCTGACTAACCATGGTTTTGGAAGCATGCTACAACAATGAGCTTAAACTCTATCATCTACTTTTGACTACCGAATTTGCATGTGAAATGAGACTTACTCCTACGGCAGAAGGCTTATACTTGAACAGCTCATCAACGAGTAAGCTGCCTGGGACGGTTGTAGATAGTCGTGTTCTTATGATGCACACCCGTATGCGAAAATGTGGTATCTTATACCTGGGCACTTTGATAAAATCATAGTAATTATTTATTTATTAATAAAATCAGTAACGAATTATGGTAATGCAATACTTCAAAAATAAAGTTCGGAAGAAATCATTCGAAAACTTATGATGCTTTTTGATACTATCACTGTTCGGGCTAAGCCATGTCAAAACTTAATGCAAGGAAAAGGACAAGAAACGTTGAGCGAAATATTGACACACCAATCATCGAAGTGGCGGACACCGAATAGCGAAGACGATCACGAGACTAGCCACGGAAGATAGACTTGCACTAGGAAGATATCGTACGAACCAAAACCAAACAGTCAAATTCGTACAGCGAAAAATTCCACGTAGACACAGGGAAGTAAATTTATACTTCTAACATAAACAGCGACGTCCATTTTTAATGACCGAGAACGTAAACGTAAATACAGTCACACATCGATATTCATACAATAAATGTTCGGCACAAAATGATTCCATAAACAATTGAACTACATTCAGAAAATTGGTGCTATCAGGCCGTAGACAATCGCGTCCATTATCATACACGATAATTATTTCACACACCACAGGCGTGACGAATGATTCAATGGACCGCTTCGTGAGCAATGATGATAATAAATGACAATGCACCCTCTTACAAACTGCAATAGTATCAAAACGGATCCGCGATTTTTTTTTTTTTTTACGGTACACGATAAGTTCACAGTAGCTTATAATGTGTTTTAGTAATTTCCGATGCGCGCAGAAATTGAAAGAAAGTACTACTGCCTCCGGGTATGTGAGAGATGTCTACGTTTTCGTTAGATACCCAGGATGATTGTTCTTGGCAAAAACATAAAATCTATCAAAATATCTCGATCAATGATTTATAGAAAAATGTGGTGTAATGTAATGTGTAAGTGTAAAAATGAATAAAAGTATATTGTGGAAAATATGATTATAGCAAAAAAAGATACAGAAATCATATAAATTTAATTTCGACTGATGGTGCCGATGACACGTCTTAGTTTGCTTCTCGAGCGACTTCATATGAATCGGGCGAGCGGCGACGCTGATCCGTGACTATAGTAACGTAAACAAATCCTCAGAAGCCCATTGCTTCAGACCGGGAGCGGTAGTTCAGTGCATCAACTGATGTCACTGTAGCGCCTCTGACCGGGAGGTCCTAGGTTCCCACTCCCCACGGCGGCAGGATTTTCGACACTAGCTTTTCCGCTAGGTCGAATTCAGTCGCTGTCTGGAGGAGAATTCTAGCGCCCGACTGCTCTAATCGGGAGTTTTCCGTGGTTTTCTCCGATCAGCATCAGGTAAATGCCGGAGCAGTACCCTAACAAACGAGCCACGGATCGCGCGCGATCTGTCCTTCCTCTTCCTTGTCCTATCCTCTCCTCCTACACACATACTTACACTAACATGCACTACACTACCACATATTCCAGGGGACCGGTCGGGAGCTTAGAGCTTGTCCCGGCTGGGGCGGTGCCCGGCTGGTGGGGGAGTCCTGGTTAGGGGGAAACCCTACTAGACGACGGTAGGTCGGCGCCGGATCTCGCCATCCAGCGGGGAAGATCACCGCCATCTCCCGAGAAAGAAGAACATGCACTACACTAACTGGACTAATGACCGAAGCAGTTGACGCGCCCGGAAACACAAAAAAATCAATCGATCAATAAAAAAAAGCACAAGCAGTCGTCCTGAAGCGAGCGACCGATATTTCGGCTCTAGTGTGTCCACCACCTTACTGCTCGGGCGGAAGGAAGCCTTGTTCCCCAACTGCGCAGCGCCGGCGAAGCTGGAGGGAGCGGCGTGGGCCCGGCCAAGGCCTGGGCGCGCGTGATTCATTAGGGCGCACGCCCGTGCTTTGCGGACGGGTGACGGCCCGTCGGGCGTCGGGAGCGCCGGACAGCGAAATAACACCTTGCGTATCCGCGCGCTGCGTAAAAACGCCGCGGGTAGACCACAGGAGGTTTTTCACGCTCGCTATTAGGGAAAGCGCGAGCTGCGAGGCGGGGCCGACGCCGGCCACACCGAGTATTGAACAATGGTTAACGTCTTGTTCTGCAATTTGTGCCCCGCTCGTTGTGGTGGTTCAGGCGAACAAAGGTTAATTGGTGTGAGCGGCTGTCGAGACACTTCCGGGGATACGAAGCAATCGCTGCTCTGTTACAGGATCCGGTTGGTTATTAAGGATTGCTTTACACAGTGTATGCATAAGCATAATTTATTTTTGGTTTGGTATAGATTAATTTTTCGTGCGTAAGTTTTTCCATCGTTACCAGGGTCTATTTTAGGAACAGTGTAGTATTGCTTTAGTACCTATCGTATAGTGGCTATAGTAGCTATTGCAGTATGGTATGCTATAGTATCACAAAAACATATGATGATAATGATAATGATATGATAATAATAATAATAATAATAATAATAATAATAATAATAATAATAATAATAATAGCGTGATTCTAAAGGAATCAGATATCAAAATAAAATTAATGTTAGAAACAGTATTTTAATACCAGAGATTTGTAGAAACATTTATTTAAAAAAGAAGATTTATCTACTTTTTCAGCACCAGCCCTCGAAACAAAAGTTTTTATGTAGAAAATTCCCCGTTTCCGGCACACTATTACAATACTTTATCATCTTACGAAGTATGGACGAGAGAGTAAAAATAAGTTAATGAAACATGAATAGTTAAAGTCCGTAAATAGTTGAAGATATTTATTTCAAATTGCGAAAATAATGATCGTGCGTTTAATATCTTACGCGAGACCTTATCAGATGTTTTGTGTCCAACCAACATCGTCAGAACAAGAACCGTGTTTTTCTCCAGATCTGGATAAAGTATCTTCACATTAACTGCGTAACAAAATATTTCTCTGTGCCACAATGACTTTTTTAAAATTTATGACCATAAATGGATCTAATCATTTCTGATTTTCTTGCATTTTAATTCAAGTTTGCCCCTTGATGAAGTACACAATAGGCACAAATGTTGTGAACTCTTAAAATTTACGATAATAAAATAGAACGGAATACTATATCTGAAGTTATTGGTTGTCTATAAGGATTGCTGTGAAAGGAAATCCATCCAAATTGATTAAAAAAATAGAACATCTGTGATTGATAAACTCTACAAGTAAAATAAATTAGAACTAACTTTGTTACCGTTAGAAAGTTGCATGTTCCAAAAATTGTTATATTCGATTTTTGGAGGAGAAAATTGTTTAATGATTAATATTAATTTTTTGAAATTTTTAATTAATTAAAATTAAAATTAAACTAAACAAATGTTATTTAATGGCTACTCTCACCATCAATAATCAGAATTCTTCGAACAATTTTTAATTGTTTATATTTAATTTTTGTAGTTTTTAAAATTTATTTATTGATATTTGTTGGATGTATATGTAGTACTTGCAACTCTACTTTTGGAATTATACGAAATTCTGGCAAAAGCAGATATTGTTTGACCGATTTCAAAGCAGAAACAGTTTATTTACTGCGCCCAGACGAACCAAAGAAATGTAATAAAAAATAAATAAAAATAGATCCGAGGTTGCAGGTAAAAGATAACTATTAGTGTGTGTAAGTGATTAGTCGCAACTTAACGTTTCTTGTGTCGTTTACAAGCGTTTTGCAATAGAGACTGCTCACTGTTGAGTATTTACTCGTGTAGTTTATATCTGCAAAACACAATGCGCTCCATTCCCAATTTAATTCTTTCAATCATAAAATGCGTTCCTTCAATTCCATTATAATGACCACAAGAATATGAATGTAACGACTAATTCCTGCAACATATTCTCTGAAACATTTACACATTGCATGAGTTAGCTTTCAGAAATAAAGTAAATTTTGATTGGAGTATTAAATTTTAAATGTGAAGACTTTTTATTTTTTTAAATGTTCTGAATTAGTTAATTACTCTCCAAAACGTTAGCGATCTTCCATGGCATTATACCAATCCTCTCCTTGCTTTAATGATTTATATTCTCCATAAACCTAACTAACTGTAATGAACGTAATGAACAGAAAGTGTCGGGAGATGAGAAAAAATTGTGTGAGAAACCATTTATGTTTATTTAGGAGTTTCGAGAACCAATGAACTGGCCAAAGAAATAACTCAAGAAAATAATGAGAAATGGTTAAGACATATTTAAGAATTACTACACTTTTGGAGAAAATAAGTTGAAAGGTGTCCTCAAGCAAAACGTCTTGCTACAATTTTGCTAAATATATGAAGTATAACTTTCGGTTCAAAGTCAGTTTATAAAGTCGATTGATTAAAACGATATTAATCGAATTTTTATTTCTTATAGACATATGCATGTGATATTACAAACGGTACCCTAATAGGTAGTGCTTCGTCCGTCTCAGAAATCTAAGAAACTCTGCCATTTAGTTTCCAGAAAAAGCTCATTCATAGGGCACTATATTTATTCTTGGATACCAATGGCTATTCTGCTCGAGAAATTAAAGCCAATAGTGTTTAGCTGTACTTAAAAAATTCCCAATCAGGGCGGTGTATCTCAAAAAGTTTATCGTTTTTTCTATCCGATTTTTCTTACTGCTTCTCCCCACTGGCCAGCCATAAACTGTGGTTCATCTATCTAAGGAGGCGTCGATCGCATCGTTACGTATACATCGATCGCATTGTTAATGTCCAATATACCACGTATGTACTATAACATAACCTCTTTGATTTAAACATACCTTTCAGTTATTCTCAATAGTCATATTAAATACCAATCTTGCTTTAGAAATTCTCGGATAAATCCACTCGTGGTATTACCTATGATAATGAAGTAATTACGAAGTCAGGAAATGTGAGTACTGACTTAGTGTCTTATTACGAAGAGACTTGGTGTGGAATTTTATCCTGAGCATGAAAGAATTCTCGGATGTCTTTCGTGTCCACATTTTGACTCGTCGATGGCTCAGTTTTGTGATCCTTTAGGATGAAATAGCTTTTCGTTTCTATTGTACTGTATGAAAAATATTTTTTAGTAAATGCTGGATAAATTACGTCAGTAAAAACGCTGCATTTCTTTACGATTCTTAAATGATTGATACTTTTGTTTTGAGACCACTCGCAGTACTTTTATTGATACTTTTGAACCGACAACACCGCGGTTTGTGGATTACACTGCAGTATGTATATTGGAAAACTAGATTACACCACAGGACTAGACTTGAAATAACATCACATTACCTACAGTTTTTCGATTTGAGCGCATAATTTCTCCCAATTCTCAAATTTCAGACTTAATCCTGCTTCTATGTTGTGATTTAGAATAGAACAGAAATTTTTTTGCTACTTAGAATACATAGAATACTTCCGGTAGTAGCGTTTTCTTAGGAATTCTAAAAATACACAAAACAAACATCAAACAACATTAAAATGTTGTTTCAAAAACAACATTGTTTTGTTTTGTAAAATTTCAAACAACATAAAATATAACGTGTTACCAAATACAATTTTACAAAATTAATCTATTAACCATATTTACTTAGTCTAATTTTAAATTTTTTTGGCATTCTGAGGGAATGTCTCCAGCACGTCTGCAGGTAATTTGTTCCAATTTTGTATTGTTCTGTTTACAAATGAGAATTTACCTACATCTGTTCTGTTTTCTTTGCTGAATTTTGAAATCATGATCCTTCCGCGCGACGTAAGTTGGTTTGATAGTCTTTCCCGTACTTCACCCCACGAACGATCCCCTCTTATTGATTTGAATAACGCACAATGACGCGATTTCTCCCTGCGTTTTTCCAAAGGTTCCCACGATATAAATTCAGAATTTGAACGTCCTCTCCTAACAATTTTTGCAGCATATTTTTGTACTTTCTCGAGAGATTTTATTTGCCCTAAACGATAAGTGTCCCAACATATGGAGCCAAATTCTAATATCGGACGTACTAGAGACGTACTAGAGACTTTTCACTTGAAAATGTACCCCACGTATGGTATATACACCATACGTGGGGTATTACTCCACACAATTACTTGTCTTACTAGGAGAATTTCTCAACGGGGAGGCAACTCTGCCAGCTCAAAGCTACTAACTTTCCAGCTAGCACCGAAATCAAATTAAACGCCACGTGGAATTCGTGGGGACAAGTCCCTTCTCTATGCCCACGGTGTCGGACCGCGTGCCCGACGATGCCAAGTGCCCAAATGGGTGCTGCCCGGACCAAGGCCCCAAACCCGCCTCCTCACTGCTTGAAGCGATGAGGGTCTTACGGGAAGTCGACGGGTTCACGCCCTCCGTCGGTCTTTTCTATGAGGGTTTAAGATGTACCGCCAACTGCACAGAGGATACCTGCTAACGAACCCTACGCCTGACCTTGCCCAAAGGGCGGTGTCTACTCACTGCCTCCACCTGGAAGCTAACGACGTGAGTACCGCCTAGAGACTCGGAACCGGATTGACATCTCCAACCCCACCTAGCGCCTCAGGTCTCGCGAGGAACTCCTACATAGCCATACTGCACTCTGTGCGAAACAGATGGTTATGGATTCAAACTCGGTGTTAGCCATTTCTATTTTCATCTTGTAATTGCGGGCGTAAAGCAATGGCCCTCCAGTAAGTATTTCATAATGGCATTGTTCATCAATCATCAATTCTCAATAGTGACGAAATTAACTGCATTCTCGAGGGGTGGGATAGAACTAAAGTGCCTAATGTTTTCTTAATGGACAGAATGTATTGACAACAAACGATATTAAAAGTAACGCAAGTTAAAATGCGATAATACGTAATCTCGAAGTTAAAATTGGATAATATTTGACATACTTCTTTCTTATGTTGGCATTGATAAAAAATATTCTATCTATTCGAGCACCGCAACACTTTTGGGTGTCAGTGAAAATGCCACATGATAATAACACGTTTCATAATTTTTTTCACTACAACCTTCATATGTGTCCAAAACACAATCGTCCTCCGAGTGAGTTGTGTCCTCTGAAGGTCACCCGCGCCCCGATCTCCCCGGGCGATGCGCGTTGGTCGAAGCGCCGGCGCCAACTTGGCGTTGTATTCGTCAATCGCGCGAGCGCCCGTCGACTTGAATTACAGGCTGTCCGCCTCCGTGGGTGCGGACGCGCGTTGCAACAGCGGAGGACTCGACGCGTCGGCGGAGGTCGCTGCAAAAAAACGCCGACTTCCTGCGGGCAGGCGCGGCGGAAGGGTGTGTCGCGATGTTACCGGACCTTCCCACGCCCTCCTTCAGAGATTTGCGCATTTGGCTCATTTTCCCTTCAAAGCCGTCTTCTTTGCGTACTTACGTTAAGACTCTCGAATCTTGGCTGTCTGGGACCGGTAGTGGTAGCTCAGTGCATCAACTGATGCCACTGTAGCGCCTCTGACAGGGAGGTCCTAGGTTTCAGTCCTGAAGGCGGCAGGATTTTCGACACTAGCTTTTCAGCTAATTCGAATTCAGTCGCTGTCTGGAGGAGAATTCTAGCGCCCGGCTGCTCTGATCGGTAGTTTTCCGTGGTTTCTCCGATCAACACCAGGCGAATGCCGGAGCGGTACCGTACCAAACGGGCCACGGACCGCGCGCGATCTGTCCTTCCCCTTCCTTGTCCTATCCTCTCCCCTTACATAATCACTTACACTAACATGCACTACACTACCACATATTCCGGGAGACCGGTCGGGAGCTTAGAGCTTGTCCCGGCCGGGGCAGGGCCCCGCTGGTAGGAGAGTCCTGGTTAGGGGGAAACCCCACTAGCCGACGGTAGGTCGGCGCCGGATCTCGCCATCCAGCGAGGGGAAAATCACCGCCATCTCCCGAGAAAAACATGCACTACACTAACGGGACTAATGACCGAAGCAGTTGACGCGCCCGGAAACACGAAAAAATCAATCAATTGGCTGTCTGGGAGACTATTGTAAGCAAGGTTGCCAACGTCGTTCTTGTAGTTGCTTAGTTCCCGCCCAGAGATTTGTCTTTTGGACATCCTAGTTATGTATGTTGTTGTCCGTTTCCAAATTTGTCATCATTTGGACTCCTCGCACTAACAATGCCTCATTTTGACTCCCCATCATTGTCGTCAAGAAAATACAAGATCGTCAAGAGCAACAAGACTGTCAAGAGTCTCAATGCGTTTCAGTCAGACCTATTCGTTTCTTACCTCGTTCTCTGCCGAATTAGTGCAAGACATATGGATCCAGTAAAATGAGGAGCTTCTTAATACCTTCAATGTACGACCAGTAACAAAATGCAGCATTGAACCATGTTCGCACCTGCATAGTTAATTTAGACCCTTTTGAAGAGGAATTTGTGATAGTTCATCTTTGAATATTAGTTACCGTCGATGCTTTGACAAAAACTCTGAAAAAATAGGATTATTAACTCTAGGGTGCATTGGAAGTTTAACATCGGCTTCATAGTATATATTATTGGTGACCAAGAAAAAGTCACGTTAAGTTAACTGTAATTAAAAATAGTGTATTTTTACTAGCACGGTTTTTTCAGAAAATAGTTCCCTAGATAACTGAGTTGTAGTTTTGTATTTAGCCTCGTTTTGACTGAAAAATATTGAGATATTCAAAATTTTCTCTACATTAATATCTGCCAAAGATCTTAGCGTCCGGCTTGCTGGGTCAATGGGTCACGATATATTATAATCCTTATTTCCTTTATAATGGATTATAGGATCCGCTGACTATACAGCGCAGCTGGGAATCTGAAATAGAATGATTCTATTCCTAGTTCTTTTCTGTTTGGATTGACTAAATGAAAGATCACTTTCTTTTCTAAAGAACAAAATTAAACAAAGTTTATTTTACCTTTTTTTAGCAAACAATTTAGTGAATTTATGTTATGCCTTCGATCAAGATATCTTTGAATTTAGAATTTTATACCGCGGTTAACTTATCTATTCTTCGTTGATGTCCCTCGTAGACTTCTCAGTCGAAATATCTTGCGAGCTTACCGTAGTCCAAAGTCCCAAGAAATCCTCTTCTGCCCCTATCCAAGTTGGTCTCAAACTATCAAAATTATCAGTCCCGATTACGTCCTATGACATAGTCCCGAACTCGATTATCACTCCCGACAAAGTTCCAATTTATACATCAATATTACTTCCACATGAAAATATCTGCAATATCATTCACTGTCCTTAAAATTTCACTGATAACCCGATTCTGACTATCTGGATTCTACTCGTTCCCTCTCACGAACCTACGATCAGTTCAGAAGCGCGATGCCGGTGAGAATGAAATCCTCCTGCGTGATTCACCCCTCGAAGACTTTGTATTAAATTACCTTCCTTTTTTTCATAACATTTGACCGTCCTTCTCTCACCCAGCCAATTCATATGTTCGTTATATTTTGGTGTAGCTGACCTTTTGATCATCTAAACTTCTTCGCCCAATCCCAAATTTTCTACTTTCGGCATCCAGACAACTCTTAATGCATTTAGAAAAAACAAAAACTACATTGTTTATTCACGGTCGTTGCTAAGCTCTAGCTCTCGTGATATTTCGTAATGCATGTTCCACCATATTGTCTACAAATAAATGTTAGTTTATTTTAACGTGACATATCGGTATGTCACAATACATGGATTTGCTACGTGAAAACTGTTCCCCAGCAAAATGACATTTCTTATATTTGTCTCTTTTCTTCTACACGATGTTCTTACTACAAGCATCATTTTGGGATAGTGAACCTGAAGACCCACAGTTCCCTTCTTGTCACTGAATCCTTTGATGCGCTATCTGTTTATTCGACAAGGACTAAAAGACCAGAGCATAGCCAATTCCATTTTATTACATTTAATTACTAGTTATAGAAGGAATGAGCATACGTAAGGTTACTGCGTAGCTTTTTTTTACGGAGGAGATCGGAAGCGCCGATATGTCAGGTAGAAACATTCAAAACGTCACCCGTCCACTTCACTCTTTTCCTAAAAAGAAATGAAGAATACAGCACAAATATTACACTTTTCAGCACAGTCTTTAACTCAACAAATAGAGTACTACGTAATGTATTGTAAGACATCACGCGTTTCTTTCTGGAAATAGAATTCTTGGAAAGCAACAGAAGAACTCAACTATTTCCAAATGGACATGTCGCTTTTTGAATGTATGCTTTTCAGCGTTTGTGAATTGCGTGGTACATTTAATGTACCGCGCAATTCAAAAACAGACGACGCAAACTTGAAAGCGATATCGCTGATTATATTATCAGATATTTTCAAAAATATCAAACGTATTTAAATATGCCAATAAATGCTCCTAAAGTAAAAATATCCTGAATCTTCACAAATTTGCTGAAAATACACAATACCATTTTGTATATTTATTTCAAATAGTAAGAAATGAATGAGTGTTGTTTACGCGTATCAATATATTTAAAACTGTGAAAAATCCGCAACCAATGATTATGGTTTAATTGCAAAATTTTCAATAATTACAACGGCGATTTGAAAAGAATTTTTAGTAATGTTACTATCTTTTAATTCGGTAGAATAAAATTGCCTAAAAATGGGGTAATAATTTTACTTCATTTACTGACGAGATAATACATACACATCAGAGGTCGAGTACTGCAATGCAAGAGGAGCTTGCCTGCGTATGAATCTGCGGGATGTACGATCCAGAGTTGCGTCATGACGAAAGGGAAGATGCACAAGCCACAGCTGAGCGAGCGCGTACTCTCTCTTCGGCCAAATGACCCCAGCGCCACCAAACGCCGCTCAGCCCAACTAAAGGTGCTGCTCCTTGGTGCTCCTTGCGATGGGCATCGCAAGGAGCCGCTATCTACATCTGATTGTGGAAGGAGCCAGCAAGCTTCTAGTTGGGCAGCTATTTTCTGCTTCCGTGGCACCAATGTTTCTGGGACTATTGAGCCACTGCATTCTCATACTATAGATGTCCTTCACTTGGTTGATTTAATTTGTGCATTTTCTTTTATAATCGCAAATAAAGTTACACTCACAAAGTTTAAAATCACGAAAAAAATGATACTTGATAAACATTTTTATCAATGTTAAGACTATTTACTCAATCCATTACTTGTAGCTTATTATATCCATTACTTGTAGCTTGTAGCTTGTAGCTTATTACTCTGATATACTCGTTAGAGTAAATAGTGATTGTTCCCGAATGTGGCTATAATCTTAACTGTCTGAAGTTATATTAACAAAATATTAGTTTTTAGAAATACTGTGTAATACAATTTAACGTACATTAGTGCTCCCCGTCAGTTTGTGTGTAGTATTGTCTGTTGCTGATCTTATCGTTGCTCAAGAAGAATATGTTCACAAATGTTTAAATAGCGATGATGAGCTCTATTGGATAGGAAACGATGTTACTAGAGCAAAGTCAAATGTATGCAAAACAAATTACTTAGAAGCAATAACATAACAATGCATATGAAAGGCATGTGTTCCTTCACGGACCTGTACATGACTTGCGAATGAACAGTCATTATCATGTCTGCCCTTCTATAACATCCTAGACCCCCTCTTTCCCTTCCTGCTCTTTCATCCGCTCTTGCCCACTCCTGGCCTCCCCCGCCCCCGCCAATCACACGACGACCGCCACTCCCATCTCCCTAGTTAGTTGCCCGGCCACCGCCACTTTCATAATTCTGCTCATTCCCACAGTTCCTACCATTCCCCCTTCCCCCCACCGCTCCCTTCCTGTCATAACCTCCACCACTCACACAGCTCTAGCGCTCCCTCCGAATTTGTTCCTCCCATCCTTCGTCATTCCAACTGGCCCACCTCCTCAACACCCCGCTTCACCCACCTACTCCGGAATTCCCACTCTTACCCTTCCTCAGCTCCCCTCTCCCCCACAATTCCCTTCATTTACACAGTTCCCCTTACACTCACAACTTCCGTCTCCCACTTCCCGTCCTCCCTCCACGTTCTTTCATTTACTTAATCCCGCAGGTCCTCTTATTCCCGCACATACCCCCAATACAACAGTTCCCCTCACTTTCACAGTTCCCTTCACTCTCATGTTTCCCCTCATTTCCCCTCTCCGCCTCACCTCTTGCTTGCGCGTGGCGACCCCGCGACCCTCGGCCGGCGCGGAGGCGCGCGCCCGGGACCAGTTCCTCGGCCCGCGAACAATCCTGCATTAAAATTAATGTGCGTCGGAGGTTAAAGAGCTAAAACCAATTGCCTCTCTCCTTGAGCTGCTTCATCGCCGCCACTTGACGCCTGCACGCGCCAGTCGCTGTCGGTGGCCCTCGTCCCCATAATCCTTCTTCGACTTCACTTTCAGCTACACACTGTTTATTTATTCATTTGTTTGTTTATTTATTTATTTATTTATGTATTTATTTATTTATTTATTTATTTATTTATTTATTTATTTATTTATTTATTTATTTATTTATTTATTTATTTATTTATTTTTATTTATTTATTTATTTATTTATTTATTTATTTATTTATTTATATATTTATTTATTTATATTTATTTATTTATTTATTTATTTATTTATTTATATATTTATTTATTTATTTACTTATTTATTTATTTATTTACTTATTTATTTATTTATCTTATTTATTTATTTATTTATTTTATTTATTTATTTATTTATTTATTTATTTATTTATTTATTTATTTATTTATTTATTTATTTATTTATTTATTTATTTATTTATTTATTTATTTATTTATTTATTTATTTATTTATTTATTTATTTATTTATTTATTTATTTAGAACTTGTGACACGTCTGGGAAGATGTGGAGGAGTGCAAACAACTTTTATCGTCCAGAAGCGAAACACCATTTTCATTTATTACTTAATAGATCAAGGAAAACTCAATCGAGTTCAATGTCAAAAATTTACATTGACCCATATTATTTTCCTGCGTGTTGAAAATTATTTTATCGATAATATTATTTACCTTTCCGCTTATAACTATTTGTTCGCATGTCGTCATTATTTTCTTATTTGACATATTTTCATTTATTGGAGTAGAAATGTATTTCGTGGTTTGGTAATAGAAGAAAGTAGAATAAATTATGTGTTAAGTGACAAAAGCATATTTGTGATTTTGAATCTTTTTTTAAGTATCAAATTGAAAGTGCTTATTTTGATTTTGATTACATTGATATGGTTCGTGTTTAAAAGAATATTAATATCAGTTGCGATGAATATGGATTTTATTACAAAAATGTACTGTCTAAACATTTGAGGTCACTTTTTACAATCTTACCATTTAAGGTCACTTTTAGTTTTTATTAATTTTAAGTTTTATATTTAACGTTTATTCAAGAATTGAAGTCTTCTGCAAACTTATTCTTATGACTTTCATTTTTCGTATCTCGCATAAAAGAATTCGAACCCACTTCATGCTTCGAAATACCTGAAAATTTCATTGTCAGTATTAGGCGAGTTACGTACAGGGGGTGCCCCGCCTAAGTTGGTTGTTCCCACCTTTTTGCAGCTGTCTCCAATCACACGAAGCCGGTTCTGTGTGAGAAATAGGAAACGCCCATAATATACTCGAGATATATGGATAGTATGTCACATATCCACTCATTATCAATGTTTCCAACCTGTTAGCAAACATTTTCCCGAGCGCAATAGACCCTAAGGTTATAAAAGGAGTTAGAGTTAATGCAGTTCTATTAGAAATGATACATAACACGAGGATAATACGAACAAGGTGGTCCCATAACACTCGTTTCAATTGTTTGCTTATTTAGAACGGTTAAAAATAAGCATCTTATTGTTCAGGAATATTATTTACTTAGAGCGCTTGATAGAAAAAAAATATTTGTATTTCAGCTAATACCGACGTCTGTGAATCCTAAAAAAATACAATTCTTCTCATACGTCACAGAACTTCACTGCTATTTGACAACAAATAGCTTAAACAAATATTAACAATTTCGGCACTATACTCAAACACTCCTTAAGAAAATTAAAGACGTGACTTTTTGTCTCCCATAATATCAAGTCTGAAATACTGTATTCTTAAACTTAGGAAAGGGAGTTTTAAAAACTATGCGAGTGAAGCGTTTAAAATTAATTAAAATATCATTAATATTCTAAAAATAAATTTAACTAGAAACCAAGACAGCACAATAAGGAAATAAAAGCTGTTTCCTGTAAAAACATTTCTATAAAATGATGTCCTTGGTTACATTAGTGTACGTATGGGAATACTTTTAGCATCTTTAGAGCCACTTTAGAGCCAGGTCTATTATCAAACTTGTACTTCACTGGATTTTTTTGTTCTAAAAAGGAAAACGTTTGTTTGCAAAGTGGAGTGCCGTTTGTTATTGATAACTAATCCGTTATAATTATTGCCTTGAGGCCAATATAGAGCAAATGACTGACGTGCTTAAAGTCTGTGAACATGAATATTAGACGAGATTTATAACCATGTGCATTTTTGTGATGTCGGCCGCGTGTCGTTTAATAATTTTCGTAATACCGTCTTGTAAAAAGTTCATATTAACGAAAAATACCTTTTCTAGAGTAATAATGCTCGTGCGTCTTATTTAGGTATATTTGTTTCGGTTGTCATATTTACGTAACTTTTTATCAGTCGCGGGCTATTAAGAGTGGCTTTTTGTTCCTGTTTGGTTGCGTCAAGTTGAAATAACAGAACAGACACAAACAACGAGTTACAAAACAATCTTGTTAGTGCCCACTGTATAAAGTAAATTTGTACAGCTTACTACATCAATTCCCTTCACATCCCTTTCAACAATTTCCACGATGAAAGTGAATCAAGACAATAAACAGTTGATTGATTCAAAACTTGTGAGTGCGGGAAGCGAACATCGGAATTAAAGTTGAACACAACATAACTCCTTTACTTCGCACAGTCGAGTAAAATTCTTCCTAAATATTAAAATAAATCAGATTAATAGCCACGTTTTATAAATGCGCCTTCAACTTTATGGTTCATAAAACACACACATTTAAGACGGTAGATTCTATTTGTAAAAAGTAATTTAATAAAGAAACCGTCAAAAACAGTGGCTCGGGAGCTGGGAGAATGGTTCATATATGCGGAGCAGAAAGTTTCGGTTCCAGCCGCATGTAAAGCATTGATGTTTCAATTGATGTGATGAATTGGATGATGTGGTTGGCTTCTAATTCCGTCCATTTGCTCCTCCAAAACATCATTTCATTCATAGAGATGACGATTCAAACAGAAGGCAATCCATCACATTGATACTCTGCCCAAGAGACGGGCAGATAAGGCACAGGCAAGAAATCTCTAAGGCAATAAATAAGGAATATCAAAGGCAAAAAATAAGTATGACACTCATCATCAAAATATATTTCGTACTTTGTGATAAGCGAGTAGTTCCTATTGGGAAGTCTCCAGCTTAACTACGTAAGTGTCTGAGGGCTTGTTTGAAACTTCGAGCTTTAAGTTGGGTATCCACTACCAGCGAACGGTTGAAGGGCAGGTGGCGTCTTCTCATACTTGGAACCGATTTTGAAGCCTTTATATATATATATATATATATATATATATATATATATATATATATATATATATGAGAGAGAGAGAGAGAGAGAGAGAGAGAGAGAGAGAGAGAGAGAGAGAGAGAGAGAGAGAGAGAGAGTTTAGAACGTTTTATTTGCAATAAAGATGTGTTCAAGGAAATTTTCTCCGTTTAATTTCAATGTAAATGTAAAATGTATGTTTAATTTTCTTTTCTTTTGTTTCTTTAAAAAATGTCCACCTTGGTCGGACTGTTTTCCCGAGACAATAAGAATCCACAATTTGCTGTTAGAAACTAGTCATTTAAAATATCTCACTAAACTAAATTGTATTTGTAGGTTATTTACGGATCACAAGATTAATAGTGCGGCGGGCACAATATTACATGCGCCGGGGATTGCGCGCGGTTGCGCTAACAGAACCCCTGGAGTCAATACGCAGCCCATCCTCGGCGTTTCTTAGTTTGTGACGTAAGATCCGAGAGGCAGCCGATGTGATGTAATTATCATGGAGATTCATAGGCGAATCGTGTTCGTATTGTTTCATCGAGCGCTGTACCTTGATTTAGAACGCCTGCCTTGAACTCCCACCCGATTCCCTCTTCGCGTTTATTGCGGTAAGAGCCTCGAAGCCAACGATGAGATAGCACCGCTCAACTCGACAGAGAACCTCGCTTTTGAGGCTGAGATGCACGACGTTCTTTTCGTAATTCGACGGTGAAGCGAAATTTGTATTCGTAATACGAATTTACGCAGTCTTTCATAGTTTCTGAGTTTTGAAACTGAATCTTACTTCATTAACTGACTCACTGTCTGACTTAACTGAAATTTCGTCGATTTTCGCAAGATTTTTAAATATTTATATAAATTAAACTTGGACTTTAATTTGAAGTAAATAATTTAAACTGACGCCTAAAGGTTACACACTGGCGATAATTATAAAAGAGCGAGTCGTAAAGCAAAATTAATGGAGTTTTTGTGACATTTGAGTAATGTATATAATCATAACTTAAATCTCTTGAAGGAAAGAAAATTTCTGTAGACATGCTCTGCACAACACAAGGTAATTTGTATTCCTCTTTAGAAGTGCACTTTTCTTAAAATTATTCACCACATTTTGCACCACTGAAAATGGCAAAATGAACTTAGAAAAATTATTAGAGAATTTGACGATTTTAATTTACACAAGAACAGCCAGGAAATCACCTTGAGAACAGAACTTCTCCTGGCAAGGGGTAACAACTCCTCATTCCTGCCAACTCGCACTGTCGTCATATGCGAGTAACGTAATTGTGCTCTACTGTCACCTACACCAAACGCATGGCGATATCACATTGAACATCGGCGGTAAGTTGGCCAGCCGTTGGCGACGTTTACTGTAAGGTAGAGGCATGAATAAAAACAATTAGTTCATAGGTCTCTTTTTTTGCAGTTCACCTTGATTGTCTCTCATTCTCGCATCTCGTTGTAACTCTAGGAAGTGTTGGTCGTGGGGTACTGTATAAATGACATATACGCATAAAGTGTCTACATTTACATTTGAAAATAAAAACAAGACAATGTCCAGCACTCGTACATGTGTGCCGTGCGCAGAAATTCAGGCCACACGCTCCGAGAGTTGTGGGCGTAATATCTCCGCTCGCTTCGCGGGATAGCCACATCCGACGCGGTGCGAGAGGGACAATGGCGGAGACCTCATTAGACTGCCAGGGGCCCCCAATTAAAAACATCTTTAACCGAAAAGGCGTATCACAAAGCGCTGGCCGCAGAAAAAGCGCGTCTCGCTTCCGTCTGCCCAATTTGCGCGTTGCGCGCTTGTGGCGCGGGCGGCCGCCTGGACAACGAGCCCAGTGGGCCACAATGGACCAACACGCCCGGATTCGCAAAAAAAGTCTTTTCGTAAATACAGGACAAGTCATTTCGGGTGGTTAAAGCACAGCATCGTTTTCCTCACAATATTATTAATAAATTATCTCTGTACCATTTTGACGACAGAAAAATATACATTCACGTAGAAAGTGTTTGTTTTTGTATTTTTTTTATTTCGTCGTGTCCTGTCTGTATATCACCCCAACATTACGCACATATTCAAGGCTCAAAGTGCTGATGTAGGCTCGGTAGGTATTTAGAGTCATTTGTGAACAGCGAGTGCACTGCATTTCTGACAGTCTTCTGGCGAGCGACAGCCTGAAATAGAGTGCGTTCACAATCAATAAATTTTCGTTTTTCTTCGTTTGTAACCAACACAAGTAGACATTTTCTTCTTCAAACTTATAACTATCGTCAAAGCTTCTGAACGTTAAAGAGAACAGAAAGCGACAAGAAACTATTGCGCAAGAACGACGCGTTTTTTTAGTAAAATGTCATATGAATCATTTATTTGATCATCTAAGGTAACGAGAGTGGTGTATTTTGTACCTCCTGAAATTACTCTTCCTGTATATTAACTACAAAATATATTTTCGTATCCTTACTGAGAGCAAAGGAATGATCATTGATCACTCTCGGAAAAAAATACCTGTCGATTCTCTGAAATTAGAAAAATGTGAAACATCTAATCAGTAGGTCAATGGCTGGGAAAACGGAGAGGACGATGGAACAATCCTATATCGAGATTTAATCCTGATAGATTGGCACATAACGTGACGGTGTTCAAAGAAAATTTAGTTCACGTCTTCCAAGTAAGAGATGGAAAGAGTTTACAACAGGTGAAGATGTGCGAGTGAGAAAGAAGAACTGTGAGCGAAGAAGTTGATGGATTTTTCAATCGTCATGATCATCATTATCCGTCACGTTCCCATGGTAATTTACATGCTATGCAATCTTTCAATGAAATTCAAACTTAAAATTTTTATATTTAAAAAAAGGTATTCTATGTAAATTGATTCGCAAGTCAATGTGAAGAAACCTGTAAAAGAAATAAATTAAGCGAATTAAAAGAAATTATAGTTCGTAAAGTGATTTTATAGTTGGAATAGATTTTGTAGAGGAAACTATAATTATAGATATAATTAAATTTGCATTGAGATTGTGAGAATATCCAATTATTTAAAATTCGAATTAACCATATTTTATAAAATATATCGATTTAAGTAAATGTTTTAATCTACTTGACTGAGTGAATATTTGGCTGATCCTTTTAAATACGTTCATAACAGATGTTATAATGTAACTGAGAATCAAACTTAATAATTTCGTACGTACATGTCAGAAATCTTAAAGAAATGTGTTAATTTTTTAGATATCACAATATGTCGACGATACCATCATTTTCATGTTCCACAAAAATGCTTTGCTGTGTTCATTATTCTTTAACCACATAGATCTTTTTCTTTACTTGTCTTTCCATTTAAGAAAGCAATTGAACTTTTTATAAGAAGGTAAACGGCGGCACGCTCCGCGGTGTGACGTCAAGGTTTGCGTCTTCATTGCACAGTATCATGGTACTTGTCGAACAAATGTTTGTTTATGTAGCAGCTAACGACACTTGACTGTACTATATCGAAATTAAATTTGAGATCCCCTTTGATAATAATAATAATAATAATAATAATAATAATAATAATAAATATTATTATTATAGCACGGTTTGTTATTAGTCATTTTATTAATATTATATGAATAAATATATTAGATATATTTAATACTTATGAACGTAATTACAATTTATTCGATGCACAACGACAGATATTATTCGTCGGCTTAAAAGAAAGACTCTACAGGTTGCAAAATGCTTTCTACAAAATGAGTTTGTGGGAATTCTGATTGGGTGTTGTTGACGTTCTTATAAGAAGAAATAAAAGAGGTCATCTTCGTCAACATATCAGTATGTGTTGTATCAGTATGTGATATGTTGACGAAGATGACCTCTTTTATTTCTTCTTAAAATGAGTTTGGAAATATTGTTCCTTGTACTGCTTTTTATGCAGTATGTGCACTGTCCTATTAAACACGTATCGTGGAAGTAGTGATCACAGCTGCATCCTTGAAGCTTTGGAAGATTTCTCTTCAGCCTTGTTAGTGTTGCCTTAGAGCGCCAATTACATACACATATATAAGTCCATCTCGGCCTTTGTATCTCTTGTACGTGTGATCTCAATTGCCAAATCACTATACTCTAAATTCTTCTTCGTCTTCTTCCTCTTCTGATTATAATAATAATAATAATAATAATAATAATAATATAATAATAATAATAATAATAATATTATTATTATTATTATTATTATTGTTGTTGTTGTTGTTGTTACTGTTATTATTATTGTTATTATTACTGCATTTGGGTCTTTCTAAACTCACATGGAATCCTGAATTAAACTGATTGTTAGATGATAATGCAATTTGCATGACGTGACTGGCAATGAAGCAATGGAGTGCAACCAACTTCGCAACCCCCAAATCACCTGAATATGCATCACGGTACCCAGAGACTAAAAGCTCACGCGCTGATCGTTAAGGCGGCTCCAAACATTCGTCATTCGCCGAGCAGCGAACTACCGCTCGCCCTATCCCGAACAGCTGATGTGTTCGGCGAAAGTTCGCTCCCTTTGATGTGTCCAAAAGACCGACACGGGGTGGCTAGAGCGAGCACCGAACGTTTGTTACTCGGCAAATAGCACGCAACTCATCCATACTACTCGGGATACGGCGAGTGGTTTCTCACTGTTCGCCGAATAACGAATGTGTGGAGCCGCCTTTACATAACGCCACCGGGAGCGGTAGCTCAGTGCATCAACTTTGCACCTCTGACCGGGAGGTCCTAGGGTCGAGTCCTGACGGTGGCAGGATTTTCGACACTAGCTTTTCAGCTAGGTCGAATTCAGTCGCTGTCTGGAAGAGAATTCTAGCGGCCGGCTGCTCTGATCGAGTTTTCCGTGGTTTCTCCGATCAACACCAGGCGAATGCCGGAGCTGTACCTTACCAAACGGGCCACGGACCGCGCGCGATCTTTCCTTTCTCTTCCTTGTCCTATCCTCTCCCCTTACACACACTTACACACTAACATGCATTACACTACTACATATTCTGGGTGGCCGGTCGGGAGCTTAGAGCTTGTCCCGGCTGGGGCGGTGCCCCGCTGGTGGGAGAGTCCTGGTTAGGGGAAACCCCACTAGCCGACGGTAGGTCGGCGCCGGATCTCACCATCCAGTGAGGGAAGATCACCGCAATCTCCGGAGAAAAAACATGCTCTACACTAACGGGACTAATGATCAAAGCAATTGATGTTCCCGGAAACACGATAAAATCAATCAATCAATCAAGTACCCGAAACCCCGTCGCCCGTCCCACTGTGCTCCGCCGCGGAAACGCCCCCGCTCCTGTCCCTTCCTCCCTCCCCCTCCTCTTGCTTCGCCGCCGCGGAGCCCAGTTAGTTCCGCAGAGGTTTCGCCATCGCGGGGCAAAAAGATGGACATTCGGAACGAAACGGTAATCATAATCCGCGCGAGCGACGGCCGGGGCCGACGCGGCGGCGCTTCAAGGAAGCCGCCGCCACAGATACGCGTTTTTTGGAGTCGCGCCGCGACGACGCGCGCGCCGCGGCCGCCGCAGGAAGCTGCGGCTGCGGAGGGAGGAACCAACCAACCCACCACACGTTGCTTTCGAGCTGCGACCCGCATGCCGCGCTTCGGTGCCGCGCTTCGGGCGTTCTTGTGTGCCTCTTGCAAAATTCTGGGGCTTCATTGGAAAGTATTCTACTATGTATGTATGTATGTATGTATGTATGTATGTATGTATGTATGTATGTATGTATGTATGTATGTATGTATGTATGTATGTATGTATGTATGTATGTATGTATTATTATCTATCTATCTATCTATCTATCTATCTATCTATCTATCTATCTATCTATTTAATTTATTTATCTACGTATTTATTTATTTATCTTCTTTTTTTTTTTTTATTTTTGTTTATCTATTTATAATATACGATACATATATTTCACTTGCTATTCACACTATGAGTTTCAGAAACGAGAGTGATGGGAAGGGGGGGAAGCATTTAGTAGTAGTTGCGTCGTCTAACAGGCAACGTCATTGTAATCTAGGAATCCAAATTAAAAATTAATAATAATTTCGAATTTTCGAATGCTTTTTTTGAAGTAGTTTATGGATTTGATATTACATATCATATTATGAGTTCTATTATCCAAAATACTAAAGTAACCAAAGGGAGGCAAAAAAATGAATCTTCTTTTGTTCTTATGATTTATTCTTAATACATTGCCTCCATTATGTTAAGCTTTCTACTTTCGTAACAGGAAGCTGTGGCTGAAGAGTGAGTGACTGACCCACCTCGACGGTAGCGTTTCTTTATTGCAACACAGTTCATTCGTCAGCTTTTCGTCCACTACCTGCTTCAGTACATGACAGTGGAGTCTCTTTGATTCGAAATCTTCCCACCGGCTGCCATGGTTCAGAGGCAACAAAGTATCAGTTTTTGTTTCGTAATGTTTTTTCCGTCACATTTAATTATAAAATTGATTTCATCTTCGATTTAAGTAAAACACGGCAATATTATGGTCATTATAATGAGTGTTTGCTAGAGGATGTTGCGGAAGTCGATTGCGTAATAAAATACGCACAATGGTGGAAATACACGGGTGGATTCCTCCGGTGCAACGATTTTAGCTGGTTCTGCGCCTCACCAGTTTGCGTTACGAACTACGTGAACACAGCACGGGCATTCGTTTGAAGAGTAAGCTGGCCGCCATGTTGCATGGAGAACGAGAAGTGTTGAGAAAGACTTTGAAAATGGTACGAGTGACAATTTTCAGTGGTAACCACCCGAAAATAACACGATGAAGGTGTACCAGATACAATATTTAAAAGAAATGCTTTATAAATCTGTTTCAATGTCATGTGACGATGTGATAATTTCCGTATCTGGCTGCATTTAAAATTCCCGCTAATATTGTGACGCAAACTGGTGTTTGAAACTCATTAGTTGAGGTCGGATTCGATTCTCAAGAAGAGACCCTCCCCCCGATACGTTTGTATGACATTTCATTTTTTGTTTCAACTCTCTTTTTTTACATCGTGAGACTTATATGTGGATGTATTTGTGGAAAAAATTGCAAATGATGCGTCTGTTTGGTTTCCCAAGCGAAAAGGAAAAATTGTTGTTTTCGGTGTCAATGTGGCTTTCTAACTGAATTCTCTTACATAAGCAAAGTTATTTCTCTCGCTACATCGTTAAAAAGAAATATGTTATAGTCATTTATTTTGCTAAAGCATTCCATGAAGTTCCGCATAAACTATTTATCAAGAAACGAATGAATTCGGAAATACATAAATACACAAGTAATAGTCTGGTTGAGGAATTAATTCGCAGTAGAAAAAAGTTTGGGGAGGCCTCCAATTTTCGAAGAACAGTAAAGTTATATTCGGGGTTCCTGAACCCGCATTAGAACAAAGGTCGCGAAACTTGCATTAGGATTTCTCCTGCTTATAAGTGTCGTTAACGGTCTCCCAGAAATCATTCGTTTAAAAGTAGGATTAATCTCAAGCGATTTCGTATTATACCATATAATTTAACTTTCAAGACGAAAATATGTTGCAACATGACGTAAAACACTTATGTGGCCCAAACAAATAGAGTGGAAATTAACATTTGGCTTAGTTCGAAAGTTCCCGGTAGCTGTTTACTATCTCGGTTGTGATTTCATTGCATAAAATCGTCGTGTACGTTCCGGTAACTTCGTATTTAACTATAATTTATGTTATGGTGGGAGAATTGATAAATAAAGTGCTGAAAAAGACATATGGTCTTCAGCCTTTTATTTTGTAATGCAAACTTTAAGGAAATGTACAGAAAAGCGAAAGAATTGGCTTGAATATCTCTCGCACTTGCTCTTAAAGACTATGATGTGATTTATTGAGATCCGTTTAGAATTACTCACAACGAAAATCTAGAAAGAATTCAAAAGAAAACTATCAAGTTAACACACAGAGACATGCATTAAGAAAGTTATAGGAACAACTCGAATAAAAAAGAATAAAACTTAGGTTTTGACTACGGCTACGGGCTCGCCAGGAAACAGAGTGTACAGAATCCAATGTATTTCGATCCTGAGGACTAAATTTGCAAAAATACAGCAAAATAGTGGTGCTACAATCGCACATATTTTCTCGCATTCTTTCTAAATTTTCAATTTCCCAAATTTCAGAGTTCAATGAAAATTAAACTAGCAGCCAATATTTTACCCTCTTTTTATACACATGAGAAAATTTATAGAAAAAAATTGAATCCGTTTTTGAAAACAGAATTGTATAAAAAATTAAAAATTCTCTATATTTTACGCAAAAACTACCCCAATTTTCCAAAAATTGTACATGACCTTATTTCAGAATGTCTTTAAAGAACACATTTCATTTAGGAAAAAGTCTGTTGTTAATATTGTAGTTGCAGGGAGATTTCGAAAAACATTTGAACATTTGCAATTTTCGAAATATCAGGGATTTCAACGAAAATGTGACCTACCCCATTCTCTTAAGCGTTCATTACTCTATAAGAGGACAAAGTTTAATAAAAAAATGGAGTAATTTTTGAGAAAGTTTTGAAAATGCTTCATCTCCCTCCCAAAATCAAAATATCAGTTTCAAACTCAAAAAGGGTCTCTAGTTTCTTTTAATCGCTCGAGGAATATCTATTTGAAGAAAATCGGCTGAAAGGTTTAAGCACTAGTTTTGACTACAGGCAGGCAGACGGACGGACAGACAGACCGACAATATATTTTGCCGTCAATATATTTTTGGTATAAAGGACCCACAAAACATGGATTCTGACTATACAACGTGTTAGAGGAATAGTTAACTATCGCCAAGTCAATATACATGCCATATACCACCGAAGTCAATACCATTAATCGTTTAGACATTCTGCTAAAATATGTAAACAACTTAAACAGGCGACTAGATAAAATAAAACGTTGTGAATTACCCGTGATAAACTCAGAAAACAAACCAATGACAGGTAAAATGATACAACTTCGAAGTACGTATCTTCGGCTGTCGACAGACGGATGGCTCAACTGACCGGGTAAAGATGTGTCTATCTAGACGGTTGTTAAGTAACTTACTCCCACACTTGTCTCGTTAATAGAATGCCACTTACTGATCAATAATTTAATTTCAAAAAATATGAAAAATGGGGCACTTGGGCTCGTTTACAATTGATATACCCCCACCTTAACATAACAATAAACGATTAGTATGTAGGAGAGTCTTCAGTCTATTGACCTCCTTCTAGTCATGTTCTTGAGTATAGAGAAGAATGGGGGACTGATTGAGATTATTTAGTTGATAACATTGTACTAAATACAAGTAATATATTTTTGGTACCTACTGAGTACAGTAATTTAGAATATCTAAATACCCTCCAATGGTGGCTTTTATTCGTACAAACGTTCGAAATACAACCACCATAGCTCCAGCGAGTTTGTTCGAAAAAATGACCAGTATCGTTGTTGTTAATGTTGTTTTGTTTCAGAAAATAAAGAAATTCAGATGTTCAAGAGAGAAAAATTATCTCTTCCTAGACACCAAAACTTCCTCCGATCCTAAGGAAATGAAAAAAAAATGTCTTTCGTATTTTATACATTTCTTGGCAAAATCTATAACCCTTGTTACATAAATTGAGAATTCCTCCCAATTCAATTACATCCGTAAATAATGATTATAAGAATGTACTACTACTACATCAAAAACACCCTTCCAGGAAACCGTCACTCAACGTGAAGCATCAACGGGGAAGCAATGGCGGGGGGCACAAAGCACTTCACACCCTAATTCAATCGCTACATCGTGACGATTTCATTCAATACCGCCATCAAGCCCCAAAACTGCACCGCTTTTATTTTTATAGTGCTCTCGAACCGCGTAAAGGGGAGTCTGGTTATCGTGGCGGGCGTTACAAAAGTGAAAGATTATTGCAGGGTATTACTGTAACAACAGTAAAAGCGCGGCCAAATTGCCGGTAGTTTATTGGAACTAAACGGCAACAATGGCTGCGAGCGCCGAGCGCGCGCCACACAGAACCCCCTCCCCCTGCCCTTCCCCGCCCATGAACGCTTCCTCCCTCCGCGCTCGCCCTGTTCGGCTTCCTCGCGTCGCGATTTGTGGCGTCCTTTGTTTTTAAACAAGGGAGCGCCGTTCGAGGGGTGGAGTAGAGATGAGATAAGATAAAGAAAGAAAACGAGTTCGCACCATTAACAGTCGTTCGTGGCCAGTGTTTGTGAAATGGTTATTTAGTTTGTTTCGAAATGTACTTACTAATTAGAATTCATTTATTATTGAATTAATTAATAAATCGATTATTTAAGGCCGTTTATAGGATTTATCATTTTACTATAAAATAACATCAAACTGAAATGGATACGTTTCATATCATCACATTGGGATAATAACAGGAGTAAGCAATCTGGTAAAAGTTGTAAGTTTCTTCAGACAACACTTTTCGAGAATTGATCATCTCCCAAAGAATCTAATAACACAAAATTCAACATCATACGTGTCCCAAAAAATTTCGGTACAATGTTTCTGGAGACTTCTTCCAGAAAAATCCTCAGAATAGTTGGTCAAATAAAGAATAAAAATTCGTCGGGTTTAGATGAATTTCCGAATTGTTTTGTAGGGGCGTATCCCCCTGCCTTTGTTCACCCGTCATATATTTGCAATACTTCTTTGTGCAAAGTAGAAAATTTTTTTTTTAAAGCCAAACTACCTGACTTCCAGTTTGGCTTTCGATCCAAATACTCAACCAACCACCAACTACTGCGCCTAACTGAATCTATAGCCACAGCATTTCTCCAACGAAAACGCACACTAGCAATTTTCTAGGACACAGAAAAGGCCTTTGACACAGTTTGGCATTCTGGTCTCCTGTACATGTTACAGCAACTGCGAACTCCACAATATCTATTTAACATCATGCATAGCTTTCTGACCAACATAAATTTTAAAGTTAAAATAAACAATACACTTTCAACACAACATACAATAGTCGCAGGGGTCCCATAAGGATCCTGTCTCTCTCCTCTCCTCTTCAATATGTATTTATCAGATATTCCTCAACCAGACACCTCAGTAATAGCTTTATTCGTATTCGCTTTATTCACTGTTCACATCACACGACGATATCTTATGAGCACATGACCAATTACAAAATGACTTGGTTAAATTTTCGAAATGGACTGAGAAATGGAGAATCAAAATTAATACTTCAAAATCAGAAGCAAATATATATATATATATATATATATATATATATATATATATATATATATATATATATATATATATATATATATATATAAAGGGAAAATGTGGATGAACGAAATGAGCTAAAGAACGAGGAGGAAATATTAGAGAGGAAAAGAGGCACGAGAGTAAGACTCATGTCTACGTGCATGCCGAAGGGTCCTCTTGAGATCGTTCTTACAGATGGTAATAGTCTTGTTTATACACTCCACAATTTGCTCGAAAACATTAATTTTAAGTGGAAAGTTGATATTAACTTCCTAGCGGCTACTTCCCCAGCGATTAAATGTGCTAGTAAATTTCACAGTCAAAACCATTTCGCCTAGGTGTACGAAGTTACCTTTTATTTAACTGGAAGTATTCAGTTATCTTGTAATATATTTTGCGTTAGTATAAATTTTCCTCATAAAACCATTGTTTTCTCAGCAAATTATGGACTGTGCAAACAAGACTGTTAGCAACAGTCTGCAGCCTATCTTTCTGCGTCGCGCGTTGCCCACCTCCTGCCCTCGCCGCCTGCCCGTCTCTGGCAGCCCGTTTCGTTATTGACGCGCGTTCCCCGACTGCTCCGCGCCGCGCCGTAAAAGAGGAGCCTCTCCGTGCCAAGGCCCTTGCGCCCTTCGCCCTTCACGCCACGCATCTGGGGAAAGAGATGCCTTTTTTTTTCTTTTGAAATTTATTTTTCTTTTCAAACATGAGCATGAATATCAAAAAAAATTAACATGTAACGCAAATATTAAGATTTCGTAATTTATTATATAAGGCGATAAAGAGAGAGTTTATCTATGAGTGGGAGGTATTACCTCACGGGCGACGTTAGGAGCGAGCATGGTGAGTTTTTCGAGTAGATGAAGTTTCTTTATCGTCGTGTGTAGCATTTTATCTTACTCCAATTTGTAGTAAAATACAAAATTTTAGGTTATGTCAGGGCAAAGTTTGCTGCGTCGCCACCAGGAACGCGTACGTCGCTGCCACTTGAGCCCCATGAGTGGAGACGAGTTTTTGAGGGGAAGTCATTAAGAAATGTCTTAAATCTTGGGAATAAGGAGTTGGTGGCACTCTCTTCAAGACGAGTGCGTAGAGGGGCAGATGACGTAGGAGGTCGCGTGACTCGCCTATATTAAGGCGCGTCGCAGGACCATTCGGGAGTATCGTTTCTGGTTTCTCACGGCAAAACACTGCAAACTTGTCCGGCCAAGACTGGCGCGGAAGTGCTGAAGGTACGAGTAGGTGTTGAGGTTCGACACGGTATATGCCTTATACTTCAGGGCAATTGTCTGTCGAGGCAATATGAGCCCAGCTGCGAATCGGCTGAGTTGGCTACTCTTGCAGGCGCGGCTGCAAGGCGTGTTGGGAGAGGGGCTGCGGCAGGTAGCTCTGTCAAACGCCTTGTAGTGAGGTTTTTAGTTCCTGCACATAATTCTATTGTACAAATCTGTAAATACTCACTGTGTCTGTTTTGTGGTGTGGATCCCACCACGACGTTACGCGTAAGATGAATCTCTCCATATAGCGGAAAAATGAATCACAGACATCTCCCGGGATTAAAAATGCACTATACCAACAGTACTAATGACAATGACAATGACAGTTGACGTCCCCGGAGATATCAATCAATGAATCTCGTCTGTGAATCGCCATCGTATGTGCGTGCTGGCTGCCAATTTCGCCAATCAGTCGGTCTGTCCCACTGCACGGGAGACGGCCCCTCGCGCATCCACAGTCCATCCCCCCTGCCCCGCCCCCGTCCCCGCCCGCAGCGCCACGCGGCGGCGGCGGCGCACATCGCGGCGTCTCGTTTGTCGGACGCGGCCTAATCAGACGCTCCCTCCGCGGGACGTCGCCGCCCGGGTTGCTCATTAGACGCGCCCCAGACGCACGGACTGTGGCTGACAGTCACTAAGGATCAATTGGTTTAGTTTGGTTTTCTCGTGTTTCCGGGCGCGTCAACTGCTTTGGTCATTAGTCCCGTTAGTGTGGTGCATGTTTTTCTCGCTAGAGATGGCGGTGATACTCCCTCACTGGATGGCGAGATCCGGCGCCATCTACCGTCGCTAGCGGGGTTCTCAACCAGGTCTCTCCCACCAGCTGGGCACACCGCCTCAGCCGGGACAAGCTCTAAGCTCCTGACTGGTCTCCCGGAATATGTAGTGTAGTGCATGTTGTGTAAGTGTGTGTACGGGTGAGGATAGGACAAGGAATGGGAAGGAAAGATCGCGCGCAGTTTGTGGCCCGTTTGTTAGGGTACTGCTCCGGCATTCGCCTATGATTGATAGGAGAAACCACGGAAAACTACCGATCAGAGCCGCTGGCCGCTAGAATTCTCCTCCAGAGCCAAGGATCAAAGACAGTGACGCTTGTAGAGGAAGGCAGTGGATGAACTGGTTCACTTCCTGGAACGCGCTGCTGTTCTCTCAAGAATAATATAGCTCTCGTTAATGTGGAAAATTAATTGTTGCTGAGTCAACCGGTATCAGCACTTGCATGCATATCTACTGGATGTTTAATGGAGAAATTACAGCGAATCCACACATTTTGGATTCTATACAGGAATAACTAACTATACCAAATCGAAATCCCTCGCTCACTACCAATCACATTAGTCGATCTCAAATTCGCGAACGTAATTGTATTTTAGCAAATAGCTGTGATTTTTTATTCTCCCCGGTCTCCAAGCTAGAGAAACAGTTCTAGGTTTTACTAAGCATCTTGAAATCAATGCATCACGAAACAAAACAACCTCGCCTTCTAGTATGTCTCTTCTAGTGAACGGGCCAATATCTGTCTGCTAACGAGTCAGTGTGAGCACCTTGCTTCACTCTAAGTGGCAACTGGCGGAGCGCACCAGTGATCGATATGGGATCCCGGAGCCACAATGGCACCGTGGAATGAAAGTTCCACGGTGGCAACATCTGAGTAATATTTAGACTTGATCAAGGAAGGCGGAGTCTTTAGCCACTGATGGATATATACGAGAAATACAATTGTCAGAAATTTCTGCATTACTTTTAATGTAAAAGTACATGAAAGTAATTATCATGTACGTACATTAAATTTAATGTACATGTACAGTAAATTTAATGCACATGTGCAATAAATTTATTGTGCTTGTGCATTAAATTTAATGGACGTCTACAATTAAATTTAATGCACAAATATAAAAATAGTCATACCTTCTTATGTCGATGTGGTTCTAAGGTCTACAATTAAGTATTTTCATTTGAAATTATCACCTGAGTATTAATATAAAATATACTAGAGTTATGAAGAGAATCTGTGTGTATTTGGTAACTGTGTTAGTGAACGGGGCGGGATAGCGATTGGCAGCTGGAAGGCGACATCGAAAATAAAACAATAAAACATCGACAATAATAAATGTTTTAAACGCGTATAAATTCAAAATTAAAACATCGAATTCATAAAACATCACTAAAAACCATCAATGTTTTTAAAAGTGGTTTAGATATCTCTAACATTTATGTTCACGAAGGGAAGAAATTAATTTGGCAGTTGTCGTGTTTACTAATATATAATTAAGATTTAACTGACAAAACAACGATTGATTGAAGCCGATGTTTGTTTAACATTGATAATATAATCTCTATGTTTTCACGATTTTCATGTGTTGTTTTGTGAATGAAACAGTTTCATGATCAAAATGTTATAAAAATTAAAACACGAAAAAATAATTTACGATACCATTGTCTGTGTTCGAACGACGAAATATCGTCATCCATGACGTGCGATTCTCTATGAGAAATTCGATGTTAGTCAGGAAAAATCAGATCATCAGTCATCTCTCGAGCGAGAGAGATAAAGTGTGATCAAAGAAAATAGTACAAACGCCGCACAGTGTGTAATTTTGACGATCTAGGAAGAAAAAATTAATAACTCCCTTCGAAATGAATTTCTCCTAGTTTTTGGAAGTCTGTTGTGTAAACAATGTACAAATAAACAAATTTGCTTGTAGAACTTAAATTTTTACGAAATATTTTTTAAAATATTTAGGAAATTTGAATAATTGTATTAGCCTTCATGAGAGTATACGTTTGTCAAACGTTGCATTTGTTGAATATTATGGGACATAATATTTGAATTTTACAAAACATACTCTGCAAGAACAATAAAATGAAAGTATACAAGAATAAAAAGTCGAAAATAACAAAATGAAACCAAAAAATAAAATTAAATGAATAAACAACAAATATAAATTAATTTGAATCACTACTCGCGTATTCTTCTAATGTTGATTTTTCTGAGTATATTTATTTTGCCTCATTCCTTTATTTTAGTAACATTAAGAGTTCAGGTTTCACTTTTGTGGGCACAGTTACAGGTTTAGCGCCTAAGTCAAAATGAATCAACGGTTCAAAGTCTCACTTGCTGCCTCTATTTTCCTAACTTCAGTTATTAAATCTACAGTTTTTGGCAAAAATGAAATTTGACTAATTGCAAAATCTTAGTTAAAAAGGTGCTGGATTTTCCCAAACAATAGTTTTAATCTCATCAGCACCATTGTAAATTTGTATCTGACCATTGAAATAAACTTCGTCAGTGTTGTTCATCAGAAAATTTTTGCTTATATCTGTTTTGTCTAGACTCCATCATCCTTAATTTATTTACTAAAAGGTGTTGTTTGAAGGAATGTAAAATCTCTGTTTACTTTTTTTGAATTTTGAAATGTCCAAAGCATGGTATTTATTGACCATCGCTTTGAAGGAGAATTTGTTGATTTTAAGTAGCTGTGTACTCTGCTGATAGCATAACAGTTTCGCTTCCTTCATTTTATGATAGGGGATAGAAAACACTTGAGTCTTTTAGTTTGTTGGCTCATGCGGAACATACTGGCGGGTTGAGATTTACTGGTATCAAGTGCCAGAAAGCAAGTGCGTGATCAATCGATAATGATGTATGGCTTTGAAGAATGGATTCGGGCTTTCTTCACTGTAGTTCTCTGTTGGGGAGGCTTCAGAGAGCTCTAACTATAGCTACCGAATCTTGCCATCCTTCCTTAGTTTCATTTCAGTGGCCATGATAATTCTCTTCTGAACTAGTAGTATCCTTAAAAGCAGGTTTCAATTTTAGGCTTTAGCTTTATCTCCATTAGCTGAAGGCTTATTGTATCTTACAACTCCATTAATTTCTTTATATATTAATTTGCGATGGGCCTGGACTGCCTCTAAAATATAATCAGGTATATGGGTTTCGTGTTTTTGTGACGAATTGTATTTTAGGAACTGTTCTTTACTCACTTGATTTTGCCATCTGGTTTAAATTTTTACAAAATACATCTAACATATGGCTTAATTTTATCCAAATAATGTCTTTTCAGGTTCTATAATACCTAATTCACGTAAAACAGTTAATACACCTTCAAATTTTTCAACAATTGATTTTTTTACCCATGCATCAAAATAACGACATACGGGTAACTGGAGGAGCCATTCTCTAAAAAAATTATATCTGCCGATAAGCAGAGATATAAGCAGCTAGTCTTTTCACGATGAAGAACCTAAAAGTACTAGTTTTAAAATGTATATTGCCAGAAAGGTGTATAATGGTGTATACACTAAAACTCTAAGTAATTTAGGAGAACGCAACATATCATATAAATCACTCACCTTTTCAATTAACGTTTTTAGGCACAACAAAAGTCAATAACTAAATAATATTCACATAAAAATGATTGTAAAACTATGAAAATTACTTCTGGTTGGCACACAAATCACAGAATCAGTCAAGAGGTGTATCACGACCAAGGGAACTTTGCGTACTGAAAAGGGTCATTCGGAGCTGAGTCCTGCCGGAGCGGTGATGGACGTGTCTCTAACATGCACCACGGGGTTCATGACCTTCAAGAGAAAATTCAAAACGTTCCTACATAGCTGGAACATACTAATAAGCACAGAAACCTAACAATTTTACTGTTTCAATTCAATAGAAAATTTAATTTTTCCTGCTAGGTGGCCAAAAATTACACACTGTGCGCTGTCTGTTTTATTATTTTAACATTTTATATTTAACTTATTTTTATTAATTCATTTTAACTCTTAAGAAATTGTGATTATGGATCTTTTATTTCCAAACAAAATATTAAAAACGTACAAACATCGTCACAAAATATAGGTGTTAAAAAACATCTACTTTAATAAATCGATGTTTAAAATATCGATATTTCAACAAAACATATTTTGAAAACATCGACCAGGAGAGATGTCTCAGGGCATCAACTGATATCACTGCAGTGCTTCTGACTGGGAGATCTGCGGTTCGAGTCCCGACTTTAGCAGGATTTCCGACACTATCCAGATATGTAGAGCGAGTTCTGTTGCTGTCGAGAGGAGAATGCTAGCAGCGGGCTGCTCTGAACGGTTATACTTTTCCGCGGTTTCTCCGGTCAATACTAGGCGAATGCTGGAGAGAACCTGGGAAACCCCGCTACCCTGTCAAACAGACCACGAACCTCACGCGATCTTTCCTTCCCAATCCTTGTTCTATCCGACCCCTTTCACAAACTTACCCCTACATAGATTACCACATATGTCTGGAAACCGGTTAGAAGCTTAAAGCTTGTGCGATTGGGGCGGGCCCCACTGGTGGGAGATACCTAGTTGAGGAAAACCCCACTAGCTGACGGTAGGTCTGCACTGGATCTCTCCAGTCACTGGGGCAAAGATCACTGCCACCTCCCGTCCAAAACATGCACTACACTCCCGGGACTAACATCCCATCCATTGACGCGCCCGGTATCACTAGTAATCAATCATTGAAAACCTCGACTTGGATGTCGCATCCCTAGCAGGGTGAGCGTAGCTAAATTTGGGTAGTCGGTGAGGGAGGACGAATCAGTTGGTCGGCGCCAGAAAAGCGCCAGGCCCGGGGGGGGGTGAGCGGCACACGCGCGCCCTCTGTCCCACGGGAGCCGCGGCGGCGTGCGTGGCCGCCCCGCCCCCTGCGCCCACCGCCGCCGGCGGGCAAGCGGCCCCGCCATTCGAGAAATTAATTAGGCGGCGGCGGCGGCGGTGGCAGCGGGGGCGGGTGGCGGTGGCGGCGGGCGGCGGTGTACGCGTGCGCGCACGACACGCGACACCTGCGGCGATAAGCGCCTGCCGTTGGCTCATTAGCGCGCGCGCGCGTAGCTCAGCCCTTCTACGCACTCTCGACTGGGGCCCCGCGTGGCCTCGGCAGGTTCACGCAGCCGCCGTGCTCCTCCGTGGATTACTTTGTGAGCACGCTGATTCTACGACTTTATTATGCCGTTTAATGGAGGTTGGACGAGCTTAATGGCGGAGGCCGCTGGGCAACGGTAACCCACTGCGATAAGATTGTGGATTCGGGAATCCCGTTCGTGAACAGGAATCCCGTTCATGAACAGGAGGCTTTGTAATTGTGGCGTGGTGTCCCAATATAAAACCATCATATATACCAAATCATAAAATTACTATTAAGGATAAAACAATTGCATATGAAAAGGAAGCATCTCATCCCTGAAACTGAACAAATATAATAAAATAATTTTACGGGGCTCTCCTTCTGGGTTGTTTTTTCCTTCCCCACAAGAGTGATAGAATTCACTGAATTTCAAAAATACACAATCGTATTGGAAGCCTCGAATTCGGATTTAGCAAGCCAATATGCGCAAATCAATATAACTGGGGTTCACAGGCCGTGTTTAGTAAACCGCAGCACGAACGCGTAAGATTTTGCGCTAATGAAGAATATGGGTGACGATGCAATGAATCAATCAATGCATCCAATTTTTGTGCGTTAACTTATATTTCTTGAATCGTAGAATCCTGAGATTTGTCGCTGGTATTATTCCCTGCATTACACACTCCTAACTCAGAAAACCCATATTTGTCGTCATAAGTAACGATGAAGCTCGAAACATTCATTATGACACTTTAGCGAATGTCACAATTAAATCGTTCCTATTTTATGCGAAATGCATTTACAGGACAATCAAAATATTCAGAAAACGATGTAATTCACACTTTACTTGGACTCACATGTCTGTTTTAGAATGGAAAATTTATCTTGCCACCCAAGTTAGCAAAAAATAATTAGTTTGTTGTGCTTAAAGCCAATACGAAATAAACATCTATGAATAGGAGATCAATGCATGAAAGCAATGAAAATAAGTATAATAAACATTGAAAAAACGACTCTTCAATTTCTATTTTTATCTAGAGAGAGGAACTCGCAGACCTGGGATAGCCGAGGTGGGTAGGGCGTGTGATGACTCAGCGCCTCGGTCGGAAGGGTCGCGGGTTCGAATCCCGCCATATGCATGGTGTTTGTCCCTTGTCTTTCATGTACATGTGTTGTCGAGGAAGGCCTTGTGAGTCTGCTGACCACAGACAGAGGAACCCGCAAGTTTGTCTAGTGTAAAGGTTAATATGTGTCCCCATGAGTGACGGCGCGGATAGTCGAAATCGACATCCCCTGAAACTAAAAATCCCCTAAAATTCTAGAGAACGGAACGCCCAGTAAAGGACAGACACTTTTACCGTTCCGGAAATCCCTTCCGGGAATGCGTGGCTTCTGGTATACAGAATCCATTTTTTCTACAGCAGTTCCTTTCTGAATATTTACTGTACTTATACTATTGTATTAGTCTCTTCGAGAACTTTCAAATGTTAGTAATATTTATACACACACACACACACACACACACATATATATATATATATATATATATATATATATATATATATATGGATATAACTGGCTGAGGTGGCCTACGGCACTAATTGGATGTGCTGGCCAGCAGTCTCTCTGACTGGAGGTCCGATCTGAATCACGACGTGGATGATGTTCTACATTAGTTGTGATAGCTGATCGAATTCAGCTCTGTCTGCAAGAGAACGACCGGGCTGTTCTGATTTGGTAATTTGCAGGATTTCTCCGATCAACACGTCAATCTCCGTGAAGAAGGATGGAAGGAAAATCAAGCCGACATATAGGCCGGCGGATTTAACCATTCAGCAGGGGAAGAACACCATGACCCCCGGTGATAAAAAACATGCATTACATATACTAGACTAATGACCATAGCAGTTATGGCGTCCGGAAACACGAAATTATCAATCAGCTGAATATAAAATGGCGGAATCGGTGGCGCAAAGAAACGCGCTTCTCTCTGCACCTAGGGCCTCCGGCGGCGCCCGGTGCGGGTGGAGGCTAATCGATGCGCTTCCTGCGCGCGTGCGAGCGAGCGAACGAGCGGTCGGGGCCGGCCGGCGCGGGGCCCGCGGAGCGCCGACCATTAATTCATGACCAGGGCCGGCGCCCGTGCTCCAGCGCATTACTTATTTGCCCCCGCACCGCCGCCGCCGAAAGGAGTTGCTCCCGCAGCGCCGCGCCACGCCGGCTTCCAACTTAGCTGCGAGTCACGACTTCCCCTGCCACCGGCACTTGTCGCTTGTGGAGCTTCTTCTGGGCTTACGAAAAGATTTCTTTTACTCTAAAAATAAGGATTGATTGACCTTCAAAAAATATTTAAAAAGAAAATGCGCCCATTGATGGGTGAGTGGTTAGCTTACCGACATCTCAACGCCCGGAGTACGATTCTGACTGAAATGTGTGGATTTTCGAAGGGCAGAAAATACACTGCGGCCATGTCATACTTCTGGTATTTAAAAGCACCTTGTCTAAAAATCCAGAAAAATGAAATCCTGAAAATATACCCGTCCTAATCAGATCCCGTATTCACTTAGTCGAAAACATCTCTAATAATCGGATGGATATAATCTGAGACCGTTGCTGTGTCGGTGAATTTTACAGACAACGCTGGGAGCCAATACCAAATACTAAAAAATTCCCAGCAATTTCAGCTCATGTCGGAGGTGAGCCAATGGTTACATCTCCAAGATCTCAAACATTACAAATAAAGAAGTATATTTTTCCCAAAATTAATATATTATTTTTGTAAACATCTTAAATATGAATAAAAATAAATCCTGCTTATAGTAATCGCGTAACCTGCGTATGTTCGTTACATTTAGACTGCTTAGAGTCTAGAAATCGGGGAAAGTGCGGGGTCATTCATTGCGTCTTTCTCTTCTGAGAAACCCACTATTTCCGGATCATTTTAGAACATTCCAAGTCAATTCTTGAAAAAGAAGTTTTTGCTGAGTTGGCACCTTGTAGCCTTCTAAAACATAATAATGCAAGAATTAAAGACAAAATATGTATCGGAGGAATTACGATGAAAGATGGGAGTTGGTCTAATATCTTTTGCTATAATATGAACTGTTATGTTCATATTTCCTGATCTGTATTTAATAAAATAAGATCTTTTGGGTCCTATTATTTTTTTGGGGGTTGAGTCTTTTGAATACTATAGCTATTTAAAATGTCTAGTTTAATCTACGAGAGGTTAAGATAGTATTCCGTAATAAAAACGACAATTTCATGTATTTCTGCATTTCCTAATAGGAGGATCATGTAGTGCGAACGAGGAACATGTGGGGCAAAATGCGAGGGAATATGGAAAGGAGGCGAGGAACGATTTTTTTTAAGATAAATTTATAAAAATGAGACCTTTTGGACATACTTCATATGGGGTAGACCTTCCAGATATCCCTACTCTGTAGCACGTGATCAGAATCTCGAAATTTCTGTATAATTAAATTGACAATTTAATAGGTAGGCCCAGATAAGAATGCAGAAGCAAGTTTTTAAGGGCATGAAGCCTTGGAAGAAGAAGAAGAAGAAGAAGAAGAAGAAGAAGAAGAAGAAGAAGAAGAGAAAAAGAAGAATTACATATACATGCAGGACCGTAATCAAGATCAAGATTTCCGTCCAGCTTCCAAGTGATCAAAAAGAATGTTAGGATGGCCCCTTGCTTCTCAACAGTTAATATACCATCAGTCTTCCCGAAACGTCAGATGCATTGTCAAAATGCTTGCAGACGCAAATAAATTATTATATTAGTATGTTTTCTTTAAATTCATAGAAAAAGGTTAGGTGTCGCTTAAATATTAATACTATAAATTTCTAATACACCCGTTAATTGAGTGAACCCTAAGTAGCCACTGACCGTGTAAGAAATGTGAGAAAACGGGTTTTTAGACACCAACGTTCTCTCTATTTTTGAATTTGAATCTCTTGCACGTTTTGACCATTTCGATTGAGTTTACACAATATTTAATTAATGCGTTTTTACGTTAATAATTAGTTCCCAGGTGTTAAAAATTAGAAGTGAATGTCTAATTTGGTACTGAATAGGTTTTATTTGCTTGTGGCTTGTACTATACTTTATAAATTACTTCATGTATAATGTGCGTTTTCTAGTATAAGTATGTCGTTCTACAAAATTATTTATTTCGTAAACAACAGAGCAATAAATTTATGTTCCAAAGTTAAGTAGTAGTGTCATACATCTGTTAAATGATGTGTTTGGTTTCATGCGATTGTGCCTGCTGGTTCTCTCATTTTGAATTCCGAATCTCTTGCAATGTTTTGCATCTATTATGATTCAGTTTATATAATATTTCTTAAATGCGCTTTTACATTCATTATTTGTTTTCTAGGTGTTAAAATTAGAAACTGAATGTGTACATTGAATACACAGGGTGAGTCATGTAACTTTAGCAGCTCCTGTAACTTTTGAACGGTTGAGATGTTGAAATGCAGTTTTCCGAAAGTGCATGAACAAATAGGGCTAATTGATACGTGTATTAATTTCTATTTTATCACTTGTATTTTACGAGATACTGAGGTAACTGGCTTTTTTTTAGTCTATCATGAGCGTAAAAAGACGAAACCAATGATACTCGTGTTGTCATATGTTAAATAAGAATTTTCTTGATTAATTTTGATTTTTGCCACTCTTAATTGATATTTTGAATGTATCCGACCGTCACAGGTCACGCAGCGCCTCCAAACCAGCAAGCCCGCTCGAGGCATGAAGGGACCAGTATATCAAGATATAAAACATATTCCAAATATTCACAAAACTGTTGTAGCTTTCCTCTGAACTCCGCGGTTCCATCCTTCCCCCATTTTCTGTTTATTTTAAGAAATGGAAGGGTTAAAAATAAGGATTTATTGTAAGTACGTATTGTAATAAAATTGTTTATTACTTACTCCAGTTAATACTTATATCACAGGATATTAATGGATCTTTGAAACAAAACATAATAAGAATAAATACAGACTTAACACATTAATCTGTACACTAGCATCATGTCCAACATTTCTTTATCTGAGAAATATCTGGTGATAAAAGATTGACAAAAGAAATGCTATTTTATTGCCTGCAAAAGACAAAACATCCTAATACCCAACTCAATACTAATAAGAAATTTATTTTTTGTATATCATCATTAACTACTCCTTTCGGATACCCCGAATCGTGCATAATCCAGTATTTTATCAGACGCTATATATGACGTCATCGCCATTATTAAACGCGACATGACGTCATTACACATCTGCAGCCACAGTAGCGAGAGAATCGGGAGGTAGAAGAAGATTGAATATTGACCACCGTTTTCGCATCGGATGTCAACAATGCCATCTTGAATTTGATTTTCAGAGGGCGTTGATGTCATACTGGAGACGTCGGGAAGACAGTTGTTTCGCGAAATTAAGCCATTTTTTTAAATTTATAATGCTGTTAAAAAAAAACGTATTTAACTCGTTTAATGTTGTTTTATTGCATTCGTACAAATTTGAAAACTCGCGCCTAACGTCGCTCGTTTTCGAAACATGTACTCGTGCAATAAAGCTTAACATTATAAACTAATTGTATAAACTACTATTATATTACTCAAAATTATAAATACTGGAAAGATTCGTACAGAAGATTGCTTCATGAATTATGATTTGTTATTACCTGAATCTTCACATAAATCAATCTCTCTACTGTGTCGTCACCCGTTTCTCACTCCAACTTTCCAGAACCAAGGGAAAATGCGGCAATGTATTTCGAATCCAACCCTAATGCAGCCAACGGTCTTTCGCAGACATCAACACGAGCTTGTTCGCTGACCTTGGACCTCAAGTCCGGGCGCAGAGCTTGGCGCCACGTGATACAGTGTTGAAAATTTATCGTATTTATCGGTATAAATCTTGTCCTTTCTAGTAGCCATAAAGAATGGAGAAACGTGTCTTCTTACCCATAAATGAGTCTTCCCACGCATCCCCAATTTCCTTCTTGCACGACGTCATCAAGAAACATACCGCAAATCACCGCATCACTAACATCTCAGGCCAGTTTCCTTATTCTGCACCATAATTATAACTAAAAATGTATTAAAAATTGACATTGAACGCTAATAGACATATTAACTATTCTTCTTAGGCGAGGAAATAGAAGCGTAATGTTTCATTCAAAATTAATGATTGAAACATGTTTAATTGACACCCAAGTATTATTTAAGAAATTTCATTAAGAAAATATATTATGAGTACTATATAATATTAATAAATATTTTAAATATTAATACTAATTAAATGTTAAATGTTTGCATTAAATTTGTAAAACCAATTTAATATTTTATGATTGTTAATTTATAATTATTTTAATGTTAATTTTAATTAAAATAATTTTTAGTAAGTTTTGTAAGTAAAGTTTTAATATTGTTCCATATTAATTAATAATGTTAGTACAAACTTTAATATTAATGACGACACTCTTCTCAAAGGGCTCCTCCAGATGCTTTTTACAATGCAGCCATCTGCCTAGCAGGGAACCTCACATGCGATGTTAATGGCTAATAATAACAGTAATAATAACATAATAATTTACTTTATACAAATTTTCTCAATGTTTGCAGTTAATAATGTCACAATATACAAACCCTGGAATATGCGTAGGAAAATAACATAATTTAGCGCTTTTATTAATGTATAATTAGATTTAATTGTATAAATGAAGTAAAAGAACATTTTAACTATTAACAAAACTGGGCCTGGTGCCTAAAACGTCTCTATCATATCGAAGTGTCCAAGCTTCTCTTCGGTTCACCGTACGAGGGTCGGGGAGGGAAGAACGTCAAGATGCCTGCGGCGCGGCGTATACGCTGACAGCCTCTCCACGTGCAAAAATACGAAGATAGCCAGATCACCCCTTGTCAGATGTGAGATAGGCCTGATGAAGGACACTAAAAAAGTTCAACGAATCACAATTAGTCATCAATTCAATTTTCAGTTTAAATTATGTGAGGTTACATACAACGTATGCAAAATGTAAACACCCGAACACAGAAAAACAATAATAAGAATACACTTTAATACAGTTGTTGCTGTGAGCCATCTCCTTTCATTTTTTAATAATTAATTTATTTATTACTTTTCTTGTGTACGACGATATGTAATACTGCAATATTATGAAAGTAAAAGGAAACGTTGCATTATTACTAGAGAGTATTTATTTTAAATCACCAATGAAAGAAATCGTTGCTCTACACTAAGCAGTTTTGATCATGAGTCTTCCGAGCTTCGGCTGGCTTGACTGTTTAGAGAATACTTCCTGTCCCTACGAGACGCGAGAGAATCTCGTAGTCTCGCTGCCTCCCGCAGAGTAGAAAGTGAGGAATCTCCTTCGCCAGTGAACTCCCTTTGGCCTTGGCTTCCTCACGACCCTTTCCTTTCTCTTCGGCAGGTGAGAATGATTCACAGGCCGGACGAGATACGAGAGACTGAATGCAAGTTCTATCCGTCTCTCACTGATTACCTTATTACTATTGTTTACTATAATTTGGGAATATATTTTATTTTAGTGATTGAATACATTCAATGCATGTTTCATCCCTGTGCTATTATTCACGCTTATTGTTTACCAGAATATGCAATATTTTTAATCTATTCTTAGTTTGTATTTATTCTTATTATGTTTGTTTCAAGATCTCATTAATCTCCTGTGATATAAAACCCATTAACTGAGGAAGTAATAAGCAATTTCATTATAACACATACTTACAATAAATCCTCATTTTTAACCCTCCATTTCTTAAAAGCTGCTTGAAATGGGAAGGATGGAACGCAGAGTTCAGGGAAAACTACAACAGTTTTGTGAATATTTGGAAGATGTTTATATCTTGATATACTAAGATCCTCCTTCCTCGAGAGCGCGCTTGCTGGTTGAGCGGTGCGTGACCTGTGGCGGTCGGTTACATTCAAAATATCCGTTAAGAATCAAGTTCAAAAGAATCAAAATTTCTCAAAAATTTTATTTAAATATATGACATTATGTATATCATTGGATTCGTCTTTTACGCTCTTATGGTAGACTGAAAAATATGTATTGTTCCTTTAAAAACAAAGCACCCAAATATCTCAGTAAAATACAAGTGATAAAATAGAAATAACATAATGCATCATAGTTCCTATTTTCTCATGCACTCGTGTGAAAACTGCATTTCAATATCTTCAACCGTTCAAAAGTTATAGAGTTAAAGTTAGTGACTACCCTCTGTATATGTATTTTAGTAATATGTTTTAGTGTTTTGAGGTCGTTGGCAATTTCAGTAATATATGGGATGTCGTAATGTTGTTACATAAATTCACTGTGTTTGAGCATTTTTTCGTAAATCAAAGAGTAATAAATTTAATTTTAGACTAATAAATTAGTAATAATTATGTTTCAAACATTTTTATATAGTTTGATCGATTGTGCTCATTTTTTGAATTGGGTTGCGCTTGAATATTAAGGCCAGCACAACCACCTTTATTTCAGAAACGGGAGGAGTAATAAATTTAATTTTGGTAATAAATTAGTAATAAATGAGTAACAAATATTCCATTTGCTTTCTGTGATTGTGTTATGGTGGTTACCAGCTTGGACATGGCCACTGTTCCACACTTTTCACTACGCAAATCGTCGTTCCCGCATTACTTGTGCAGGCTGTCTCCAGTGAATGTTCGCCGAGGGAACGAACACTCCCACGGGCAGGAGTTCCAATTTAGGGCAGCGAAACACTAAGCTAATAGTATTGGCCACGCCCTTGACAAGCCTGCAAAGCCGCGCGGCGCAACGCCTGTTTTTCCGGGCACTAGCTCTTCGACAATGAGAAACAGAAACCCGGTTTGATGCTGAAGTAGTTCGAGGCCGGCAAGAATAGTTACCACTGTTTGCCAACCTATTATTTTTGATACAGACTCGTCAATGTAATCGTATGATGCTTCAATTGAATGTGTTTTCAGTATACCCCAGTTAATGTTTATCCTTGCTGGTTTCTCCTGGTGAATTATCTCAAAAACAACATCTGTGACTATCAATGTTTCGTTCGACAAAACGGCTCCGAGTGACTCGGAAACCAATGATTGGTTGATTTATATTATTGCAATGAATGAGTTAACCATCGCCTTCGGAGCCGCTCACAGACGCTTTGCCAAATACGACACATTGTCAATAGGTGCTTACAATAGCTGCTTTTGTGTAATTTGTAGCATTAAAAATCTAAATACTTTAGAATTTAAAAGAAAACAAAATTTAATGGAAAATGATCGAACTATATAATCGTAAATTTTAATTGATGGCAGATTAATAGACCTAAATATACTCAATTTAGTTGTGTTTCGCTAATCGTATAAAATAATCGATTGTCGTTCTAACTCCGATTAATCACTTAACTAATTAACGAATATACAAAATAAATCCACAGATTTAGTACACGGAGGCACAACACTATCCGAAATGAACTTCTGTTTTCCGTCGTCAGACATATCCGATAAATAGAGATCTAGCAAGCAATGACAGGACTATGTGAGTCGTTCGCTGCGACAAAGGTTGTCCATGGCATTAGCGAAAACAGCGTGACCAAAACTGACCAAATTCTTCATTTTTTTCAGTAACTTCCAGTGCGCGACGGCAGCTAATTTTTTCACCAGCACATATAAATAGTGAATATCTTTCAATAGAAAAAATCAGGTCAGATTTCAAACCTTATGTAACTAATAGTACAAAAATACAAAAACAATGAAACGGTTTAAATTTTGACTGAAAGATGCAAATGTTAGAGTACGTGCTTCCGCAATTTCTCATTAATTACATTATTATTATTATTATTATTATTATTATTATTATTATTATTATTATTATTATTATTATTATTATTATTAAGATATACAGTAAGAGTTAAAGAGCTACAGTAGCATATAAATGATATGCTACTGCAGCTCTTTAACTCCTACTGACGATAAAAAAAATCTACGCTCCTGGGCGTTCCTCGGCGGTGACGCAGCAATTTCTCCTGCGTAAATCAACATTTTTTAATCTTGAATTTACTAATTAATAATTAATATTACCATCGCTCGTATCTTCATTCAAAAGGTAATATCTTCTCCTTATCGACTTGTTTAGTAAATTACTAATTATTGTTACATTATCATCAATTTCATTCGTTTTAAAAACCAAGTTTTTGAGCTTTCTCACTACTCTGTGTTGTTTCGGCACACCGTTTGAGACCGCATGACGAGTGGGAGGAGGCTGGCCAGTGACAAGCCAATGCGAGTGACGTAGCAGGAGCCGCCGTGGCGGGAGGCGGGGTTGTGGGGGCGAGGATCTCTATTGGAGGGGCGTTTGATCGTCCGCCGCGGTCTCCGAGAGCGCGCAAGAGCCGTGAAATCGAATTTCGCTCTGCCCGCGCCGGCCGCCTTAGCCCTCTTTGCGCGAGTCAATTGTCCCCGCGCCCCCGCTAATGCAAGGAAAAGGGGGTGGATGGGACGGGGAGGGAGGGGAGGGGGGGTGTGGGTGCTGACGAGGGCAACGCACAGGGCGCCGAGCGGGGTGCTGGCAGCTGCCTGCATGACGTCCTGCTGTGGACGGTACGGCGACAGGGCTGGCGCTGAACGCCGCTGCGTTGGGAAGGGGCATGTCCTTACTATTCGAGTTTTCTTTACGTTTCTGTTCCCTAGTCCTCTGATAGCACGGACTGGCCGAAATGTACGTGTTATCTCTCGGAATGACACTGCAAAATTGTAAGGTCTGCCTATCGTTGCTTTCCAAATAATTCAATTCTGTCGTTTTCACTTTTTGGTGTGCCTTTTTATTTTATACAAGTAGATGATTTTTGCTTCTTTCTTGGTTTTAGGATTTTATATTTTCTTATCATCTTTTTTACTAAATGGTATGAGATTCACACTACATCTCATTAATGAGCAGCTTTAATAAACACCTATATTTTTACTTTCTCGTATTCACAGGGCAGAGAAATTAAAACAACCAAGCAAAAATCAATGGCGAGGTTTTGGCCCAAGAAAAGGTCTGTACACAGTAGTGTGTATTATCATCTAGAAACTGAGTCTAAGAAGAATCTAAACACTTTTTTTGTTATGTTAACTAAAAATCTAATAATACCTATCAGTAAATTCACTTCCTGTCGGATGCAACAAAACAAAACAAAAATCTTCTAGTAAAGATTTTTTATCGTTGGTTTTGAATGAGGTTTAACGTCAGGGTAAAACACTTGTTTCTAGTAAGGTGGCATTCGTTTCGCCAGTTTTTTTAATTGCTTTATTTAAGAAGCTTTTGAACATCGAGGTCATCAGCGGCTTCTTGTCTACATATATTAGCTTAAATTAATATTAACACTTGAAATGATTACAATGGTATTAATGTCTTCCTTAAGGTATAATAACACAAATAATGCTTTTGTAAGCAATCTTCAAATAAAATTGCAAAATTCAATAAATTTTAAAAGTGCTATTGTGTTCATACAATTTATTTTAGAATTCAAACATTCGACTAGTCTTTTTTGAATAATGTACTAATAGATCTCAAACTTTGTTAACTTTTGAACACTCTAATAATATGTATTACAGTAATTTCTCTATCATCGTTTTCACACATTTGTTTGGATATTCTGGAAAATAGATAGGGGTGAGTTACATTGGTGTGTCCTATTCTTAACCTTGTTATATTTACTTTGTCTCTGCAGGCTTTTAAAACAATGGAGATTTCTCAAATATGCGTTCACCAGTGAAATCGTAACTTGTCGATATGGAACAAAAATTATCTGGCGGTGCTACAGCCAAATACAATCGACTCCAGTTATAGTGAATTCGGATATAGTGAACCATTGGTTACAACTTAAGTCAATGGTCTGGTTTCTCTTACATTGGCAAAGAAGAAATAAGAAGACTCGGTTATAGTGGAATCTGAATGTCGGTATATAGGAAACGTAGGAAATACGTCTGGAAATTAATTCCCACCTGGAAAAGAAATATAGCCCAGTGCCAGAAGTCGCATAGTATGCAGCTTCGAAAAATGTCAGGCCAAAGACCATACTGAAAGTTTCCCGAAGTGAAGGTAAGAGACTGGAAATGGGTAATCTTACTGATGACCCGCGCCACTCAGTGTCACTGCGAAAACAAAGGCCGTGTCCTGCGTGGGCTACAATTGGCGGCGGCGACGCGCGATTGCTTCTTCAGTTTTAATCTTTGTGTTACTTTATATTCCGCGGGACAAAGTACACTGATTTTAACGTGGGCGACTGGAAGCACGAAGCACAGCCTGGCGATACCCGCCGTGCCGCGCTGAAAATCGATCAGTTTCATTAGCCGCTAGCGCCATCCCGCTATCGAAAGCATCTCGTATATTATTAGACGGGTAAAAGGGCCTTCGAGAGTAGGATGGTATTCCAACACTGCAAGACGCTTTGAAGGATGTCACGACTGCATTAAGCTACTTAGATACAGTAAACAATATAGAATCAAGTAAGGCTACATTAGGAACTTTGGAGACGGATCGAGAGAAATTACTAATAAAAAAATAATTGAAAAGAAATTGATTTGCTAACAAATGAAAGTATTGAAGTTTTCAGTTGGTGCTGTTAATGTATTTTGCTGCATTCTATTAATAATATCAATCGTTATGAGAAATTCCGTTTAATTTTGTCATCATCGGATATAGTGAACCAAAGTGTTAGTCCCCTCAAGTCACTATAACAGAAGCCGACTGTACTTTCTCGCACATTCTAAATTTTGAATCATCATCAATGATGTTTCAATTGAAATACCTAGAGGTCTCAAATTGTTTAAACTGATCAGAGGATATCAATTCACAGAGAACTGAATGTTTAGATGCTAGCTTACAACAGACAGAGATGCTTTGTCAGTCAGACTTTTCTGGTTTCTGGTAAAAGTAAAAACGGTATATTAGGGAAGTCTGGCTTCTTACATTGATGTTACAAACTTATTTACGTATGTGGTTGAGTATGACGATGAAATAATTTGATGAATCTAGTGCCAAATATATTGCCAAATGTATTTTTCTAATCGTTGTATAATGATTGATGCCTGCAACTAGTTGCACAATGATACACATTACGATAGAGATTTCATTATACAGGTTATTGACCAATCACAGAGAAGCTTACAAACCAAGTGTTGAGACTTCATTTATCTTTGAGAATTGTTCTAGTGAATGTTTTGTTCGATTGTGTACATTAAAATTCCACTTAATGTTACATTATGTTTATCAGTTTTTAATTCTTTTATTATCAGTAATTTGTAAGTGGAATATTATATAAAACTAGTGAGAACCCGTCAAAATTTGACGGTGAGATCTGAGATAAATGTAAAATACTGTACCCAGACGAATGTTCACAATATATTGCATTGTTTGGATCTTGAGGGTATAACGAAGATATTCTGTGACAGTTCCCAAAAGTTTGAACACGTATGACCCATGACCAGATATAAATGTACCGGCACAAAAAATATAGCACTATTATACTGAAGGATATTATTTCTAAAGTTTTTTGATGTGTTATCATCTCCTATAAACAACTGTTTGATTTCTTCTGGCATATTGCTCGAAGGTATACTTATTTTCCCATTTAAGCAACACAGAGTAAATCGTTTACAGAATTTCTCTCACATGGAAAGTACAAAGCAGAACAAAACTGATACATTCTCATAGATAATGACTTAATAGAAATGGAATGACTCACTATCATGACACCATGTTGACTCCTCTCTTTCCCTGCGTTCTAGTTAATGTAATACGTTTGCGTATTTTGGGGCGCGGACAATGATCTGGAAATGTTCTCGCTAAAATACACCACAGAAGCAAATACATGCAAACTGTCAACACTACAATGCAATTATTACACTGAAATAAAACTGACGAAATGTAACAAATCTCAATAATCGCAAAACAAACATCAAGCAGCGTGGACTCACAATCTATGGACTCGTGTATATCGATTTTAAACCGCTACCTTTGAAAAGAAAACAATTGACTATTGATAAGCGTACTATTTGAAGAATGATTTAATTAATTAATTTATACCGTAAATGATGGTGAATCAACAGAAATAATATCTGATAACACATCTAGGATCATATTCTTTCATTTAAAAGAAAAAAATACAACAAATGGTTCAGTAGAAGTTCTTAAACGAAGCCATGGCAGAAATACTTTATTTTTAAAATATATAGATACATTGATCGTAATTTCACTGTGATCCTATTTGACTAGCGCTGTGATAGTGGTAGAGGGAACATTTGGCTGACAATTCTTTAGTGTGAAATATCTAGGGAATCACAGGAGTTGGCACCTTCAGAAATAAAAGAAAAAGCGAAAATGGTGACCTCCGAATTATTGTAAGAGCAACATTTGTATTCTCTCGCACTGGTAAACCATCGAACCAGACCAAACCAGAGAAAAAGCGAAAATGATGGCCTTGGAATTATTGTAAGAGCAACATTTGTATTCTCTCGCACTGGTAAACCAAAGCCACCTGCCGCAGGTATTGTAGCTGTCCGCAAGGTGGCCTTGACTGAATCCTGCACGCCAACTGCCACGAAACGATTCAATGTAAAAGTTTAACTTATAAAAGTCGTAGAATAAGTACCATATGAAACTCGGTATAATGGGTATTAATACACTCATGTGAAGTTTACGATACTCGTGTATTAATACCCATCATTTCATCATCGTTTCATAACGTACTATTATTTTATTGTTTTTATAGTTTGTACATTTACTATTTCATGTTATTTACTTATTTATGATTTTTGCAACGGTGTGGTTAATAACAACCATTTTCTTATTAATGTTTCATGAAAGACAATGAAACGCTTTACAACTAATATCAGTTTACTTTCATTCTATTATTTTAAAATTTTATCAGAAAAGCTTTTATTTTGGATGACATTGTCTTCCTTCGTTCCTAGAGAAAATTTATCTGGCTCTCACCTCTAAAAAGGGCGACAATCTTAATATTAATTTCACATTTTTCTTTATTAATTTGGAAAAATATGAAATATACATCGCAATCTTTCCAATTCTTAGCTTTATTTCTACAGATTATAATAAGAACTTATGTTTTGTGATACGAAAGTTGTATTAGACATACGAATAATTTATTGTATTCTGTAAAAGTTATAGACATGTAAATGTTTCAAACAAATTTTTCTGAAAACATGAAAGCCCAGTATACGCCCTTATTACAGAGACCTCTTCAATTATAATTATCGTTATTAAAACTCTTATACATATTATCGGTGATACAGACGCGTCATAACCAAAAGATCTCGGATCTTAACGAAAATTAAAATAGTCAAGAGTCGAATTCTCCACAAAAAATAAATCTCCAATCTAAGAACATCTGAGATCTTTTTAGTTCTTTTCACATTTGAGGTAATATCTTATTTCTACGTAATATAAATTAATTGAATACTTAAACGATTGTTTTTTTTATTTTCACTACACAGTTCCACTTCTAAAATTTGTTTTCTTCTAAAAGTTCTATTCGATTTCTTTGGCCATAATGACATGCACTGGAGTCGTTTATGATCGGCAACTAAAGATAGCGCTGATGTCGCAAAGGCACGAAAAGTCGACCCTTTTCTCATCATTCGGGCCGCTACGCCATGGCAAACAGGATGCTTTCCAATTCTTAGTAAGTAAACTTACAGATTTATAACGCGCTGCACGCTTAGTTTGTATCTCGCGCAGTGGTCAGCATTCAAAACCTGCTCTGGTTAAATACGCAGTGTGATTGAATTTTTGTGTTTTCTGAAACCGGAAAATACTGACATGGTGTGTGCCTCTAAGAAAACTATTTCCAAAAATTTATTGACGAATCTAAATTTCACTACACTATGATTCCATATTCTCCAATTTTATGTTCATCTTTATTTACTATGTATATACATGGGCATGTAATAAATATCACTAAAATTTATGTGTTCTTATTACCTAGAGATTTCCTTGATAGAAAGCTTCAAAAAAGGCATGAATTATAAAATTTATGGTTGATAAAATATATTAACAGGTAGTTAGTATTGAGAAGTGGTATTTTGAGTATACCTACTGCCAAATCCCAGTTTTGTTGGCGAGCAAGAGTAATACGAACGAGCATTTTACGTTCGCTTCCAACGAACTTCCTTGTTTGTCAGATGTGTGTAATATGTGTCTTTTCCTAGTTGAAATGCAAATTTTTTGTTATAATAGCTTACTTCATTTCACAAAAGCAAGTATTTCGTTGAAAAATATTTAAAAGTAGTAATGACGTTTGTTTAAAGATTTTCAAATAGAATACAATATCTAGTTTTTTTGTCGTAGTTTTTTATAAATATGAATATTGAGTAATTCATGTACATTTGCTCGCAGTCCTCATCCAGCTTTATTTATCATCCATTTGTTCCTGTATATGTTAATGAAGACGATACAATACCCAGGTATTGGCCGTATTCGTCTCCCATGATTTTCCCTTCTCTTCACCAGCAAATACTATAAGTTTTAGTGAAAATGTATTTACTTATCTTTTAGAAATTTAGTATACCGAGAAGTGACACCAACAAAAGTAAAAAAATGAATACCTCAAAATCAAACTTGACTCAAACCAGACTCAAACTTGTTTGTTCGTTCGTTCTTATAAATTTATTTCATTGTTCAAAATTTTAAAAATTAAATACTATATTTAGCATGGGGGGCCTTGTCTAATAAACAAGTTCTCAGAGGTTAGCTCCGTCTGATTAATTCTATTTGAAATAATTGTAAGCTGCTGCCTGGCCTCTAGACGGTAATAATATTTGACTTATTATTTGCCGACAAGAAAATACATCTATAAGTTCTCGCCTGGACGCCGTGGTGTGCGGATCGTGTCCGTAGGCTTACCTTGCTCGACAGTGAACGCGCTAAGATAAGGAGAGGCGAAGATATAACAACTTGTGCTTCGTGTTAAACATCTAAAATTGTGCACATGAGCAGTGTTATTGTCTATAACAATTCAGTAAAGACAACATGTTGTGTTCTTATTATTTAATATTGTGGATCCACCACATTGCAGGTATTAGAGGCACGGCAACATGTAATGAGAACGTCGTTGCAGCCAATACCCGGTCAGCTACATCTTCCAAAACGCAATGTCAACAGAAGAATCAAAAAGCAGCGGCAGCCACTACGGATCAAGATTCATCTTTACCCGTGGATCTGACCCAGAACGCATGGCAACGCAAGGAAACCCCAGCTCGACCAAAACGACCGAACTCAGACATCGACCTGAATGAAAATAGAAGGGTTTTTACAATACAATAATTGCGACATTTGCTGATGATACAGCCATTTTATCTTCAGACCCTGATCCTAGAAGAGCATCGGATAACCTGCATCTCATCACACTCGAAGAATGGTTTAAAAAGTGGAGAATAAAAGTAAATGAGAATAAGTCGCCCAAATTACATTTACTCAGGAAAGCAAAACGTGCGCGCCAGTAGAATTCAACAGAAAACAATACCGCAAACCGATTGCGCAAATGTCTCACCTGAAAAAGTATATACAAGCCGAGAGAAACAAATAGCTCCAACTGCAATCAAGGAAATCCTACTGGCGGCAGATCCAAGTTGTCCCCGGAAAAATAAATTGCTAATTTATAAACCATCCTACTTCCTGTATGGACATATGAAATCCAAATCTGGGGCACAGCCAGCAGAACAAACTTATCAATTCTTCAAAGATTCCAGTCAAAAATTTTAAGAGTCATCTCATCAGCACCTTGGTACATGTCTATTGCAGCACTCCATCGAGACCTCATTATTCAAACAATTCACGAGAAGATACAAGAAATTGTTTCCAACCATAAATAAACGCCTGGAAACACAAATCCAAACCATCTAGCCCTAAACCTTTTAGACAATAGCCAAGAAATATCTCGCCTCAATAGAACCTCCTCTTTGCAACTTCTTTACCGCTTTAGTATTTGACATATACAAAACAAAAATAATTCTCCGTTTTGTGTTCTTATTATTCTATTTTTTCTCTTTATGTTATAGTCTTTGTATATTGATCCTGGAAAGTACCAATGGGGGACTTTTCTGTAATTTATTGTTTCATTGATCATTTTATTTTGAATTATCATATTTACTTATTATTTCGAATTGAAATAGATTGTAAATTTTCATTGTGTTAATAAAAAATATTCCTGTATTCAAAATTCAAGTAGTATGAAACTTAACAATGTATTGCGGTATGAATCAAAACTTGCTTGCTTGGTTACTCCTGCACTCTGGAAGTAATCTGATTGTAATTGTTTTACATCATGGCCTTTACGAAAGTTAAATAAATCATTGAAGACAAAAACAAATTTGGAAACCTCTAGTTAACGTAACACTTCGCGAGCTTGCTAGAAGGATTTTGCGTTAGTTCGAAAGGTTGCTTGTTCAAAAACCGGTCTATGCGTTTAAATGTTGGTTGCGTTTCGTACACTCGCTCAGATTCGATAGTTTTTATATCGTTGTCTTTTTTCACCAAATCGTTGCTTAAGGTAGAGTGAAATACTCTTCACCGAAATTATACTATTACTAGGTAAAAAGTTTCATTGATCTTATAGAGCAAATTCCTCCTACCAAGTTTCTTGACATTTTGCTTTAAACTATTCACGCTAATAATAAAAGACATCCCGGAGAATGGTATCAGAGTTATCTTCTACCATTGTTATGCCTTGCGTGTCTAAACAGCTTTTGCTGGGATAAAATTTATTCTCTTTCGTAAAAGAAAACGTTGTTTATTTTTAGAGTGGAATTCAATAGATAAAAGGTGGATATATTATTGTTTCACTTCAGTTGCTACTGCCAATCAAAGAAAATAAATCATATTAGAAAAAACATCAGTTGCTCTACTTCCCAAAGTCTCTTGCTCTGACCGACATTCTGTGGTCTTCTGTAGAAACGTTGAAGGTCACAGTCGGCCTCCGTCGGTGAAATTCTGTCGAATGCAATGGCTGCCTGATTATCTTAGACACCTTGGCAAGCTTCGTCGTGATTCTAACCAGGAGAAATTTTTGTATCCTTTAACCACTTTGAAAGACCGTAAGACTTTTACCTACGTAGTTGTTTCTCCAAGTAGTCACAATATGGAAGGAAACTTTAAAGTACACTCTCCGACTTTTTAAATACTCGGTAGTTTACATTGGTCTTCAAATTGTAACGCCTGTTAGATCTTCAGTATTTTATTACATGCAAATAAATAATTGGAGTAACGCTTATGGGAGAAATTGCTGAACTATTTGGAAAGAAGCCAAAAAAAATCATGAATGAACAACACACGAATAATTTTAGCATGATTTGTGAAATTTCAAGAATTTAAATAGTATGCATTACGATCTACTTCATCAAGGATTTTAAAAGATTAATGGGATCACTGGACGTTAATTTGAATTAAAAACATCTTTACCGTTGCCATCTTTTTAATAACAAATTAATCTGTCACGAATAGGAAACGGAATTTATTGTAATCAAAAAGTAAAATATGTACATGTATTATATTCCAAAATAAGAACTATAAAACATTAGAAAAATATGCAAAATAAAATTCCTTCACAAACACTGTTACAAATACAAACTATTAGCAAATACTGGTATATACAGAATTAAAATAGTACTGTGCACATAACAGTGCAAATAATTCTTACATACCAAGAATATCGGAAAACTGTGTTAGATGTACGAATCACCTCCGGTCTTTAATAAAAGCGTCTTCAAATTCTTTTGGAATAGAGAAATCAAAACCGACCTCACCATTCCAGATAATAAACCTCACATCACCTGGTAAATATAAAGAAGGAAGAAGTCCATCTAACTGACATAGCCATTCTACCTTCTATAAAACGGCAAATGCTATAACAACACGATCAGCAGGATTGCAGAAAATACTTAACTAGTAACTAAACACACAAAATACTTTGTAAATAAGTATTTAAATACATAGATACAGATAAACACAACTGGATAAATACATACATATTTAAAATACTCAACTACTGTCAATACAATAATTTTGCGTAATAACATAATTGCAACAATATATTGTAATTGCCAATCGCAATAAATTATTAAATTGACAATCATAAATGTCTGAACAGTACCTAAAAACTTGCAAATATAGAACACTTTTTCTTACACTTTCACGAAAATACTTTCCAATATAAAAAAGGGCATCAAAAACATATTTAACTCAAATAAACGGAATTTCTATTTAAAACAACTAGTTTTTGAAAGAAATCATCAGACAATAAACCCCTAGTTTGTGAAAGTGGTGAATGTATAAAACCTGCAAAGGCACACAGTTGAACGCGCGCTGATGAACATAAAATAATGTTATAAGGAATAAACTGTTTTTTATTGTCGGATATTTTTCCGACATAATTATTAATATTTATCGTTTAAAAATGAAGGGAATTCAAGTTTAACAGCTGAAAGGAGCTTTTATTTCTGTTTCAATGAGGTCCATTTACAAGCAGAATCAAAGAAAAAGAAACTATCCTTGTTATCATCTGTATTTAAAGTACATTAAAATACAGAATTTCAAATACTACCCAATTCTGGGGATTAGTATATACAAGTACCTAGCAGATGAAGTAGTGAAACTTCGAAAAGCATAGAAAACATTAATTTGACCTATTAATATTTTAGCCTCTGCTCTCATTCCTATTAGCACAAAGAAACAAATGGAAATTCTAAAATAAGAATTTTATTTGTCAAAAATGCAGAACATAGTGATACTAAGAACCTGTCTCATTGGAAAAAGCACTTGAGAGACGAGCTTGATTAAACTTGCCATTCCGTCCGTTCAACCAAATGTAAAAAACCAAGTAAACGGTGTGCAAACGGAGATGATGGTAATAATACGAAATAATAACCGCCATTATTATGACTACACTATCGTTATTGTTAACGCTATCGCTATACTATGGCTGTCATCGACTGTCCCAAGACAGAAAAATCTTGAGCAGTTACTATTACATCAGCATCAACTGTAGCGATGATTACAAAAGACCTGAACTCATGTGCCAATGACCCTGATGACAGGTAGTACTGCGGCAACTGGCTCGCCCGCTGCACGCTCCGGCACTTACATGGCAGATGGAGGAGGACTCAGCCACTTCTCAAAAGTAAGAGGCACAACATTTGCGCGTGCCAGCTGCTGCAGACACAAACGCGCTGCTTGATGAGCTCAGCGCTGCGGTCGCGCGATTCGGTGGAGCTGTGGAGGGGTGGACGGAGGGGGATGGTTGACGGGGAACGGCCGTGGTGGATGAGGTGAAGGTGGAAGTAGAGGTGGAAGTAGAGGTGGAAGTAGAGGTGGAAGTAGAGGTGGAAGTAGAGGTGGAAGTAGAGGTGGAAGTAGAGGTGGAAGTAGAGGTGGAAGTAGAGGTGCAAGTAGAGGTGGAAGTAGAGGTGGGAGTAGAGCGGAGCGAGAGGTGGACGAGAGGTGGACGAGAGGTGGACGAGAGGTGGACGAGAGGTGGACGAGAGGTGGGACGAGAGGTGGGACGAGAGGTGGGACGAGAGGTGGGACGAGAGGTGGGACGAGAGGTGGGACGAGAGGTGGACGAGAGGTGGGACGAGAGGTGGGACGAGAGGTGGGACGAGAGGTGGGACGAGGGGTGGGACGAGGGGTGGGACGAGGGGTGGGACGAGGGGTGGGACGAGGGGTGGGAGGGGAAGGCGCGGATGGAAGTACAGTGGTGGTGGTGGTGGCTTCATTGTCATTGTCTATGACAAGGGCAATGGCAATGGTTTTGACGGTGGCGGTTGCGATTGGTGTGGCGGTGGAGGGATTGAGGCGTGGCGGCAGAACACGTGCTGTGGCGCGAGAGGTGGACGGGCGGCCTCGGGCTATTGTGTCGTCCGCGATCCGCGAATAAATCATATTTTTCAATATTTGATGGGGCTCATCCAAGCATAACGAGAGTCACGTTTATGCCTGTGGTAATTAACGTAGAATGGCGAATGCTACCTGCGCTGCTTGGAGCGGGCAGGACCTGTGGGGAGGCAGGCGTAGAGAGGCTGAGAGATGTCAGAGATCGCTTTGCCATGTGATTGAAGTGATGATTTGGAGTTAGTATAAGCATTGACAATAATCGTACAACTTGGAGCAATGATGGGAAGCAATTAATCTTGACTATTGGGGACTACAATCTCTAATTCTATCTTCGGCAATTAATTTGTACGATCGTAATAGAAAAATGGTGACATTTCTTACTTGAAGTGTTTTATCGTTCATTTTATAGGCTCTCCTTTCATGCAAGTATGGTTAATTATATTTCTGTAAAGTTATCATGTATTGTGAAATCAATTGGTATTTGATTAGAAAAAATTAGTATTTTCTATTATAAACATGAAAATAAATTAATCGAACAGATAAATTACAATTTAATATTTTAAACCTTAATACCGACAATTAATTTCTTGTAAAAGGTAAGATTCACATGTAGCGTTTTCTTTTTTAATTGGAATAATTTTACATTGAATATTCTGGCAGTGAGCTGTCGGTCAATGTATCCATTGGTTCTCGAAATTCGGCAATAAAAACATGCATTAAAAATGTTAATCAACCGAAATCTACAAAACTATTTTGAATCCACCTGAATGCTCCAGAGAGCAAATCCATTAATGACGCGCGGCCTCCAGCGCCAACAATCGCACGCAAAAGTGCTCCATTAGCCCGCGCTTAGCCTCGCTGCGCCGCACCGCGCCGGCGGCCGGCAGCGGCAATCGGCGGCGACGCAGCTGTCTATTGTTCGCCGCCGGGCGAGGGCGGGGCTGCCAGCGGATCTGGCTCGGCTGGTGCCGCGTGCCCGCGCGCTCCTGGCGCGTGTGCGTCCGCCCGCACGTGTTTGGGCGTCACACGAGTATGCAGCTGCCCACAAAAGGCAAAGGAGCGGCGTGGGCGGTGTGGCAGTGGCGAGGCGTGGACGGGCTCCGCCCCTCCTCCCCGCGCGCGTGGGTTCGTCTCGCCTGATTAACCGGCGATCTGGTCCGCTCGCGAAGGGCTACCGGAGCAATTAATTAAGATACTTCCAAAACATAATTCATTACGTTCGGTGCGGAGGTAGGGGCGGGGGTCGGAGATGGCGGTGGGGAGGGATAGGGGCGGTGGCAGGGGGTTGTGGAGGGTGGTGACGGGTGTGGAGGGTGACGAATGCCCGAGGTATACACTCTCCCTTGCTCCGCATCACCTGTCGCACCCCGAATATCTTCGTGGGTGTCTACCAAGAGTTCATTTGCTTTATTCTTGTGAGATTGTAATTCCACCTTCCCAACTACTCCTACTCTTCTAGGTCTGTTCGGAAAACTCACGAGACGCTTTACTCATTTTCTTCTTCCTTACTTCTGCCTGTTTTTCTTTCTTTGTTTTCGCCAAGCCAGTTTTCATCGCAGTCCCTACCTTCAGACCGGGGAGGCAGGGGCGGACACCGGCAGCGCCTCTGACCGGAGGTCCTAGGTTCGAGTCCCGACGGCGGCAGGATTTTCGACACCCAGCCTTCAGCCAGGTCAGTTCAGTCGCCGTCTGGAGCAAAAATTCCCAGCGGCCGGGCTGCTCTGATCGGCAGTTTCTTGCTCTCCGATCAACACCAGGCGAATGCCGGCGTACCTACCAACGGCCACGGACCGCGCGCGACCTGTCCTTCCTCTTCCTTGTCCTATCCTCTCCCCTTACACACTCACTTACACTAACAGGCACTACACTACCACATATCTCGGAAGACCAGTCGGGAGCTTAGAGCTTGTCCCGGCTGGGGCGGTGCCCCTGGTAGGAGGTACCTCGTTGGGGAAAACCCCCCTAGCCGACTGTAGGTCGGCATCCAGTGGGGGAAGATCACAGCCACTTCCTGATGAAAGACATGCGCTACACTTACGGGACTACTGACTAGAGAAGACAATGCCCGGAAACACGAAAACCAATCAAATCAAACCTCACCCTTGAGTGTAGATTGTCAAATCTGAGCCGTAAAAAATTGTTGCCGTATCATTTCGAATATTGAGATTCTACTCAATTACTGTGAATATAATAAATTCCTTTCATAAACTTCGAGAGTCATAGACTTCATAAACCAAATTTTTCTTCATTTTTTCAGACTATACTACTCTTTTAGCGTACTCAAAGCAATCGTCTACTCTATCTCGCGTTTTCCGTTTCATAAATTCACGTTCTTGTTTTATTCGTCGGTTATCTTCCGGCTCACAATTCTAGCGCCGCTCCCCTCCTGATGCTACTTCGATCTCTTCTCGCCGAACTGCCTCTACGCGTCTCTCATGCATCTTGATGCTTTTCCTGACCCTTTGTCTTGTATTAATAGGCGTCATGGTATGACGCGGACTCAGCCCCGCCTCCGCACTGCTCGCCCTGCCCACCTGCATTTCTGCCACCGCTTCTTAATAGCACACCTTCCTTTCGCCTCCCCCCGACCCCTCCACCTTCACCTCCCGGCTTCCACCTCCGCTTCCTCTATATACACCGCCATTTCTGCTTGCTCCTTCGCATCATTCGCATTCACTTCCGCCCCTCCTCGTCCACGTCTACCTCCACTGCACTTCCTCCTCATCCACTTCCTCCGCTTCTTCCATCACTTCCGCCTCCACCTTTTTATCTTCCTCCACTTCCACATATTCTCTTCTCTTCCTCCTCTCTCTTTCTTTTTCTCTTCTTCATGCTCTTCTCCAGCTTCTTCTGCTTCCTGCTACTCCTTTGCTCCTCCTCTCTTCCTTCTTCTGCCCCTCTCTTCTTTCTCTTCTGCTCCTTCTTTTCCTGCCCTTTCCACTCATTCTCCTTCTCCACCACCTTCTCTTTGCCTCCTCCCCTCCTGTTTCTTCCTCTCCCTTATTTTCCTCCTCTTTATCTGCCTTCCCTGCCACATCCTCTTCTCCCTCTTTTTCCCCTTCCACTTGTTCGCTGTTGCTAGCCAGCCCTCACCGTCGCTTCTTCAACCTTCGTCACGGCCCGTCACTCACCAGGTCGTGCCCGTACCAGCCACGCCCCCCCTCCCACGCCGCCGCCACCCTCCTCATTTTCCCCTCACCATACCCTCCCCTCCCCATCGTCGACCTCCGCGTCTCATTCAGTCGGCACAAACCTCATTCGCCCTTTCGCCTCACCCCCTCTCCCTTCCCGACCCCGCGCCGCGGCAGCCGCCTCCGACTGATGAAATAATGTTGATGCGCCGTCGCCGCTGTTGTTGCTTCTCAAAGCAACAAAATTAATTAGATCTTTACGGAGTAGTTCGCCGTGTTCGCTGCCGGTCTCAGCGATCTGTAATCTTTCCACGGGGGCGATGGAGGCGGTGGCGATGACACACAGTGGGCACAGGCGCGATTCTCAAGAGACAGATGTTTAGTTGTTAGTAGTAGCCGTCTAATAATTTAATTATTATTATTATTATTATTATTATTATTATTATTATTAAATTATCTCATTAAATTTAAAGACAGTTAATTATTACAATTTTGTTATATTTTCAATTGCTCAATTCGTACAACGTTTTGACGAATATTTCGTCATTTTAAGTACTGAAAAATATTTTCATAAACATTTATCTGAATGAATTACAATTTTCTAGGCACTAATAACAAATTTTCACATTAAAATGTATATTCATAACAAAGTTATTTGGTAAGTATGCATTATAATAAGAATTTTGAGACCCACTTGTTATTTAATTAAAATGTTATAGATGGTAGAAGTTATGTATATCGGTTTCAGTTTGAAAGAAAAATTAATGAGTTGAAGAGGTTGCCGTGGTATCTATTCAGCAACTGAAGGTTATTTTAAAAGAATTCTTTTAAAGAAGGTTGTACGAATAGAGCAATTGAAAATATAACAAGATTGTAATAATTAACTGCTTATAAATTTAATGAGATAATTGAATAATAATAACAATAATAATACAAATAATAATAATAATAATAATAATAATAATAATAATAATAATAATAATAATAATAAACAATAATAACAATAATACAGTCAACATTTGCTCTTGCAGTATAGGTTTTTATCTTGAATGATTTGATTTGAATATAGTTTTTATTGTGCTAGATGCATTCATTCCTTGTCATATTACCTCATCGTATTAACCGATTACTATTCTATTTTTTGTTAATTTGGTAGTTGGAACTTCACATGTGCATTTTGAGTACTTTATTTACGCATATTCGTTTCCAAAGCTTTTTTTATTCCACTGTTTGATACCACAGACTAGTACGTTTTATTCTATAAGCTTGATTTCATAAGTATTCATTTCATAAGTACGCTTTTATAACGCTGTGCAATTTCATATTCAGTGAAATATTAGTGGAACACTTCTAAATACTAGAATTGTATTTCAATTTTATCTTAAAACATTTGAAACGTATGCGAATATTACATTAACCACTAAATTACCATTCCAGTAATTTCTACTCACACTTCATGTGCAACATTGGTTATTTACTCAATCTAATTTAAAGTCACCCGACGTAATCTCGTGCAATATGACATTTATTTTGTTCTCTGCTTTAAAAATTCAGAATGAAGAAAAATCTCCTATCACTGTCAAACTTTTCACGTTCATATTAAATGTTTCATGTGTTTGTGTTGTACTGTCCGTTTTGTATCAGGACTCTAGAGCTCTTACGGGCCTAACAGCGACCCAGCATCCTGCCATACTACGAGTCCTTGTCACTTATTTCCTCCGTCTTTATTCCGGGATGGACGTCGATCTCATCTGTCGATGGTGGCCTGTGTACCTACTCTGTCAATCTTTTTGAATATGCGGTATTGCGGAAGTCCCACTTAAGCCCATCTCGGCGATAGATAACTTGTTTGGCGTCGGGTATTGCTTACAAGCCCAACTACGTTACATCGTGCAAGATATCCTTAATTACGTCGCTTTCCGTGTCCATTTATAAAATTGTCTGTGCATGTAATTAAAAGCGCGAAAAAAATTTACTAAGGAATTCAAAATTTATATAAGCCACAAATATTATTATTGAACCGATTGATAAGTAGTCTAAGGTCATTGAATAACCTTTAGAAAACTATTTTGAAGGGAAATGATAAACATGCATTTTTTAATATAACATGACCGAGGTCCTAGAATCGAGTCCCGGCAGTGGCAAGATTTTCAATACTAGCTTGTCAGCTAGGTCGAATTCTGTTTCTGTCTGGAGGCAAATTGTAGAGGTCGGTTACTCTGTTCGTTAGTTTACCGTGGCTTCTCCGATCAAGACCAGACGAATGCCGGAGCAGTACTTTAACAAACGGGCTACGAACCGTGCACGCGATTTTTCCTTCCCTCTTCCTTGTCCTATCCTCACCCCTTATACACACACACACACACACACACACATTCACTAACATGCACTTCACTACCACACATGCCGGGAGACCGGTCGGGAGGATAGAGCTTATCCCGATTGGAACGGTGCCCCGCTGGTGGGAGAGACCTGGCTAGGGGAAACCCCACTAGTCGACGGTAGGTCGGCTTCAGATCTCGCCATCCAGCGTGGGAAGATACCGCCACCTCCCGATGAAAATCATGCACTTACGGGACAAATGATCTCGTTATTGCCCTTCACGCAGAATCATCCACTAACAACCAAATAAACCTTTGACATAAAACTTGTTTTGCTCAGAATTGCATTCCGTTCCTACTCGTGTACCATCAAGTCAGAGGCGGTAGAGGTAACGGAGGCCACGCCCGTGTTGCGTTATAGGATTCTCTTTATGACAGTTTGCTCTGTGTTCACGGCGGTGGCGGCGTCGCATCCCAACTTAGCAGCGGCAATGAATTTAATGGTGCTTTCAACTGCGCGCGCTCTGTGCTTGGCGTCGCTGTATTCTTCTGCGCGCCGAGGCGGCTGCTTCGCTTCCTCCGCTGCTTAATCGCGCTTCGCGACGCAGCTCTGTGACGTTCGCGTTCACCGCGGCGGCGGCAGCAGCGGCGCGCAGCGATAATTGCGGTGATTTATACGATGCCTTTGCGTGTGCTCTTCTTGCGGCTGCTGAGCTCGGTTTGCAGTGGGCCTTGGTCTGACGACGTCACACCGAGTTTGAGACACGGCTGAATGTCAGCATCATTCCTTTGCAGCTGTGAGACGTTCATGACGATGATTTGTAAAATGTTGTACTCCGTGATGAAGGTGTTGGAACTTTATTCAGCATTGGTCGTACAGTATTATACTTAACAAGATTCAGAAGTTATTCTTTGTCCAACTGGAGAATGAAGTGTATATTATAAACAAGCCGGAATGTATTTATCCGCTGAAGCTCGTGGTAACAGCACCTCATAGCTTAATTTTCCGTAGTCCCCGCTGACTCTTGGCTATTTCCAAAGCATCATTACGCAATATCCTCCTGTCTTTCAGAAGGTATAGGATCGTTAGAGAAACGGACATTCGCTTGACATTTAAGAATTGACATAAAAAAACTTGTAGTGTTAATATTGCGTTCACTTAACATATTTCTAAAAGTTATTATCAAAGTTGTTGATAATAAGAAATGCATGTACCCAACAAAAACGCGAGAAATATCGTGACGTGCATTTTACATGCATTACAAGTAGGCCAAAAATGCACTTTGTGGACAGTCGCTTCACGCCTCCTGAAGGCCCGTCGAGGTGGGTTGGGCCGCATTCTTCCGGGGAATGCAGAGGATTTTATGCGTTAGTTTCTTCATCTTCCTTTCTCTTATTCCCTATTTCATGACATCTTCATTCTTTTTTATCATTTTCTCCTTGCACACTGTCCTTCTTATATTTGCTGAACTCCCACTCATGTTTGCCGTGCATGACGAACCATATTTAACGGAATGGAAGAGCGGGGAATTGAGGTCTCTGCATGCTCACTCATCCATACAACAAAGGCATTGAGTTGCATGCAAGAGAGTCTGGTATTGCGGAAAATTGATATTGGCTGCATTGCCCTGAAATTGCGAAAATCAATGAGCGAATCAGAACCTTGGGTTGCACCACACCGCACTGTGTAATTGAAGGCGACGTTGCGCCTAACTAAAAGTGCCATACCTTTCTCAAAAAGAGGAAGATCAAGGCAATGAATTGCCGCGGTAACCTTCCTTAAGAGCAAACGTCGATACTAGGCAAAGAACTCATTAGATACCTCACGGTCTTTTATCTGTGGCGTGACCAAGACCTTTGGAAATAACGAGCTACTAAACACTATTTACTGCGTCTCCCAGTGACGCAAGTTTGTTGCCAGTGTCTTATGTAGATACCGTTCCTGCATAGCGAGTGATTCTACAAAATACAAAAACCCAACCGTCGAAGTTCAGCCAAGACTCCGCTTCTAGTCAGATCTGCACAAATGCCAGTTATACCTTCCATACTCGCTTCCAACAAACCTAGCTTCTTTCAATCTCCGACCACGTATTATTACTCTCGAAATTAGCTCTGGGTGAGAACCGATTCTCTGTAGCAGTGCCCAAAAGAACAGTGCTTAGAAGTAAACTCCAGCCGCGAAGAACACTCGTCCCTTTGGGGCAACAACGCCGAAAAGCTAAGAAGGAAATGAAAAAGATGTATTTGTGAAATGCAGCTTGGTTTGCTTACCCTGGAGCCTAAATGACGTTTTCTCCTGACAGGACGATCAAAAACTCTCGTTACGTTATTCCCTTCCAATAATATATTTACAGGAGAAATACACTATCCCAAACTGCCCCTTTTCCTTTTGCGGTTTTACCCCGTTTGGGGTCGATTTTGATGTCGGGTTCCATTCTCATGGCATATGTGTGTACTTTGGTTCACGTTTCGCTGCTTTATAGGGAGGTAACTATTCATGTGCCTTCTTCAAAGCGTGTGCAGGTGTAACTCCCAACCTCCTGACGCAATGTATGTAACCCTTTACATCCTTTCAGTACAAATTTTATTGGACAATGACTTTGCCTAGGACTAATTGCACACTCTTCTGGTTATTTTCGGCACGAAACGTCATCTTCGGTGCCTTCCGCTCTGTCGGAGGCAGTCAGCGGCCAAAGTTCGGGTTATTCTTATTACGGGTGTCGTTAACGGGACATTCTAGGTGGTGCTCAAACAATGATGTATTAGGGGCGGGCATAAATAACATAGAAGGCTCATTCATGATACATTTTATTTTACTCATAAGCCCTTGGTCCGCGTGATTTCCTGGAGTCTGGGTCGCTCAATTCTTTAATAAGATAAAGGGGGAGGAGAATAGGCGTATGGACAGCAGCAGTGGTGACAGGTGACAGGCAGCCTGGTGGGGCCGTTGCGGTGACTTCTGATAGCGCAAATGTCATCTTATTAATGATCGAACTGTTGGGCAACCGTGCACTGAGAGACGGTTCTGTCAATTGGCGACGGTAGAGGCTAGCTTAGCAAGCAGACTGGAATGGCGATCACTCAGCTGTACGTCAAGTCGTTCCATAAGGAATCAAACATTTCGAAAACCATTGGCGGACGCAATCTAGACCGTAAGGGAGTCGTGATACACTGCCATACGCCAGGCAAATTATCTGCTTGTTGGATATGACCGATCATTCATAGATAGGATCTAGTGCTTATTAACCGGCAGGCTAGCCCATGTCAAGCCCGAAACTTTATTTCGACAGATTCGTGTTGATAATGAGCTGTCTAGCAGTCACCTTCTGAAAAACGGCATCCCTGAAGGATCAGTGCCAGGTCACTCTGATTGCCATTGACATAAAACGGCAAGGTGTCAGTCCGACGTACCGCCACTTGCTTGTAAAGGTTTTTGAAATATTTTATTTAAATTCTAGCTTCAGATCATTGTGATACAAAGGTAACCGAATTCGCCTTAATAAAATATACGAATAGAATATCTCCACTGCCAGACAACATTTTTGCTACAAAATATACTGGTAAACACTTGTTCAGTATGCACATATTGCATAGCCGCGGCAAATCCCTGCTTTAGCCATCAGCCTCACCCGCTGAATCCATTCATGTTGGGACTGGCGTTTGATAAAAGTCTCGCGGGTCTCTCGCAATCCATAGCCCAAACCTGTGATGTAATTTCACCCTACTATGGCGCTGAGAAGTAACCTCATGGGGAGTTAACTGCATTTGTCTTTGTATTTACACTATATAGACCAGTTATCCGCACAGGTCTGGATTACCGCAGTATAGTATATAGTCTGGCATTTCCCCTCCTCTCTTAGACCCTTCAATAGAATCCAAACATTGATATCCGCATTTCCTAATTTCTATTAAGCGAATCAACTGCCCTCTAGCTAAAGCTATTACCTTAACTTCAAAAATAAGGCGAGAAACCATTAAGACCTTAGGGCGCTAAATTTTGGGAAATATCGAACCATATATCCTGCCTAACCTCATCCATAATTTACATCAGACTGAATATACCCTGAACTTTGCTCCCAGCGTCCAGGTATCTGACTCCCAAAATTTATTGTGGGATCTTTATTGCAAGTCCTCCTCTCACCGCCAAATCCCTAAGCAGCCCCATTCCTCCTTGATAACTTCTTCGTGTCGATCTCGGACACCCCAACCTTTTTCCAAACACTACTTGCTTCCGTGTATACCAGACAGCTTTACGAAATGAGGGCAAATTACCATGAACGTATATTCGTACCACTAATACTTCGTCTCTCAATGTTCAAGCAACATTAGCTTTATTGTATTAATCTCACTAAACCATTTCGATTTCGGTCTCTATGCAGTGACTGATGAGATTTACGAGTAGGAAATTGCAAAGCAAGAAATATATCGAGCCAGTGTTATTGCATCGAACAGATTTCTGTTTCATTGTTTTTAGCTCCCAGCAAGCATCCGTGTTTCATTCTCAGACTATCATCAGCGAAACACCTGATTTATCGCCTATCTGGTCACTATTATCTATTACTTTCTTTGGGTCACGGCTCATGTGGAAATAACAGGCAATGAATTAGTTGATAATTGCTATTAAGTCTGATATTGACATCCTCATCAGATACTCCGAATAGGTGGCCTAGGGCATCGACTCTTGCCACTGCAGTACGTCTGACTGGGAGTTCCAAGGCCTCGAGTCTCGACGATGACAGAAACTTTGATACTAGCTTCTTACCTAGGTCATATTTAACCTCTGTCTGGAGGAGAATTATGACGCCGGGCTGCTCTGATCGGTAGTTCTCAGTGGTTTCTCCGATCAACACCAGGCGAATGCCGGAGCAGTACCCTAACACGAACCATCTGCGCGTGTATATCCTTCCTTGTCCTATCCTACCCCTTACTCACACACCCATAAACGTCCATGCACTACACTACTTCACATGCCGGAAGACCGCTGGGGAGTGAGTCATCGCGGATGGAGGCGGTATCCGGTTTGTGAAGACGTCATTGCGGAGAATCCCCGCATACACGTTGCGACGTGGTGATCGGCGCGATTTCTTGCTTATATTCATCGAGCGAAAGATCACCCCTCCTCCCGCGAGAAAGCAACACGGCAGAACTAAAACCTGATAGCAGCGACACGCCCGAAAATTAACCATCAATCATTCATCCAACCAAACCCCAATAGATTCGGAAGGCATTTATAAACGCGCTATGTTGCGCTCGGTCAGAGTGCTACTTTAACAATTAAGTGCACAAGCATTCTGTAAAGCCTGGTATTCTAAAGCTTCAAGCCTATCCATGCTCATAGGTACACTCACAGATTTTAACGAATCTGTGCATTGAACATTGCCTTCTTTTCCTCATGGATCTTCCGTGAGGCGATTCCTCCCCATCTGCTACACATGTAAGACGGATCACGTCGTCCTACACTGGGTAGAAGTCTGCCCAGACGTACGGTATAATTGCCGAAGGTAGCTCTCTAAGGGAGAATCTGACTGATAACGGCACCGCGCTCAAAAATATTTTTCTTCTGCGGAGGTGTGGAAACCTGCAGAATTGTGGGAATTCTGATTGGGGTGTTGTTGATTAAAATTTTATATGAAGAAAGAGAGTCGTCTGTCAAACGTATTTTTTGTCTCCATAAAACATTATGTTTTCAAAGATGATCTCTTTTATTTCTTCATATACAATAAGATTTGAGAGGAAAGGGTCATATTGCTTTTCTTTATGTTAATTGATCTCTGTACAGCCAGGTTTTAACTTTTGAATTTCGTACAGCCAGTTTTTAAGTTCTGGATTTTTGTTTTGCAATTTTTGTCTAGTATCTCGTATGTAATTGACCCTTATTTCTTCATTTTCAATTATAAAATTGCTTGTCATCAGCACGGTAATTGCATCTGCAATGGTGCTTTTGTTAACATGCATTATAGTGTTAAATTAATTTGATATGGATGCCAATGTTCATATTGCTGAATCGTTCATTATACCTAATTAATTTTACTGTGCTGTGTATCTTCACAACAGAGAAGCATGTTAAATCAAGAAATCGACACCGCCTCGCTTGTACGTAATGTTTGTTTTTATGAACGCGTTCACTCCACCACTCTCATGATTTGATATTTGTTCAGTATTTGTGTTCTTTTTAACAGATTTGTTGATACACGAATTTACTTATTATTGATTAGGACCATAATAAGGTTAAAGAGTACTAAGAAGGTGTACAGGAAGAGGCACAGGGATTGGAAAATGACAGGAACTGGATGAAGTGACGATAGGGCAAGGAAAGCGACAGTGATAGTCGGGGGCGATGGAAAGCGCTATGGTAGAGCGACGATGAGAGCACTATCAGGTAGGCTGGAGTAGTGATGGGTCCGCCATGATAGCGGCGGCCGGGCAGACTGATGAACTGAACAGCGCGGCGGCGCGAAGGTCAGCGCAGCGGGTGATGGTGGCGGTGGAATGACGAGAACGAAAGGCGAGGACGGGGAGGATGGGGGATAAGACGAGGATTGTGAGAACAGGGTCGACGGGGAGAACGGGGAAGACGAGGAAAATTAGGGCAGCGAGGACGGGGAGGACGGGGAGGACGGGGAGGACGGGAAACGAGGGCAGCGAGGACGGGGTGGACGGGAAGACTGGGAAAACGAGGGAAGTTAGGACGGGGTGGACGGGGAGATCGACAAGGACGGCGAAGACAGAGAGACGGGGAAAACGAGAACCTGATGAACGGCGAGGATGGGGAGAACGAAGAGGACGGCGATGTCGGGGTGAACGGCGAGAACGTTGTGGATGGCGACGGGGAGGACGAGCTGGCGATGGACGGCGAGGAGGCTTGAGGACGGCGAGGCTGGAGTGGGGCGGGTGGAGATGAAGCCGAGGACGGCGGGGAGGCGCGGGAGTCTGGGCGAGGTTGATGACTGGCGGCCAGGCGCAGGGCGGCGGGGACGGGAGGCCCTGCCCGATCCAGGCTGATAGAGGCGCGCGTTCGTTACGAGCGCCGGCGATGCTGGCACATGTCGGCCGGCCTGCTATTGTGTCCCCGGGGCGGCGGTGGCGTAGAGGGCGCGCCTCGCTGAACTAACGACGAGGTGGGGAACACCGCCCGGCGCGCCGCCCCGCGCTGCTCTGCACACGCAACGGCTGCCCGTTGCGTAATAGCCGCCGCCAGCGGACTGCTGTATTTAATGGCCCGGATGTAAAATTTCTGGCTTCTGGGCCGCACGAGAAAAATCGCGTTCGCGTCTTCCAGCCGGTAGACTTCCTCTACCGACTCTGTGGCCCATTAGCGCTCCAAATTCCCATTGAACAGAAACCGTTTACTTGTTTAATGTTGGTCTTAATTTAAAAAACAATTGAAACTACAATTACTTCCAATTCAAATTCAAACTGTGAAAGCAGTAAATATACTAGACTAATAGTTTTAACTTCCCATAAACTATTGAAAAGGTGATTTCACATTTCCAGATTAACCTAAAAATGCCTACTCCCGGCCATTGTGCTCTTATGTTTTAAATGAGTATTTAGATATTTAAAATTACAACTTGCCAGTTATTTGATATACTTTTAAAACCTAATAACCCTTTCTGGGTGGAGGTGAGGAAAATTTAGATAACCCTGAGAAATATTGCTGTGTACAATCTCTTTACGAAACCTGAGAAGTTGCGAGTAGTCAGCATTCCAATTACAATTATAAAAGTTTTCATTTCCGCCAACTTCTTTAGAATTGCTGTTCAGGCTAAGTGCATTGCGATTACCACATAGTTCAATTCTTCAGATCAACACGTTGAAGTACTCCTGAGAGTACTCACTTTAAAATGAAAGCAAAATATCTGTTATCCAAGATGGTAAAAATTGAATAAGTTTAAATTAGTACAGGTTCTTATGGAAAATCTTTCGCTGGCACAGGCATTTTTAAGTTATTGAAGAAGTTATACGGTTAAAGTACTTTTTTCTTTTATTCAATACGTAGTAACTTTTCTTAGGAATCAGATGGTATTAAATGTAACATACCTTACCGGGCATGTTGAGGAGTAATTGATAAAAAACTGCAAAGAAATTCATCGCAAACGGAAATACTGGCTGTCGGTCTACGAGTTTTGCTGAAGAAATCATGCTATTGTCACCACTCGGTTCTATTGGGGTAAGTGAGATAAAAACCACATTAATGAAAAAACAATTTTATCAGACACAACTAATAAACTATTTGATGATTATTCATTTTCGGTGTAAATAATGGACTAACATTCAATTCAAAAGAAAGAATAAACTACGGCCGAAGTTGACCTTACCAATATTAGATATTACCAACTGGTGAAATTAAAATATCATAAGATAAATTAAATTTATTAGTAAATATTCTTTTTCTACGATAACTATTCAATACTTCTCTTTTAACTATTTACAAATAATTAATTAAATAAACAATATCAATTGTCCCATTCACTATACAAGCAGCCATTACATGTAAATTGGTCGATTAAATGGCTGAGTGTTGACTGTGCCCGGCAGGAATATACCACCTTAAGTACAGACTGAAGTCAAACATAACTCGTATAGGGAAGGTCCAAATAGCCGTACTTTTCATTATGAATGAGACACATTTTATAAACATACACACACAATGAACGCGCACAGTACTCAATATTAAGTGAAATTACACATTAATAAATAATATGCAAGAAAAGAATTGTACACATAGTGGGCCCAGTGAAATATTTCCAGACTGGTAGATAAGACTCAACACTCACTTCTGTGCTACAGACACCACGCGCTCATTCTATCGATCCTAAAAATATACAACAGGAACCTGATTACCACTCATGGCCATTGACCACTACGGATGAGAGCACGCACTTTTATTATACGTAGCGGAATGCGGCTGCCATCACCACCACAAAGTTCAGCTGAATACTTATCCGTTGCACGAACCCACGCAGCACAGATTGCACATTATTTAGCATAAATGATAAGCTGCACGACGAAACAAGTCGACCCACCATGGCGCTTGAACTGAAATTTAGAATTGGACTTTACTGTGAACGAAGCTTTACAGGCGCCTCGTGATCTCGTATGTGCGCCAAGGAGGTCTGACAGAGACTGAAGCGACCGACCGCCGTTAGCGCCAGGAGAAGCTGCAAGAAATTAAACTATGTAACTTTGGCGATATAGGTTGCCAACCGTCCTCCATTGACGTCAATTGTCCTCTCGCCCTCCTTTGTTTTAAATGTCCTTCTTTTAGTAAATTTTTAACATTTGTCATTTATTTTATCACATGACTAATATCTGCTACGTTGTATCGTTTATTGTTTAATTTAGAATAGAAAATATGAATATCCTTTTTCTGAACGCTGACACACGCATGCATGATAGTGTCTCTGTCTAGCAACTAAAATAAACTAGAGGTGCTACAGAATGGCACAGACTTTCTCGTAGTAAAGTTTTGTAATTCTCGTGCGACCTGGGCTTTAATGTCTATTCCATTCTTCAGCCAGCTGTCAGTCTGATCGTCACTCATCGTCACGTCAAGTTTCCTACACCCATTGTAGCCGCGCCTATCGTCACAAGCCGCACATTTTCTTCACTTTTTCTCAACTTTTCGGTTTCTTAATAGTAGAACCGAAATTTTACTTCAAGACTATTAAAGAACAGTAAAAAGTCGTCCAAATAGATTTTTCATTGAAAATGTGTTGTTTTTAAATAAATGACGATTAAGCATTACTGTAAATGTAAAATATTGCCTTCTTCAGGAATCATTGAGTTAACGTAAAATTTTCCAATTAGCTACCGAAGCACTTCTACCACAAAAGGTAATAATGTATACAACCGATGTAAATGTGCATATTAACGGCGTGGAGGCATATGTTAATAAAAATTACATTTGTGCAAGTTTGAAAAAAAAGCAAACGAATAGAGCAATAAGGCGGTTATGTCATCGTAATAGGATTTGTTTGACACTCAACCCTACCAAAAATTTAAAAGAAAATCTGTTTGGTTTGAGAAAATCTTATTTTGTAATTTTAAATTGAAATATTGTTATATTGTACTACAAAACCACTGAAAGTTTAAAAATGTACATGATCTTCATGAACGAACTTTATGAAACAAAACATTTCGTTATCTTTAATTTTTCTTTATCTATCTTTAATTTGTAGCGAGAAGGTGCCGGACATAATTGCATCTTCTGTAATTTTTAAAAAGGCAAAGTTAAACTATGAAAATCAGACTTATATCATATTTATAAGTGTATTTTATTCTATTGTTATAAGAAATCTCTAAAGCAAACAATTTGAGTCTTTATTGAAAAATTTCGAAAATGTCCGAAGGGCTTGGCAAAGTGGCACCTCAATTTTTAAAGAATGTTTTTCAAAATGTCAAAAGCTTCAACTAAAGTTTGACTGACTAGGTTTCTTCACTCTGGAAAGATCGTACGAACAGTCGAGTAGGGCGCCAGTTGTGCTGCACGGACGACGGACGGACGGGACGGACGGACGGACGGACGGACGGACGGACAGACGGACGGACGGACGGACGGACGGACGGACGGACGGATGGACGGACGGACGGACGGACGGACGGATTTGACGGACGGACGGACGGACGGACGGACGGACGGGATGGACGGGACGGACGGACGGACGGACGGACGGACGGACGATCGGATTGGATGGACGGATGGACGGACGGACGGAATGGACGACGACGACGGACGGACGACGCACGGACGGACGGACGGACGGACGGACGGACGGACGGACGGACGGACGGACGGACGGACGGACGGACGACGGACGGGGATGGACGGATTGACGGATGACATCGGCGGACGGACGATTTGACGGCACGACGGACGGACGGACGGATGGACGGACGGATGGACGGACGGACGGACGGATGGACGACGGATGATGGACGGATGGATGGACGATTGACGGTGGATGGATGGATGGATGGATGGATGGATGGATGGACGGACGGACGGACGGACGGACGGACGGACGGACGGACGGACGGACGGACGGACGGCCGGACGGACGGACTGACGGACGGACGGACGGACGGACGGACGGACGGTCGGACGGACGGACGGACGGACGGACGGACGGACGGATGGACGGACGGACGGACGGACGGACGCGGCTGACGGACGGATGGACGGACGGACGACATTAGACGGACGGACGGACGGACGGACGGACGGACGGACGGACGGACGGACGCGCGTTTTGCTTTCAATTGTTTGCATCGCGATACAAAACTGGGATTCTGCTCTGTTAGAGGAATTTTTCTTATTTTAGCCACTGATTTATCCACTTCGTTTTCAGGCTGCGGAAATAAATTTTTTCTGAGGAAAATTCGCCGTTTTCGTCGCAGCACATAACTTCCCCATACTACGCATATTACCCAGACATATGGACGTGATGAGAAAGCAAAGAGACACTCGACATCTTCATCTGCAATTTTGTGAACGAATCTTTTCACTTGAATCGCAAATGGAGAAAAGAAATAACAGAGCTGATGTTAGTCTAAATTAAATATTTATAAAAAGAATGTGTTATGCGCTAGTTTTTTGGCTTATCGAGTGTCCTCCCTTTTACATGAACATTGTTGGCAACCCTAGAAAGGAGTGAAGAGTGAATTAATGAAACTGACTGCCCCATGAGTTTGAGTTTTGGCGGCAGTTCACGGAGGCTTGAGGTATGGAGGCAGGGCGGTGGTGGCTGCGAGATGGCAGCAGTTCGCCCACTCTCAGAAGGCTGCAAAGGGATGGCGGCCGGGGCAGTGACCTGTCAGCGCCATGTCTCTGTGGCAAGTTTTTGCGACTTTGAGAGGCAGAACTGGCTGACTTACATGAGGAAGGAACATGACTCATCAATCATTTGCTTGCATTAAAAATGTAAAATCTATGTAAAACACAGCCACAATCACAATCCAAGGAGACACAAAGTTGTATTTATTTGGGAAGAGAGAAGAAGTAATACATCTATATGCTTTCATAGAACTTCTGTTATCGGAATAGGATAAAATAAAAATATTTTAAAATACGATACGTCTCTATTGCAAGCACATATTGCTCTCATACTGCGCGAAATAGCAATGCCTCGAGATAGATCAATAAAAGCAATAAAATGCATTGATAAAAATTACTTTATGTATGCTAGTCAAAAACGACTGGTATAACCCAGGTAAGATATGGGGCGAAGTTGAAGTAAAATTGTTTTCAGCGATCCTTGTCTGAAAATTGCTTGAGCTCGGTGGGTGGGCAAGGAGAGGGAGTGGTTGTCCTGGCGCGGTGGGCGAGCGCGGAGCATGCGAGCGTGTGGAGCGTGAGGTGGTGAGCGCGGGCGACAGCGCGGCCGCCCCGCGTCGCCCAACGAGTCGCATTCCGGGAGGAGCGCTGACACGCACCTCGCGCTCATTAACAATTCATCGGCGGCGACCGCTTGCACCCGGCCGACGCTACCACGACCCCGACTAACTGGTCCTCCCTCCTCCTCAGTACTCACCCTCGTTCTCCCCTCTCTCCCCCTCTCTCTCCTCCCTCTCTCTCCGCCTCTCCCCCTCTCTCCTCCTCCTCTCTCTCTCTCCGCCCCTCTCTCCCCCTTCCTCCTCCCTCCCTCTCCCTCCCTCCTTCTCCCCCCTCCCTCCTTTCCATCTCCCTCCCCCCTTCTGTCTCGCTGTCCCCCTGTCTTCTTTCATCTTTCTCCCTCTCTCTCATTTCCTCCCTCCTCCACCTCTCACCCTGATTTCATCTCTCGCCCTTCTTTCCTTCAACCCTTTCACCCATCTTGCTACCTTCCCTCCCTCTTTCCTTGGCTCGTTCGCTCCGTCCCTCGTAAAATATGCACAGCTAAGTGAATCGTCAGCAGAGTTCTCGATCCTTCTTTTGACCTCTCCTCCGCTGCATGCCTTCTGCCACAAGACTCAAGCTCACACCGGAGTGGTAGCTCAGTGCATCAACTGATGTCACTGCAGCACCTCTGACCGGGAAGTCCTAGGTTCGAGTCCTGACGGCGGCAGGATTTTCGACACTAGCTTTTCAGCTAGGTCGAATTCAGTCGCTGTCTGAGGAGAGAATTCTAGCGGCCGGCTGCTCTGATCGGTTTTCTCTCCGATCAACACCAGGCGAATGCCGGAGCAGTACTCTAACAAACGGGCCACAGACCGCGCGCGATCTTTCCTTCCTCTTCCTTGTCCTATATCCTTCCCCTTACACACACAGTTACACTAACATGCACTACACTATCGCATATTCCGGTATACAGGTCGGGAGCTTAGAGCTTGTCCCGGCTGGGGCGGTGCCCCACTGGTGAGAGGGTCCTGGTTAGAGGGAAATCAGGTAGCCGACGGTAGCCGGATCTCGCCATCCAGGGAAGATCACCGCCATCGGGAGCTGCGGGAAAAACATACACTACACTTACCGGACTAATGACCAAAGCAGTTGATGCGCCCGGAAACACGAAAAAATCACAAGCTCACCCTCACCCTCCTACTCGCCTTCACCCTCGTCATCGACCTAAACCGTGCCCTCACCATCACCCTCACCTGATCATTATAAAATCTATTTTTCATTGTGATGGACAAATAAAAACACTCTGGAACAAAAATACTAATTCAAATATATCGTACATATTTATCGGCAAGTCTGTAACCCGCTGCGGTATACAGATGCATTTCTGTCACCACCTCGGTCAGGTAATATTAAGGAAATAGTGATACATGACATTAATTATATTTTTTCAATAGATCTACGAAATACGTATTTAAAACATCGCAAAGTAACTTAAGAAGGCTCAAGTATGCTCAAGTATTATAGATTCGTATTGCCCTAGAAATATCTTAAATTTTCTTTTGTACAAATCTGAAAATTGGGGATTGGGGATTTACGTCAGCATTTCAAGTTGCAACTCGAGCAGATTGTCGTCATGGCTTTCGGAATAGTGCTGGGATTGTCCATCACTTCTTCCGTGTGGAATATTAAGCATACAACACAAAACATGGAATTTACCGCAAGTGTGACAAACAATTTTTTATTAATAAGAAGATACAGTGAATGCACTTTCTATTGTCATAATCAAGAATCATAATATAAAATGATCTTTAATGATATATCTGAAAATCACAAAAATAAGATTGGAGTTGCATTTTTCAAATCTTAATTCCATTTCATTACTTAATCAATACGTTAGTTTGCCTTCAGTATATAGTATTAAAATTAAAATGTCCATTCGTTGGTGGGTCGGTCGGTCGGTCGGTCGGTCGGTCGGTCGGATTTTGGATGTATTTTACATGAAGCCTCAACATTTTCAAAATGTTCTCAAATGTGGCTCCAAAATTTGTTATTAAACTTCGTTCTCGGAGAGCGTGGAGAAGTCTAAAAAACGGAACCTCGTTTTTTGTGGGAAATTGCTGATATTTCGATAATTGCAGATTCAAAATTTCCTTCCGGCGCCTTCTACACAATAATATCGTTAGCCATTTTTTCAACGCAACCTGTTCCAAGTCAGCGGAAATAAAAATAATATGCAGGTTTTGAAAAATGTGACAATTTTTTGCAAAATGTTGCCAACGATTCTGCAATTTTTCAATAATAATTATCTCAAAATATCTATAAATTTTCTTTTAAACTTTTACAAAGGACTGTAAAAAAAAGGTTATGCTCCGATTGTACTAATTTCGACGAACACTCGAAAATTGATTTGTATCGTATTTTCGAAAATTGCACAGAATTTATGTTGCAAAAATACTATTTTGCTAATAAAGACTTTTTCTTAGATAAAATGTCTTATAAAATATACCTGCGTGTACAAATTTTTTGGGAACAAAAATAGTTTTCGCGTAATTTCTGCTTGACGTTAATGCAATTTATAAGTAAAATATTTTCTCAAAATGTCTCCATATTTTTCTTTAATTTTTTTATACGGATAGAGCAAAGGACGCTTAAAAATGGTGCAGGTTCATTTTCGTTAAAATCCCTGAATTTTCAAAATTACAAAAGGTAGAAATAATGTGAGAAAGTGTGTGTTACTGTAGCACCACTAGTTTGTCTTTCTGTCCTTGCCCTCTCTTTTTCTTTCTCTCTTCTACCTCTTCTCTCTCCATCTCTTTCTCCTCCACAGCTTCCTCCTTCTCCACCTCTTCCTCATATCTCCTTCGCCATCTCTTCCTCTTTCATCTCCTTCTCCTCCATCTTCTTTCTCTCTCTTTCGCGCTCTCTCTCTCTCTTTCGCGCTCTCTCTCTTTTTCTCTCCATCTTTCTCTCCCTTTCGTTCTCTCTCTCATTCTCTTTCCCCCTTCCTCCATCCCACTCTTTCTCTCCCTCTACCCTTTTCGCTTTTCTCCCCTCTAACTCTCTCTACCTCCATCCGCCCTAACGCCCCTGTTCCGCACCTCCTCCGCTCGCCATGCGTCTCCGAGCGGTGGGCGAGCTGTCCAATGCGCCGCGGACATCGCGCGGCGTCGGCGTGTGACGGGAATTTTAACGCGATGCTTATCTGGGCCCTCGCCCCGCGCCTCATCTCCGCGCCCGGCCGCTGCGCCCGGCTCAAACGAGAGGCGGAAATAAAACAGGCCGACCGCCCAAGCTCCCGAATCATTTAGGATTAGAGAAATTAGTTCCCATCGCGCCCAGTGTTTTCTGCTTGGAATGAATATTTCAATATTATTGACTGATATGAAATGAATGGTGAATACGGCATCATCTGAAAGGTTTTTAAAGATGGTTTAAAAATACGTATTCCAATTTTATAGAGATTCTAACGTTTACTTTTTTCTTGCTATGAAAAATCAAAGTCAGTTGTCTGATGGGTTTAATTGTCGTGCCAATGTCTGATCGACAGGTACATCAATGCTACATTTGTAAATAACTGCAAACCTTCCTAAACTTTGTGTAAACAAATGAAAATTATTGGCGATTTAGTTGAATTAGTTTCAGAAAATACTCCCAATTTTATTTCGTTTCGAAAATGAGCTAAGAAATGAAATAAAAATTGAAAAAAATACTAGTCAATGCTCATTTAGGAATCAATCAACCAATTTCTTCTACCATTTTTTCTTTGCATTTGCAAATATCTGAAAACGTTGCTCCCAGAATAATAATTTGTACTGGCACTCACTACTCCCGATGAAGGTCAGAAAACCTTTCTACGTAAATCGTTCTCTGAATGCCATGCACTCCGGTCAAAGGAATAATTTCCACCGCGAAGGTCTTCTCGCGTCTCGCCCTTTGAATGCTTGCGTTTTAGGCAGACTCTTTCACAATGAGCGCGAGTCTTCCGCCCGCCCACAAAAGCGTGATCCTGCGATCGGGGAATCCTGGCGCAGATCTCCCCGGGGGAGCCTGGGCTTCCGTTCTCACCGCGCGTCCACCTGTGCCCCGGGGCCCACGGCTGGCAGTGCAGCTCTCCGGCGGGGCGGGGGCCCCGGGCATAAATCAACTTTTACTCGGGCGATCGTGGAGGGAGGTCGCCGCGCCGCTGGAAGGGGGATGGCGATTGCCCTGAAGAACCGGTCCCGCTTCCGGTTGGTTCGCACGATTGCCACCACGTTCGGGGTCTTTAGCTAATGAGTTTGGCCCAGCGTGGAACTATGTAGTTGAGTCAGGCGCATCAGAATGTCGCTTGGGAAGTAAAGAGCAAATTTCTGCGGAGTGTGCCGGAGTGACATGTGATAACGAAAGCAACGATGCTCACAGTCAGATGGGGAAAAGAACGAAAAGGGCTGCAAACGGGTCGCTCTGTTTCTCCCCAAGAACGCGTAAGCATGTAAATATGTTTCCTCCCGCGTCAACTACTTACGTGTCTATGCCTGCGAGTGTGGGAAGACGCTGTATACCTGACAAAACAGAGATCCTCCTCCTGCAACGTCAGATCCGGTGCCGATCAATTTGTGCAGTTTTCCTCGTTCAGGTATCTCCTCCATTAGGACACCGCCTCAAACGAGACTAGTTCTTAGTTCCCGGCTGATATTCTTAAATGTGCAATAATGTAGTTCATGTAAGTCTGTTTGTGTGTGTGTATAAGGAAAGCAGGGGGGCGAGAATGGTGAAGAAAATATCGCCAGTGATTCGTCACCGTTGCCCGATTGTTCTGCTCATGTATTCACCTGTTGATCGGAGAAACCAAGAAAAACTAGATGCCGCTAGAGTTGTTCTCAAGGCACACGCTAAATTCGACCCGTCTATGCAGCTAGTGTCCAAAATCGGCTACCGTTGGGAACTCTCGAACACTAGAGCTTCCAGATCAAAGCTATTGCAGATGCAATGGATTGCCACTGAGACATCGTGTCCGGCAAGGCATCAAAAGCATTTATTGATATATAGTATTTAACATTTATAAGTGTGGCATGTACTCTACTCACACAAACATAATGCAGTTTAGTGAATGCTACCATATATATTCATATCATATACATATCGTCTTCTACGAAAACTTTTGCTTGTAACGCACCGAAAAATATTAGGAAGAAAAGGAATAGGTGAGGTTTTAAATTCCCGAAAGTGAACTTCAAACTTACAAATATCTAAGGAACCGTTAGGCAGAGCGTAAAAATAGTTAAAATTGTCTCATTTGCACGGAAACCAATACTACTCTCATTCTAATAGGTGGATGCATTTGTCATGAAATTCCTATGTACTCCACTCACAACAGCCTCCCTGCTGACAGCCAACCAACCAAGACGAAACGTGATGCGCCCCAGGCACAAAACTGTTATACAATATGAACTCCGTTTATACAGGAGCTGTTAGGCCGATAAAGGTGACGGCTTAGTTTCGCTGATAATTTATTCCGCATTTTACGAGGAAATAAGTTATGATAAATTACACCTATTATTTCTATTGCCAAGACGTATAACCAACGAAGTCAGAAATTTGCCATCCGACGAATGGCGTTCAGCTTCCGTGATATTGCTCAATCGTTTATTGCACACGTTGCAACATCCTATAAATCCTGATGGAATGTCTGTAATTCGGTATTCTAACGTAACGCCACCCTGCCTTACACCACCTCTCGGCCGTCGCCATCCTGCTATCGCCACCTCTGCCACCATTGCCATCATCGCCACCATCCCTGCCGCCGCCAGCCACGCAACACCCCGCCATCATCCCCCTGTCGCAACCCCCGCCGCAGTTACCCCCTTCTGCAGCTACCCCCGTCAAAGCTTACCCCGCCATCGCTACCCCCTCTCCCGCCCCACCCCGCCCCCTCACCCGCCATTCCGACTCGCCACCCCTACCGATATCACCCTCGCCAACGTCGCCCCCGCCGCCACCCCGTTCGCCGCCGGCAACCCCGCCGCATCCACCCCCGCCGCATCCACCCCCGCCGCATCCACCCCCGCCGCATCCACCCCCGCCGCATCCACCCCCGCCGCATCCACCCCCGCCGCATCCACCCCCGCCGCATCCACCCCCGCCGCATCCACCCCCCACCGTAATCCACCCCGCCGCATCCACCCCGCCGCATCCACCCCCCGCCGCATCTACCCCGCTACATCCACCTCCCGCCTCTACCCCCCGCGACGCCACCACCCTTCCACTCCAATCCCCGCCGCCACCACTCGCCTCGCCACCCTGCCGCCGTTGCCACCACTGCACGCCGCCGCCTCGCCGCGCCGCAGTGCCGTTCCGATTCACCGCGTTGAGAGTGGCCGGCGAGCGCCACCGGGCTGTGCGTGGCACAGCGGCGCCCGCGGGAGCCCCTCCCTGGCTGCTGGTGGGAACCACCACCGCCCGCGACCCCACCCCTCCACTCCTCCCTCCGGCCGATGAAATACTGCTTCCGGGCGCTCGCGGACGCCGCTCGCTAAACCCGTGAAATGTCTCCCTTTTTATTTCGGGATCAAAAATCTGTGAAGGGCTTAGCCAGAGGAAATGGGTCAATTCGAAAGGGAAGGCCTCGCCTTCTCTGGGAAGATCCCCGGGAAGGCGAGGCCTATTTCCCGCTCCTGCTGGGCGCCAAGCTATTTATTTTCATCCTCGTGTTTCGGACGGAAATACTCGCAAAGTGATCCTGAAGGTGCCCTAAGAAGAATGTTGAGCAATTACTACAACAGTTCTAAATACTTTACGTTGTAATGATCAGAAAGGAGAGAGAGCGGAAGAGGGGTGAGGTGACGGAGAGAGACAGATAAAAGAATGCTGAGTATGGATTGAACTTACAACCTTGACCGTCTGAGTATACTCTATTAAAGAATGCCACTAACACACATTACTTGAAATGTCATCCTGAGAGCTCTCACCTCTTATAGGTATTTACACATCATGGTAATAGAATAGTTTTCTTTACTACTAACTTCAAGTATTTTAATATCTGGGTAACTATCTAAATACCTGGCTTGCCTGAAATCTTTCCTATCCAACTTCTTGTGAAAGACGAAATGATCATTGGTTTTATATAAAGCAGATGTTTGGGATTTTTTTAATATAATTGTTTTTTTAATAAAATACAATATATTTTATTTCATTTCATTTCAAAGTACTGCTTGTACAAAAATGGGCGATGTCCTGTTGAATCTTTTTTACTAGAGTTTTTCTGACCCTCAAGCCCCACCCTCTTGGTGGGATCGAGCTGACCAACTGTGGCTTTAGCTTCATTTCCCAGGAGGCGGGACTATCTGCCATCTTGGAACATTACAAATGGCGGTGATGGCGAGTTATATTATAAATATTTGTAAATATAAATATTAAATCAAATCAACAGTTTTACATAAATTTTTGTATATACATTTAATTACATAAATAAAGGCATGTACCTAAAAACATATTTAAAACTGCTATAAAAAGGGTATTTTGCAAAACATAACATTGACAACGACTATTAAGCTCAAAGCGTTCAGCATTTCGTCGTTTATTATTGTAATATTTAATATAAAATGCAACACTTGCATTGTATGCATTGTCTAAATCTGAAGTATTTATTAGAAAAATTAATAACTTAAAGAAATACGTTTTAGAGTAAGTTTCACAAACACGTCTCCGAGATAGCAGCTTTCAGTTGTGAAATACTTCATCATCAATTTCTCAGATGACCCACTAAAAAATACTATATGTCACGGATATTAATATTAATTAAATAGTTTTGATATGTAAAATACCAAATAAACTTGAAGTACGTAAAGTTCATTTAGTCACAATGAAAGTTTTCTACTGCAGACATTATGGATTGCAAGTGCAGCTGTGTGCTAAACGAATGATTTTGATCTTTGGCTTTGGGACTAAGTAATTAATTACTCTCTTCGATCTAACGTTAGGTGATTGCATTTACATGGAGTCTTTACCGCAAATATTAAAAATCATATGTGATACTCAGTCTTTGAGGATTTCGTGAGAATCAAAAACTGATATATGACTCTTATATATACTTTTAATATCTTAATGTTTGCAAAGGTAGAAACACCAGCTTTGTCTATTGGTGAACATTGAGGAACACATACACTCATATCAATATATTACTTACATGTAATTTATGTATGATTTCCGCAATGAATGCCAATATATTATATTATTATAGCAAGTATGATTTTTATATTTAAGGATAATTTTATTTTCGAGAGACGAGCAATGCACACAAAGTTTTTTATATCATCGGAATGTTACACCCACTTCTTCTATACAGACCTATGTAAACACTGCTTTGGTTAATCCATTAAGAATCACTGAGACTCTCCACAGAATTATTTCAAAATTGTAATTTAATGTTTCAAAATTTTGTCAAACTGAAATCTGTGTCACGATAATCGTTAGAAAATGAATAGGATCCTCTTCTGTAAATATTGCTGCAAAATAAAATTTTCTCTATTTTCATACATTTTTACATTTCATACAAAATCACAATTTATTGATATGTGTTCACTAATTCATCAGCACACAAATTTATTTATAATTTTTGTACTAATCATAATAAATATTGTAAAACAAAATAAGCAATTAATTTTTTTATTTAAAATTTCCATTTAAGTTATAAATATTTATAAAGTAATTTAATTAAAGTACCATAATACAATTAAGGTTGAATTTTTAAAACTATAATCACAATATTTATTATTGTTGAAACGCATTGCTACTATATTAAATGTAACGTTTAAAATGTACTGCCCATTGATCTAGTTTGTGTCTGCTAAGCGTTGGTGGAGAACTTGAACACCAAATTTATAATTCATTACACTGGTCACTAATTTCAAGCAATTCACTTTAATGCAAGGTCACATGGAGAAATCTGTGCTATCGCTGTTGGGTCTGTAACCAAAATCTTCTGTGGGTCACCATTGCGTTCCTTTTACTTAAGTCTTAGGATTCCGGTGCTGATACTAGATATTTCAACATTAACTTGAGAATACATGTTGCATACCATGAGAGAAATGATAAAAATGTCTGAGTTTTTAAAACTTGCCTTTGGAATACTGCATCAGAAGTCCTACTGGCTATTGTAATTACAGTTTCTGTCATTCGTCGATAAACTGCCGAATACTTTCCGGGTGAATTATTATGCTATCGCTACAAAGGAAAAGATTTCAGGTTAAAGAGACCTACATATGTTATTGGTGATCGAAAATAGATTTTAATTGTAACTGATATTACTTCATTGGTAAATATACAAGAAATGTGAATTTACTATTTGTGAAGCAATTTTCTTTTACTTCAAATTCTGTCAATTTTTCTGGAAAACATAATTCAATCATCTTTTTTACCTAAATACAATATTTACTTTTCGACCTGTCAATCTGAAGAATAGTTGTTCTCAATAGTGCTAAGTGACTGCTGATAAATGGACAAAGTTTACAACACTACGGTGCAATGCCAAATAGAGTAATATCTGATATTTGTTATCTAAAGGATCTAACTCTAGAAAATAATCAAATTTTTTTGTTTACTTAATCTTTCAAATAAGAACGTTACTTTGTTTTATTATATCTGGTATTGGCTTACTTGTGCTAAGTACACATTAATAAGGCTTTATCCGGGTATCTTCCACTTCGGGTTTAAGGTAATTATTATTAATTTGCCGAGTATTTTACAGTCTCTCTAATGACCGTTTTCACTCACACTAATGTTTTTTATTCCGCTGGCATCTTCCTCATTCTTCTGGGCCCTTCATTGTCAAATCGATGACGAATTTACAAGATTTCCTTGGCCTTCCTCGTTTTCTTCTTTCGAAAGGATCTACCAAATATAATTTTGATATTCTGTCAGCATGCATTCTGCAGCATACCAATGGAGTTGTTTGATCTCTACATTCAATCACTCTGCCTCTCAATTATTATTATCTGTCTAATCTCTTCGTTTAGTATTCTATCAAAACATGCTGCAACATCGTTCCAAAAATCTACTTTCATAGCAGTTAACCGAGAGTTTATTGCATCATTTTTACCCACTCTGATTCATACGTAACACAGCTCACCATTGTTCTATAATATCTATTAGCTTTTCGAAAATGTTTGTTTTATAAAATATTATGAAGTCTGACACAATTGGCCTTCCATGTTATTTTTTAATAAAGCCAACATTATTAGATCCCCTGCTCTAATAATAACTCCGATATATTTAAATCTTTCCTACTGGAAGTACTCTATTTCTGTTCTAGATCATATCGAGATTTCCCTACAACTATGTGTCTTGACTTTACATTTATTTATTTTGAGCCCATTTTTTATGTTTTTATTAATTTCTGATTAAAATGTTACAGATACAAAAAAATATTTCTACCTATTTTTCAAGTGATATTGACTCAAAAAGCGGGAAATCGCTTATGTATGAATTCAAAAGGTTTTGCAGCCGTTCTTGAAGTCTTAAACGATATCCACCAATATTTTTTAGTTATTTGGATTATGCACTAATCAAACCTTTCAACATTTTGTTTTACCAGTCTTGCATAACTTATTGGGTGTCTCCTAAAATAATGTAACGAGTATTTCAAACGTCAAGTTAAGGTAAAGAGCTGTTTGATGAAATAATATTATATAAATAAAAGATCTTCATCTTCATCTTCATTACTAGTTTACCACTAGTTCATTGTGAGAGAGAAATGAATATTTTCTAGATGAAGAGAGGGCACGGGACCCTGAGTCTTTATTTTGGATCCGCGGTTGGGATGGTTTCGAAAATAGTTGTAGCATACTCTTGAATGAATGGGATTGAGAAGAATATTTAATAATGGACTTGTTTATTAATCAGTATCATTCACAAATAATGTAGCCTTTCTAGAATGTTATCAAATGGGCATGGAGAAATATATTTACTTAACCAATAATCGAATATTTATTATATAAAATACATGGTTTTAAAACCAAGAATTATTTTTCTGACTTCATCACTAACTTATTCCTTTAAAATTTATCTGCGTGACGGTTGTTAACAAACAATACATATTACATTCTTGCATACTTACGTATATACAGAGTAAATATACGTAGTATAGAGAATATTATATAATGCTGCGCGAAAAACTGCGCATTTTCTGCGAAAAATCATTGCAGCGCTCTGCGACGAAAAACGAATAAAAAAATTACTAAATTAAGAGAAAAGACCTCTAACCCGCGGTGTAGCCATAATTCCAGTTTCTGTTGATCCAGAGCAAAAACAATTGAAGCAAAACGTCCGTCTGGGGTCCGTCTGATACAAATACTAGCGCCTAAACTATGCATACGATTTTTTCAAATTAAAGAAACTTCGTCGTTTCGCCTGAGCTGAAGCTATGCGGATTTTGAAAAACATCCATTAATTTTGGAGGACTATTTGTAGCCTGACATTTTAATTTTTTCAAAACGGCTCCAATTTTTTCTGTAAATTTCTTGTAAGTACTGTTTACTCTCTATAGTAAAATACGCTAATAAAGGTAGAAATATGTCCAATTTTCACGGCTAACCTGAATTTTGAAAATCGCTAAAATTTTAAATATTTTGCGGCGTCTTACTACAACTACAAAACTAAAGATAGATTTTGCTTCAAATGAAATGTGTTGCTTATAATTAGATCTTTAACAAGGTCATGCACTTTAAAAGTTTTTAGTTGATTTCGCACAATATGGCGTGCAATATTTGCGGTAATTTTAAAATTTACATAAACAAGATTTTCTCAAAAACGGCTCCAAATTTTTCTTTAAATTTTTGGTTGGGGTAATGCCAAATGCAGCCTATCCGATGACATAAATGATATTGCTCTATTCTATTGTTTTTTAAAAATTACAATGTACTTTTTAAATACCTCTCGCTGTTAATATGAGCATTTGAATAGATTTGTATAGATTATTTAACTTGTGAGTAGAAGTGCTTCAAATGACTTTAGAGGAAGTTTTTCAAAACTCAATAGATTCCTGTGAAAAGAGCTGTCAAACTGAAAAGTTGAGAAAATTGTAAAAATGTATTTCCAAAGTATGATAGATGTCAGCTGGCAAGAGAACGGCAAGAACCCCATGTGTGAGCTGGCAAGAACCCTTAAAACCAGTCCACACAAAGGAAATTATAAACATTTACATGAGAAAGTCTGTCCTAATTTGGTAGCACCTCTAGTTCTTCATTTTAGAAGAAGTGTAAGCATTTCTTAATTTTTAAAAGCAAAGAAAAATTTCAGCTAGAAAACTTGACAAAAGAACAGTGAGACACAACAAAGTTAATTACAAAGGACGTAATACCTGCATTAGGGATTAAAGGAAACGAACGTACCAATGTAAAACCAAAACAACAACAACAGGAAAAATGCGGAGTAGTGAATGATCTGGTAAACAAATTGAAAATCGAAAGTACATCAAATTCTTTCCGCAGTTTTGTAACGGTATCTTCTTGCAAAGAAAAGGAATGTTTAGAACATTCTCGACATCGTTATTAGGAATTTATTTTCATTGCTCGTCAAGTAAAAAACCGCTGATATCGTACGGGATTTGAACACGCGTTCCTCTATTGTAAAGCCACGCACCTAAGCGATTGCGCTACCAACACAGACGTACGTAAGCATTTCCAGAACGTACCTGGAATTAAGAATCTTACAAATTTTGTCTTCAAACTCATTGCTTTTCCGCACTTCTGCAATTTAAATATTAAATAAATTACTCTAAGAGACAATAAGAAAGCAAGAAATCTACGCGGCACTATAAAATAGTTAATTCTACTTAAGAATGTTTCAGTTCAGTACTATGTACATTTCCTAGCAGGCGCCTGGCCTCTAGCCTGACGCTCAACCCTTATCGCCTCTGCCTAAGGTGAGATTATTAGACGTGATAACGTTAGCTAGCGGACGTTTCGACACGGCCCGACATTCAGAATCCAATTACAAGTAAATACATTATAATCTAAGAAACATTTATTGACTTCAAGAAAAAATCACTCTACTGGCATGCAGGAAGTTATTATCTTTTTGTTCATCTACTCACATTTATATAAAAATAAACTCTTATTTTCTCGTTATTGGTAAAGTTTTCTTTAATATATAACAAATACACTATTACTACTTCATTCGTTTTTGAAACTCTCAAACGACAACTGTAAATGCATACCTTAAATTATTGAAAAGGAAAAGTATTAATTAAAATCTCACACATAGTCAAAAATAAAAAAGCGTATGAACAGGCCAGACGTGAACTCGAGTCTTCCAGTCTTCAAACAAGCACCTGAACTATATGACGTCACTCCCGCGGTCACTTATACAACGTTTTTTATATTAGGATGTGTTGACGAGTGATACTTGTTGAGTTTCTAGCTGAAGACAGGAATGTTGCTTGCAACGAAAGAAATAGAAAAGTACGATTTCGCAAAATTGGTTGGAACGTTTTAATAGTAAGAAAAGAAAAACGGTTTCATTGCAGTTTGTATTTCAAACCATTCTAAAATTGTAAATATTGCTTGCACTTTTGAATGAAAAAATGCTTTTCATTTCAAGAAAGCCTAAATGATTGTTATAAGAACGAATTATGGACAATACCCCATTTGAAAGACAAATCTGTTTTCACTTTGTAGTTGTAGGAAGACGCTCCAAAATGTTCAAACTTTCAAAATTTTCGAAAACTAGAGTTAACCATGAAAAAATTGTAAATTCATGTCATCCTTCTAAGTGTATTTTACTTTATCTACCAGAAAATTAGGAGCCGTTTTGAGAAAATCCTGAAAATGTCCGAAAGGTTTGAAGTAAAGTACCCCAAATTTCCAAAGATTTTCAAAATTTCCAAGCTTCCAACTACAGCCAGAAAAACAGTGCTCTTCAATTTGGAAAAGGATCGTACGTGGTTTAGGCGCTAGTAGTGATCACAGACGGATGATTTGGACGGTTTGGATAAAACCACTTTCTCGACTCCAAAAAGTGTATTACCGTTTAATCATAAACGATTTTCCGCTGTATTACATAAATTTTCAGGATAATTACGTATGCCACGAATATACATGTATATACGTCGCATACGAATATACTACTTATACTACGTATATTCGTGCGTATACGAGAAAGCAAAAACGAGAAGTGCTTGTTTGGTGCCGACAAATCATCCAAACGTGCTACAGCAGTTCCAAAAGGTGATACAAAACAGTACTGGTAAACTTTCTGCACTACTGATTGTCATTTCCAAGGTGAGTTTATTTTTACATAAATGATTCATATTGCAAAATATGAAATGTATTTATCTAATCAAGAAAAAAAAGAGTAATTTGTCACAATCTGGGCACGACGTTGTGTAAAAGTCACAACTTTGATATCAATTACTTGTGTGTTGTCCAAACCTTCCTCATTGACTTACGTAAATGATGACAGCGGTGACAACATCAAATGCGTGAGCCACGAGCCCAAGAACCCAACTGTAAACGCATTTTTCGAAGCCCAGTGGTCGAGCAATCATCGTAAATCGAACGATGCGGGCTTGATTCCTGTCCGAAGGGAATTACATCTTTAGTACTCCAATTAACATGGCTATCAGGTCACAATATGGATATCACTAACGAACGGGATAAAGATTTCACATTTCATTTCCCATAAAAGTGAGAAGAGTTGTGACAAACTTTTTGAAGTGAATGCAAATGTATGTCAAAACGTTCACTATCTTAATTCCAAGCGAGGTTAGGTTAAATTCTACTAACCAAATACAAAATAAATACACATTTGTATAAACATTTGTAAATAAAGGATCAAACTAATTACATTATATAGTTCAGCAAAGATCTTATAAGCAATAAATAAATACAAGTATTTTCCATAAGACTTTATCTTTTAATTTCAGACTTAAAGAGAATGGTGAAATAGTTATGTGAAGGCATCGCGCAGAACTCGATCCTCAATACCTACGATTTAAAACCCGGTGTCAAACGATTTCAGCTAGAGTTATTATCTTCAGTAATCTGCAAGCCTTAATGTATCTATGAATACGAAATATTTGTCTTGTAATTTCTCCATTTTCTGAGGGTAACATTTAAGACGTAATAGAAATCATATTCTCTAACATATCTGTTCTCAAGCAGTAATTTCTGAAAATGCAATATTAGGGCAACTGATGTTTTTAACAATACATGATAATATATTTTATTTATCTAATCTATCATATTTATGAATTTTATAATAAATTTAATATTTAGATTTAAAAGAAACGACTTTATCCCAGACATTTTGAGATCCGAAATTCGCACCTCCTTGTTTTTTCCATATTGAGCATCTACAACGACAGGTGACGGTGTACTGATCACTCCCATACAAGCATGGCGAATAATCATTGATATAACTAAATAACAAATTCCTTATTATCAGAAAACACCGATTGAATGCTCATCACTTAGTTCCAGTCTACCCTGCACTAAAGATAAGCTGTATCAAACATTCTTTATTTAAAAATGGAGATGATAATAAAAACAATATTGATTTCTTCACATGACCACGTCAAATCGTACTTTTGTATTGTGTTTTGGAGTTCATACATTTTGAAATGTGGCTCCACCTACCAAGACTTACATTAAAAATTCCGGCAAAGACTCATAAAAGAAATAAAATTATCAATTGTTACAAATAATTAAGGGAGTGTTCTGTTAGCATTTATCACAAAGGTACAAACACAAAATGGTAATTTTAATGGAGTTCATAATAGTTTCTAAGGAACTTTGTTAAACGCAAAAAGACATATTCCTTCTCAATTAATAAAAGAACGAAGAAATTACTTTATTGCAAAAATTTTATAATAAACCCAATAGACTTGTTAAGGATTCTGATTATCTCTAGAACTGTTAAATACAAATTACTAGGTAAACATTATACAACTTGGCACACTTTTCATATTATTTCTAACGATTGCATAAAATATGATAAATGATTTTGCAATCGAGACACTGTTAATATTTCTGGAGCTATCTCTTCCAAATTTCGTTTCGTCACATTGCTTGGAAATACAAGATACCAGCACACAATCTTAATATAATCACATTATCGTTTACAAAAACAAGTTTGTTCCTCTCAAAAGAATTTCCGAATGTCTCTCTGTGATGATAGTGACAATGTGTTCTAGGCATCAGGTAAAAAATACATATTCGCCAGGATTTGATCTGGCGTCCATTCCTTCATCTACTACGCGTGTAATCCACGGAGCTATCACAGGTACCTTACAGCACCGATGAGGGGTGTTGGTAGAATGAATTCTATCTTGAAATTTATTGTTCTTATGATGGCCAACATTTACTTCAGGTTACAGAAACTCACATTCTGATAAGAATGGAATCATCAGCGCGATACTATTCTATAGTTGATTCTAGTTAGAAATATTTCGATCTGAATGTCTTTGTAGGGCTCATGGGGGCGAAGCCTATCCTAGTGAACTGCTATCTTGCTCCTCCCATATCTTCAAGGTGATTCCACATTACGCGATAAGACTGGAACTGTAACTCGTCGTGAAACACCAGTCTGAAATGCAAAGAACCGCGTAGTAATAAGAAGTACCTATGTGATTTTTGAAACCACTAATACAACTAAGAGAATTTTGACAAATTTGCATTCGTTATTCAAGTGAAAACTTGTAACCTAAACTTAAATGATATAATGCCAATAAATATTTTAATTATCTGCAAATAGTTGATTGATTGCTTCTAAAGAAATTATAATGCTTATAATGTAAACAACGAAGTAGTTGTACTACAACAGCAATATACTTCTTCTCTAATGTCACTGCTCCGCAATATTATACTATTACATGAATTGGGAAAAGAGTTTTCAAATAAGTAAGATTCTATTTTCACTCTTGTAGGTTTCGAAAATTTAACTTTTCCATTTCAAAAATATATAGAGTTCCTCAAATAGGACGACCAGCGCCTTCGGTCAGATAGTACAGAACGGAGGTTTCGGTCGTCGTAATTGATGGACGACAAACTGGCCTTACGGCCGCTAAGTCTTTCAAAAATTAATATTAATTACAAATATTGACATATTACTACTGAAATCACACTATAACAGAAGAAAAAATTATCTTCTGATTCGAACTCACAACGTTAGCAAGCTGACAGCGTACCTATGACGTTAACCATTCGGCTAAAGCGGTTTCGTTTCAGCTACACTTAGAAAAGTAGTTAAACATAATAAAACCTATGCTAAATAGAACATAATCGTTTCAATATATTTTTTCGTTTCAGAGGTCAACTTTTAAGTTTAAATATACTGTGATATAATATAATATAAAATGTATAATATAGGAATATTAAATATAGCTAATATAATATAATTATATTTTAATAGAATGCGAACGTTTCTACAGAAAGAAAGTACAATATTTTTACTTTCCTCATGCGTACTTCAGTACCACATTGTCATAATAAAACTGGAAAGGGACTTGCAATTATTCGAGAAGAGCCAATGTCTGTAAAGCAGGACAGTTTTAAAGAATACTAGTGATGCTAAAACAGCGCGTACTTTCACCCGTATTTTCACGGAAACTTATGCTGAAAATACTAAAAGCCTGGAAAAATTGCACATGATCTTATTTAAAATCTTATCTTTAAGGAAAAGTTCATCAAGGGAAAAATCAATTTCAATATTTTACTTGTAGGAATACTTACGAAAATCAGTTTTCAACGAACATGACCTGCACACTTTAAATGCACTTCCACTATCCACCATAAAATGTAATAAAAATTATGGAGCCATTTGTTTGAACACTTGAAATACGTCCCAGGTCATAAAGTACCTTCCCTAATTGAATATCGGTTTCAAATTCAAGGCGCTACGACATCAGCCAGATCGATTAGAGTATCAATTTTGTGAAATCACAACGGTTTAGGCCGCTAGCGTTGTTCAGGGACGGACGGACAGACATTTTACCGTCAGTCGATTTTTCGCTATCAACCACCCACAAACATGGATTCTGGCTACACCACGATTTGGAGGATTTTTTTCAAATTTAGCAAAGTGATTTATCCATTTTTCGTCACAAGGGCCGTATGCGTTTTTCTGCAGACACCTGCCGTTTTTTCGCGTAGCATTACGTAACTTTCTACTCCTTAAGAAGAAAGTGCAATTGATCAATATATGAGAGAATTTAGATTATGCGTTCACGGAAAATTTGTATGCTTTCACTGCAGTGCCAATTTCTAAATTTGGAAAACATTTATACAATTTTTTATAACTTCATTTGTAGAATTAGTTATACTGAGGTGAAGAAGAGTAAAGAGTTCATGAGAATTTGAAACAGATTAGTAATTGAACGCGTTGGAAAATCCCAGAGATAATAATCACGTTACATTTATTTACAGTATTTGTAATAACGGTATATGTATCTGAATGAAGAGTGTAAAGTAAAAAGAAAGAGTTCGTTTTCAGAAAGTTTCAATAATGCAATATGAGCATAATGTAACATACTCTCCAGAAATATTGGATTCTCATTGGATTCAGAATCCCAATGAACTTGCTAGTATAATATCAATTTTGAAAAAGAATACATTGATTTAGAAGTCAGTAATGTTTTAATTTTTTTGCGGTACCATGCGTACACAGGTCCTTTTCCTACAACGAGTCTAGTGGGCAAATACATGTCTGCAGAGTCTTTTGGAAATATTTTTTGAGTTCGTGATTTCAAAGCCGAATTTTCCTTCAAACCCCTAAATACTCATTTTTACTTGATATCATTGTTTCTGTAGTGTGCTGCGCATCTGAGAATGTAAAATAAAGTAAAATATTTACGGTCTTAACTCAATATTAAGCCAATTATTTTCCGTCACTGTTCCTCAGCTTAAAAAAACTATGGAAATATTGTAATTAAAGAACATTATTAAATTCAGTGGTACTCAGTTTAATAAATATGTTTATTTTACCAACGAAATAGAGAAAGTGTGAATAAAATATGTATTGGCCATAATGAATATCATTGCAATATTGTAGGAAATCTCTGAGAGATGAATATTGGTTATAAATAATAATCGAATTAGCTGGACTATATATGAAAATTTCATTTTTGATTAAATAAATTTCGTTTTATAATACTATTTTGCCTAGGGAAATAAAGTCCTTAGGTTTTATTAGGCAACGATTATTTTGAAAGTGAATTCAAATATGTGAAATTTTCTTTGACAATTGGAAGTTGTTGTTTTTGTATATATTTTTAATGTCTCTTTAACTACTAGGTCATATAACGACCACTGTGATTTTATGTTTGGGGTTTTCTGTAGGAGAATACGTAAGGACATCACGAACATACATCTATGTCCGAGGCGGAACCTGCGGCCCTTCGAACCCAGGAGGCTACGGCCTTGTCGTCCATTTCCCTCTTTCTCTCTCTCCTAGTAAACTCTGACATCATATATCCAACATCAAATACATCGGTTATCGCTTAATTCTCCATCATTTGAATTACGTTTTTTCCTGTGTCCCTGGCCACGTGGGGATAAGTGGAAATGAAACCTCTGACTAGGTAGTAAAGTTGGCCTCGAGGAAGCCAGAAAGACATATTTATGGTAATATCTACTCTTACTACCAATATTTTATCCAACGTTGCATTTTGAGTGCAAACAGAGTGGCAGAACACTTTTTCAAACTCACAAGGATCAAGACTTTGTCGGCCGTCCTGTATTCTAAGCCCGAGGCAAGAATTGTTATTCACCTTCGGATCGGGCACTGCCACTTCTCGCACGGACATCCGTGCAGTTACCCACCCCTATCCCCCCAGAAATGAAGAACAGACCTTACCAAAGCATGCTCCTGTGCACTGCGATAATGAAAGAGCCGAAGAAGGTACAGCTTGTTGACTATAGAGGAGATGCTGGCTACTGTCCTCCGCAAACTCTTTAAACTTTCTTAGCTATGGATTTTATAAATCTAATATGCGTGAAGGGATGATTTTTAACATGCCTTTTATAACTACCTTGCGTTTTTGTGTAACACTGTCTTAGCTGTTTATTTCCATTTTAAAATTAGTCATTTTTACTGTTTTTCCTCTTTAATCTTGGTGTAATTAATAAAATATTTTAACTGACTTTTATACAAATTTTCAGAAAATTTTGCGAATAATATTGTACTATGTAGTTGAAAAGATATTTGAGCATAATACAGTTCCTTTATATTATTAAAGAAGGCAAGAAGTTTCATTTCGTGAAAATAATAAAGACTGTAGTTTAGTTTAGATTTGAGAACTTGTGCATCTCATTGAATCTCTTTGTGTTTCAAAGGATCTAAAACCAACAGTTTTCAGGTTCGATATGCATTCAAGTATTGGGATCTTATATACAAATTATTTTGTCATGCGTATATCTTACAATGGCTAAAATTATTTCACACTAATCATTAGAAACAAGGACGGTGTGTTTCCGTGAATAAAAACAGTTTCTACTTCAATATCGATAACTGTGTCAAGGTTTCCAGATGTTTGAATTATGGAGATCTTCTTGAATCGAACTAAACACTCCAGAAACGGTTTCTGGGGCTGCAGCAAACCTAAATATAAATTGAAAGATAATACGATTCGGAACACTGTGTTCCGCTTAAATATTTTAATTGGAAAATTGTCCTGAATTGAAATTTTTAATCAAATATTCAATCTCTTGAAAGTTTATTCAAACAAGCTTTGTGTTTCTTTCTTAAATAGCCTGTTTTAAGAAACTTACATTGATTCGTAAGATTTTAAGTGTTTTCAAATTTATTATTTTACTACGTGGTTATTCAAAAATTTACAACATTTAACTTATGTAGGATTTCACAAATTAAAAGAATTAAAAATTTGTGTTTATATTATTAGCTATTTATTGTAAAGATATCAATTATTACAATTTTGCTATTATTATATGCAATGTGATATGTTGAAAATAATCAATTATGTTAGCGCTCATTCAAGTACCAGATTTGTACTGCTGCCTGTATATTACCTAAATAAATAAATAAATAAATAAATAAATAAATAAAAATATCACTGGAAGGATAGGATAATCTTCCTGCAGGTAATAGAAAAATAGTAACTTTTAAAAATATATGAAGAATAAGACAATTATATTTTCAAATATTTCTAATGAGAGGTTCTAGTTCCTTTCACTGATTTATCACTATAAACTGCATCAATTTTACAAATAGTCTAAACAATATTAACAATAGCAATTTTGCAATGATAATCTATTTGGAGCTACCCGGCAGTGATTTTTAACGATTAACGAAATCACTGTTGTGCATGCACCTGCTCATATAGAAAAATGGGCGATTACATTTTCATAATGCGTAATAAATGTGTGTGTTGCTTGCATTTCTTAATAAAGGCGTAATAATGTCAAAATGCAAGTTTTAAATACGTGAACATGAATTTCAATTTGCTTGATAGGAAATGTCTATATTATGTAAATGTATTATATTGTGTGTTTCCCGAAAATGATTATGTAATAATTAGTGTTCCTTGCTTTAGAACCATTAGCATTTTAAAATAGTTTGTAGGAAACAAAACTTTCAATACTATTAATTTAATCTGCCACAAATTTCTCACAATATTAGATACCATAAATTAGAGTTAATTTTCATGGTAAAGAACTCGATAAAAAATGTCACAGACCCATCCCGTGACCCGCTGCCCCTTGGTTCGTCAGCGTCCACGGGGTTCAGGGCCAACGTCCAGTGCAATTGGCGGAGTGATCCTCGCGCCCGCGCGCACCAATCCGTTTCGTTTCTGTGCCCTCTCCTGTTACCTCCTCTTACTTCCTCTCACCCCTCCCTCTCCTGTTACCCCCTGCTCACGTTAGCGAGGCAGCGTCACTGACCTCAGAAATTGCTCCGCCCCTTTGAGATAACTAGGAGGAAAATCTTCGAGGGGAAAGGGGACGTGTCTGAAACTTGGAGCAAAAGCCAATGATAAGAGCGGATACGCCTCGACGCCAGGATTGGTCAAGTGTCCAGCGATGGTTGTCCAAGCTGTGGAAAAGCCAGATTTGGCCGCACAGGGCATCGCCCATATTCTGTGAGAGTGGGTATACCTTGCAAAGAAATTTAAATTCAATTAAAGTAATTTATTGCATATTTTATACGCAAGGTTTGAAAGGACACGTTGACATCATGTACCACTTACAGCATGTTTCGTAATTACAATGACAAAAATACCGAAGTTTCTTTTCGTTGTTTGAGGAAGTTCTATTGATGTAATCGGTTTTCTATAAAAAATGGTTTACTAGAAAATTAGTTTTTTGCCGCTTCCGGACGTAAGATTCAAATATTCTGCGGTGTACTAGCACTTATTCTACAGGTGTATGCACAAATGATTTAATAGAAAGATCGGTGTTTTAAGTATCGATTTGTTAAAGACAAACGAACGTGTTTTTTTCTACCATCATGGAGCAGAATATCTCGCCCGAGAGGACCCTGATGTCCTGGTCATTCTCAAGTCTTTCCTCGAGTTTCGTACACGGAGCGATTTCGCACACGAAGCGATTTCGCACATGAAGCGATTTCGCACAAATACGGGACCATGGAGGTAGTGCCTCTCCGCCTGCCTTCCCAAAGCGTTCTTCGGCGAAATGAGGAAGCTCTAACTTTTGAAGACGATTCTGGGCAGGCAGGCTTTCGGGCTCAATTTTGTTAATTGTTCTCATAATTTTGTAACTTTTTGTGCCAGTTAATTTTAATTATAAATTAATAAACATTTTCGCTGTCAAAAAATATTGTACCACGTGAAAATACAAGCCTTCAGTGGTCGCACCGGGAGCGGTAGCTCAGTGCATCAACTGATGTCACTGCAGCGCCTCTGACCGGGAGGTCCTAGGTTCCCACTCCCCACGGCGGCAGGATTTTCGACACTAGCTTTTCAGCTAGGTCGAATTCAGTCGCTGTCTGGAGGAGAATTCTAGCGGCCGGCTGCTCTGATCGGTAGTTTTCCGTGGTTTCTTCGATCAACACCAGGCGAATGCCGGAGCAGTACCCTAACAAACGAGCCGAGGACCGCGCGTGATCTTTTCTTGTCCTATCCTTACCCCTTACACACACACACACACACACACACACACACACACACACTTACATGCACTACACTACACTACCGGTCGAAGACTTAGAACATGTTCCGGCTGGGCCCGTGCCCCGCTGGTGGGAGCCATCTGGTTGGGGAAAACACCGCTAGTTGACGGTAGGGCGGCGCCAGATCAAGCCATTCAGTGGGGAAAGATCACCGCCACTTACCGATAAAAAACACGCACTACACTTACGGCACGAATGATTTTTAAGCGAAATGAAGCGAATTTTCTTCTGAGAAACTCATTACCGAGTCCTTGTAAAGAAAAAGAGGATAAATCCTGTTGCTAAATTTAGAAAACAAAAACCTCTAATACGTCGTGTTGCCAGAATCCATGTTTTGTGGGTTCTTATTAGTTAGGCCACGGACCGCGCGCGATCTTTCCTTCCTCTTCCTTGTCCTATCCTCTCCCCTTACACACACGCTTACACTAACATACACTACACTACCACATATTCCGGGAGACCGGCGGGAGCTTAGAGCTTGTCCCGACTGGGGCGGTGCCCCGCTGGTGGGAGAGTCCTGGATAGGGGGAAACCCCACTAGCCGGCGGTAGGTCGGCGCCGGATCTCGCCTTCCAGCGGGGGAAGATCACCGCCCTCTTCCGAGAAAAACATGCACTACACTAACGGGACTAATGATCGAAGCAGTTGACGCGCCCGGAAACACGAAAAAATCAATCAATCAATCAATCAGTGGTCGCGTGGATTGCTACTAAATCCAGTCTTATTCATTCGCGAGAGTTAATAATGTTTTACTGCGTTTTACAGAACCTTTCCTAGGCTGCGCAATCTTTCGACTTATCGCAAAATGTTGCTAAAATTATGGTTGATGCTTTTGCGATAAACTCTGGACATATCTCGGATTGGAATAGCAGTAAAGCGGTTTCAGTGCGAGGTGATGGTTTACGAATTCGCAAATGTTTTTTTTATTGAACATTCAGAACAGTGAAATGCTAATGAGTCAGAGACTGAAAGAGGAGCAAGAAGAAAAATGCATTGATGATCCGGCAGGCGAAGACAACAGTGATAAAGACTAATCATCATTGAACAACTGTGAATCCGAGATATGGTGAGTACTGATGACTGTGAAATGCCTCATAACAAAAATACATTCTTTGTGGACAAATTCTGCAGCAAATTGGAATAAATTAGCGCCACACAGATTCTTAAATTCCATGTGAAACTTGAAAATTCACCATGCTATCATGAATTGTTCTGGACGAGACAATTTTGTATAATATCGTAGTACGTACACAGATTCACCTCGTTCTCAACGAAAGTGGGATACAAAATTTATCGCTGAAGTTAACTGAAAGCTCTTCTCTGAATATATTGTTTTTTTTTAATATCTAAGTCGTCCAGACAGTTTACTATTAACATCTCGAAAACTGACAGCCGTAAAATGAATTAAATGTATTCATGTTATGAAAACAAGACTCCACATAACTGCGTAAACTGTGAGCGTAAAATATGCACAAAAAATGTGCGTAAGAATTTCGTTGTATCGCTAAAAATGTTTAAACAAATTAGACAATCTGCTTTATTAATTACATAAGGCAAAGTTTGAACAAATCTATGGAACATGAGATATTTAAAAAAACAGACACCTATTTGCCTATTCATGAGTTTACTTGTGTAAAAGCATAATACATCCACATTTGGGTAGCATTTCATAGCAGTGGTAATATGTTAGCAAGCTAATAAACACAATATTTTGCAAATACTCACTGTTTTAGATTCCCTTACCTGCCTATTTATTTCCGAAAATACGATTTTATCATTACAAAATGTTAATTTTGTTACAATAGTTCAACTTTGCTTCAACGATGTTTTAATTTTGAACAACGTTGTTTGATAACATGAGGGTTTGTAACGAGATGTTTTGTTTCGATGTCTCATCGCAAATACTTTGTGGGTTGAAGAGAGGGTGAAGTCTGCAGCGAAAAATCTCTGTTCTGCGGCCCCGACACGTAGGGGAGGGGTGAACCCTCGCCATTCAAAGCAGGAAATTAGTGCCGGCGCTACCCTGGTCTTCAAGCAGCCGATCTCATTCGTCCGTCCTCAGAAGGGTGGGCGATTATTAAATAATAATTAATTAATTTCTATTCGACGGAATTTTTTGATTAGATGAATATGCATAGATTTTCCGAATTAATCGATTAATAATATACAATCGTTAATTTTTATGTTTAAAAGAATGTGTAAAATTGTTAATTTTTAATTTGTAAATTAATTAACCGTTTAGTAGGTTTTAAAAGCACGGCACGATTTAATTAATTTTGGTTTATTCTTTATTTAAATAATATTCATTCCCACACGTACTCATAAAAAAACTGTAACTGAGTTTAAAATTAATATGGTCATAGAATTTCTGAATACAGAAACACCAATAATTGTAATCAAACAATGTACTTGGATGGTCGATGTACTTCGTCTTACAATGCTCTCATTGCTGGCTGTCCAATTATTACCATTTAATGTCGATATATTCACCACTAACATAAATGTTCTGAATGGATCGAGGTTGCCTAGTTTGGCCTTATATCTTAGTGTACTCGAAGTAATTTGTTCTCCGTCGATTGTATACTTAGTGGGTCATTTTCCATCGACATAACTATCATTCACTGTCATAAATTAAAGTTAAATGAATGAATAAGTTGAAGTGGTAGCGTTTTCTAAATACGTTCCAACCTATGAAGTAAAGCTATGACATTAAGTTAGTTTTCCACCGCCCTCGAAAAAAATTGTGTTTGGTTAATTATTCCGTGTAGAAATGACCTTCTTTTGTACGTTTCATCTCGTACTTTACGTTTCTCAATCACTATCATAGCATCAGAGCTTTCCGCTCATACAATGTCTAGCAACGTCAGTGGATGAACCAGCAGAAATCAACCTGTTCTTGGCTCGGAAACCAAACTAGGTGCAGATGACAAGTAGTGTAATATCAATATCAGTATATAATCTACCTGTACAAGATGTAGAAACCTGATTTGGCAGGGTCCATTCAGATATCTTTATTGTGTTGATATGACTGCTGAAAGGACAATTTGCATTTTGAAATGGAGTTGGCATTTAACGTCTAGTTAGAGTGATATTCACGCCGATAAAATCAACAATGTAATCGAGATGGCAGAAGAATGTAGTATTTGACGTGTAGGTCAACATCCTTCTCCTTTTGCACAAGAACCACTGCACAGCTTGTTCTACTTAGTCCGTGGTCCGACATATGTAGGTAAGTTAGTAGGAAATTAAAACGAAAATTGGTAATTACCTGCAGATGACCACATCAACTTCTGTTTCCAATGAACTTCGTTACACTTCCCTACTTTTTTTTTAAAAAAATCCAAAATTTACAGAAAAATATTATTTTTTTAAAAAAATATTAAAGTATGTTAATGTTTCAATGACATATCAGTATTAAAACTACGGATTATTGCGCGCGGTCAGCTTAAGACTAGTTGGCAAGAAAGTAAAAATAGGTCTTAAAAGGATCAATCGCCTGATTAGTCCTGATGATACAATGTCCACGTTACTAAAGCGAATTAATTATTCTATAATACGTTTATTTATTCTACAACATATGTGACGTTTGGTATCTCTCACCAACGGGTCACTGCCACAGTCCAAATAAGCTCTAAGCTCTCGACTGGTCTCCTGGCATATGTGGTAATATAGTACACGTAAGTGTGTGTTTAAGAGAAAGGAAAGATCGAGCAAGGTCTATTACCGTTGTTAAGGAACTGCTCCGGCTTTTGCCTGGCGTTGATCGGAGACCCCACGAAGAAATACCGATACTGGAATTCTCCAAACAGCGGCTAAATTCGACCTAGCTATGTAGCTGGTGTCGGAAATTCTATTCCGGTCAGGACTCGAAGCCTGGGACCTCCACGTCAGAAAAAAAAGCGGTAGCGAAAACAACGGCAACAATAACAATAAAAAAACAACAATGACGAGGGTAACCGTTGCAGGGGGAAGAGCATGAAGGCGAGAGCTGCCAAGAAGCTTTTCTGACGCTGGCAAGAACGGAGCTCCGAGAAGCGGCAACAGAGAGGCTGCGGGCGGTGGCGTCTATACGCAAGTGCTCACGCGTTCACGGCGCCTGCCAGACACAAGGCGGCCTCTGTGCGCGCCCGCCCCCGCCCCCCCCGCTCCCCCCCCCCTCCCCCCCCCCCCCCCCCCCCCCCCGCCCGCCCCCGCCCCCCCCCGCTCCCGTCCCGCCCCCGCCCCTCACGCCGCCGGCTCTCTTCCCCTTTCGCAATGCGTTCTAGCGCCAGGCGGACAAGTATTACTGCACGCTGACGCCATTTTCACAATAATTAGTAAGAAACTTTGCTGTCTAAAGATTCAATTATTGATTGTCGATTTGATGACGACAGGATTATCGATGTCCTAACCTGAAGGAATTTCACTAGTTTCCTTCTCGCAATGGCGGCGATTATGGCTCCATGCTAGACAGAATTTCCAATGATGAGCTGAAACTATTTCTTCACTTTTGTCCGCCGAGACCTTTTGCTACAGTGTGAATGG
>CAXIVR010000004.1:54824410-54879410 GCA_964035755.1 Teleogryllus oceanicus
TAATGTGAAATTTTAACTACGTAATATTTGAGTAATGGTTTTACTTTTCGTTCTTTTTATTAACTAAAAATCATTACATGTAGAAAATTGCTTTATATCTTTGTTTCTGAAATCTACCCTATGCTGTTTTATCATGTCTATCTTTCCTAAACTCGCATAAATTGTTTCCCCTATCCAATAACGATTTTGTCTGGTTCCGAAATGAGTTTGATCATCACGTTTAAAAGTTTCAAACAAATTGTTATATTCCTTTATATTATTCCCTCTATTATAATGTACAGTGAGATCTCAAAAATATTTGGGGATTGATTGTAAGGTGAAAATGTCATGAAAATATGTGAATTACAGGACGTACTGCAAGTACATTTGAATAAGAGTGCATTTTCTTTTAATACAGGGCACCGGGAAAGTCTCTCGGCAGTGAACCTCCTACCAAAAACTACAATTATGTTGGTAGCAACCAGATCACAGGGAAACAATTGAAGGGGACAACACAAAGCATCTATTATTATTGTGGTGAGTACCCAATTTACGTTTCCAATCCGCAGCTCGTATTGCAACATGTCTGTTGCACACAGCAAGGTGCCACTGCGGACAGATTTTCCTGGCGCACTGTACATTATATCCCTGTATATAACCTTTTTGAACTGGTTAATAGAAACTGATTTTTAATATTTCTGCCAATTTTCTCTAATTCCTTTTTTATTCACTCTTCTCTGTCCACCTAGCTCGAAAAATAAATTGGCTTTAATACTGCTAATCCTTCTTGTCAGAACCCCCAGCATGGTTTTTGCTTTACTCGGAAAGTTAATTCCCTCAAATCCCAGTGGTTCCCCTTATTCGAAATAATGTTCTTACTAAACTCGCATATGAATTAAATTTTTCCTAAACATTTTGTATATCCGTAAGCCTAGAAAATTATAGAAAATACATAATTAATTAAGTATAATACAATGGAGATCAAGTATGGAAAAATTCTTAATGAAATAATTGGCACTACTTTTTGAGGTTTTAACGGGACATGTATTGAATTACTGCGAAAAACCGTGACACTAAAACAATTGAATATTGAAAACGCTATCTTTTTGAGAAATTAAAGCCACAGATCAAATGTAATGTAATTTAACAATCATTATAATTAGTGTGTATTTGAATAAGTATGAACTGTTTAATTATTTGTTATATTACACTACATAAAAACACTACTCATTAAAATACTCAATGTAATTACTAGAAGAATTAACCAAAATATTAATTTCGTATAAGTAAAATATTCCAGGATAGAAATTCAATCAACGAGGTGCACCTCGTACAGTAAAACACGTACTTCATAGACGTATCCAACACATAGTATGGAGAAAATAGTTAGCATTACTGCCTTCTCAGCCACCTCCATTCGGCCGCGGTCGAGGGCTCTCCTACTTGGGAGTGCGCTGTTCCGTCGCTGCCTTCGCCGTGACGTCACGTGCGGGCAAGACTTAATTACTTCCAATTTATTAATTGTTATTAATCGGCGAGCGCAGTCGGTGGCAGTCGCGGGAGGGGCGGCCACAATACATTGCTCCTCTTGAAGAGAAAGAACTCCCTGTGGAAGCGCCTTCGTAAGGCCTAGTCTACAGCACGTTCCAAGTCGCCCTCTCGCGGGCAAGGGCGCCCGCGTGCATTTGTGGCATGCCCAGGAGGAGGTTGTGGAGGGGGAACAGTTCTTATCAGTTTCGCTTTGCTTTTCGTGGAAACAACATGAGAAGTGCGATGGCTGGCAGAAGAAACCATAACCCCTTTTTTTTTGTCCCGCCGGATACCGTACTATCGCCGATGCAGTGGGAGATAATAGATTTGCAGAACTCGGTACTTTTAATGTTTTAATACCCTTAATTTGTTACGATGGTACTAGAATTTACGTGTGGAAATTTTACCCCAGTTCATAAAATGCTGTGTTGTTTGGGTCAATATATTGTTGTGAGCTACTTTTTTCTGCAATGAAAAGAATAATAAACTAATAAAGAAACCAACTTCAGAACTAGACATTGAAGAGCGTTCTATGCTTCCAAACAGTCTAACACCAGATATTGCTTCACTTGTGAAGAATAATTAATTTCATAAAATATTGTTTGTGAATTGAATCGAATTTTACGTTTCCTTTTAAATTTAAAGGTTTCTTTCTGAATTTGAGCCTCGGTATGCCATCCGTTGCCCAATGTAACCTCTTCCTGCTTCGGCTATCAGCTGCGATTTGTCACCAAAGACCAAGGCCAATGACGGCGGCAGGATTTTCGACACTAGCTTTTCAGCTAGGTCGAATGCAGTCGCTGTCTGGAGAAGAATTCTAGCGGCCGGCTGCTCTGATCGGTAGTTTTCCGTGGTTTCTCCGATCAACACCAAGCGAATGTCGAAGCAGTATCCTACCAAACGGGCCACGGACCGCGCGCGATCTCTCCTTCCTCTTCCTTGACCTATCCTCTCCCCTTGCACACACACTTATACTAACATGCACTACACTACCACATATTCCAAGAGATCTTCCTCTTCCTTGCCCTATCTTCTCTTCTTACACACACACTTACACTAACATGCACCACACTATCATATATTCCGGGAGACCGGTCGGGAGCTTAGAGCTTGTCCCGACTGGGGCGGTGCCCCGCTGGTGGAAGAGTCCTGGTTAGGGGGAAACCCCACTAGCCGACGGTAGGTCGGTGCCGGATCTGGCCATCCAGTGGGGGAAGATCACCGCCATCTCCCGAGGAAAAAGAACATGCACTACACTAACGGGACTAATGATCGAAGCAGATGACGCGCCCGGAAACACGAAAAAATCAATCAATAACAAACCAAGACCAACTCGCGCCCCAAGGGCTTATATTTTGCCAGGCGCCGGCAGCGATTGTTGACAGCAGTTTGTGCCCGCCAGTCTTCGCCAGTGCCTGCAGTGGCTCGCGGGCGCCTTGAACGACGGCGTTCCATCCATGTATATTGTTATTCCGATTATTATTATTATTATTATTATTATTTTATTATTTTTATTACTATTTATTATTATTTTTTATTATTGTTTTATTATTATTGTTATTATTATTATTATTTTATTATTGTTTTATTATTATTATTATTGTTATTATTATCCTTTCCCGCACTCCGCAGCATCTTCCAGATAAATGAGAGAAGCCGCCCTCTGCCCGAGGAGGAGGAGGAGGCGGCGGCCCGGGGAGACGAATGGCCGCGCCGTCCGACGCCCGCGCGGCGCCAAGATTCCGCGAATCGGATCCCGCGAACACGACGCGAGCAAAACAGGCTTTTCCAGGAGCGCATATATTTCGCTCGTTGGAGTGCGCGCCGCCGTGTAGACGTCGGCGGAGGCGTTGCGCCGCACACGCAGCGACGGGGGACCGAGGGAGGTGGCTCAGAGCATCAGTTGATGTCACTGCAACGCCTCTGACCGGAAGATGCGAGTCCCAGCTGTGGCAGGATTTTCGACACTACCTTGTCAGCTAGGTCGAATTCAGCGGAGGAGAATTCTATCGGCCGGCTGCTCTGATCGGTTGTTTTCCGTGGTTTCTCCGATCAACACCAGGCGAATGCCGGAGCTGTACCCTAACCAACGGGTCACGGACCGCGCGTGATCTTTCCTTTCTCTTCCTTGTCGTATCCTCTCCCCTTACACACACACTTACACTAATATGCACTACACTACCTCACATGCCGAAAGACCGGTCGAGAGCTGAGAACTTGTCCCGGCTGGGGCGGTGCCCCGCTGGTGAGAGATACCTGCTTAGGGAAAACCCCGCTAGTCGACGGTAGGTCGGCGCCGGATCACGCCATTCAGCAGCGAAAGATCACAGCGATCTCCCGATCAAAACATACACTCACAGGACTAATGACATTTGCTGTTGACGCGTCCAGAATCACTAACAATCAATTAATCAAACAGTCGGCAACGGGAGAAGACTGGCGACGGGAGGGAAGAGGGACCGCGGCTTATGGTTGCAGACTCGGGACGAATTACACCGGGACGGAACAGAGCAAAGACCCGAAACAGAGGAGGGGACTGTTACTGGGGGTGGATGGCAGACGCGGCTACAAATGAAGATGGCGTGTGGAGGTACACAGCATACACGGCCCTAGGAGTAGGAAGGAGAGCATACAATTGCTCTAGGCGGAGGCAGAGGGGTGACGAGATAGCGGTAGGGCGGAGTAGGGGCGTGGTGTGTAGCGGTATGTGTAGGGGCAGAGGCGGCGGCGACAGGTAGAGTATTGCGGCAATTGCAACGAAGAGGGAAAAGAATGGTGACAGGATATACGAGATGGGCAGTGACTGGCAGTGAATAACACACGTGGCAGCAATTGGTCTGTAACAGCAAGATGATGACTTAATTTGTGGGTAAGGGGGTACATGTGACAGGAAATGATGGCTAATAGTGGATACCGGCATGTCAGCAACTGGTGATGGTGACCAGTGGATAGCAGACGTAGCGTCGGTTGCACTGGGAGGGTGCAGGGTGGTGCCTAGATGACAAGAGAATATACGAATGAGATGGGGCGGTGGCTTGTTGTGAATAGCTGACGCGGCAGCTCTTGTAGCGGAAATAATCAAGGCGGTGAGGAAATATAGAGTTGGGGCCGAAGACTGATGGTGGATAGCTGAAAGGATAATAATTGCTCTGGGAGGGAACAGGATGGTGACGATATATTGGGAAGGAGGAGGCGGCGACTGGTAGCGGATTGCAGACGCGGCAGCAATTGCACTGGGGTGACGAGGTTCGTGGTGAGGAAGGTGACTAACCTGTGAAGCTCACATACCGACGGTGGTTGTTGGTACAGAGGAAGACAGAGGGGGCAGAAGTGATGAGTAGAAAGAATAGGGACAACGACAGTAGGTGAAGCAAATGCTTCGGATGATTTTTGATGGTTTTATCATTATCGTGAGCTGTTGTTTTGACATTAGTGGCAATACTAGCGACAGAATGTGTAGTGGTACGTGCGGTACCGACGGCCGTTTAGGTACTGTAAGGCCCTATTGGTGCGTCAGCTGAACAACAGGCTCTGATGTGAAGAAACTCACGGAGGAAATGGAGGGAGATATGAGAGTGCTAATGGAAACGGAGGATGACTTTGACGGGGGGGAGTGTGGTGTAGGGGTGGTGGGGGATGGGAGTGTTAGTGGTGACGTTGGTGGTGTTAGTGGGGCTGTTAGTTGTTGTGGTAGTGATAGTGGCAGTGCTAGTGGTGGTAGTGATGGTGGTGGTGATAGTGATGGTGGTAGTGCTAGTGGTGGTAGTAGTGGTGGTGGTGGTAGTAGTGGTGGTGATGTTGGTGGTCGTGGTGGTGGTGGTGGTGGTAGTAGTGGTGGTGGTGGGGTTAAAAGGGGGGGGGGGACAAAGAGGACCATTGTGGACTGAGTAGGTGAAGGAGAGGGTCTCAGTTGGTGGGAGGCGGAAAGAGAGTAGGGGGCGGGGCGGCGCGCGTGGGGAGTGGTGTTGGGGAGTGGAGCGCGCAGGGCGGCGCCTGCGGTGGATCACCGCGCACAGTGGCCGCTGTGCTGCGCCGCGCCGCGCCGTGCGGAGTAAGAATAGCCTCGCGGCCGAGGGCGACTATATCGAGACGCGGCCAGCGGAGGCGGAAGCTGCTGATGCTCCTCGCACTAGCAGTTACATGTGCATGCGCGATCGGCCATCGCACGCAAACACACATACTGCGGTATTCACAGAGTTGCGTTTGAAGGATTTCAGCTGTTTCAGTGTCATCCAATCGGAAGGCTGAACGCCACCGTTATGACGTCACTGTTGCGACGTGTAAGGTCCCGATTGAACAAAACACAAAACAGCTGATATCCTTCAAACACAACTCTGTGAAAAACGCAGTACAGTGTTATGCAGAGGCGCCCAGACAAAACAAAAAGCTGCGGTAGTGGATTTATGGGAGCCCTCGCGGTTTAGCTTTTCGGTCAGCGAGCTCGCTTTCTATGACGCGTCGCCGCGTTCGATTCCCGGTCGGGCACGATTATAATGTGTGTTTTCCTTGCAATGTCACAGTTTATGTTGCTAGCGGCTATGACAAAACTCACTTCTCATGTTGAGAAGATCTGAATGCGGTGTGAGGACGTCTTCGTACTAAACCGGGAGCGGTAGCTCAGTGCATCAACTGATGCCACAGCAGCGCCTCTAACCGGGAGGCCCTAAGTTCGAGTCCTGACGGCGACAGGATTTTGGACACTAGCTATTCAGCTAGGTCGAATTCAGTCGCTGTCTGAAGAAGAATTCTAGCGGCCGGCTGCTCTGATCGGTAGTTTTCCGGGGTTTCTCCGATCAACAACAGGCGAATGCCGGAGCAGTACCCTACCAAACGGGCCACGGACCGCGCGCGATCTTTCCTTCCTCTTCCTTGTCCTATCCTCTCCCCCTTACACACACACTTACACTAACATGCACCACACTACCACATATTCCGGGAGACCGGTCGGGAGATTAGAGCTTGTCCCGGCTGGGGCGGTGCCCCGCTGGTGGGAAAGTCCTGGTTAGGGGGAAACCCCACCAGCCGACGGTAGGTCGGCGCCGGATCTGGCCATCCATCGGGGGAAGATCACCGCCATCTTCCGAGAAAAAACATGCACTACACTAACGGGACTAATGACCAAAACAGATGACGCGCCGGGAAACACGAAAAAAAACAAAAAAAACAAACAATCTTCCTGCTAACCACATATACCCCATAATCCATGACCAGGGAGCTGCTGGCGAGGCCGGGATGCTGCTGGTACGCCATGGCCCATACTCCACAGGTAGACTGTAGATTCATGGGGCCTTTTTTTTCAACTGATGATTGTTAATTTATATTAGAAGGAAAAATTTAATATTTAAAAAAAAAATATTTCCGGACCCCAGTTAAGTCGATGTCTGGGGAAATGGGGAGTAGTCGTGCCCTTCCCCCTTCTGGACGCCTGTGGCGTTATGTTTCGAATATTTTATCATTAGGGTACGTTTCAGGATAAAATTTCAATGTGATGGTAATTTATTAGGAGTCTCACTTACTTGTTCGCGAACGATAAGTTTAAAATTTCTAAGTCTATCTTTCCAATTAATTTGTACATACACCATTTTATTTCATTGGCAATATCTCGTTTCGTAGTTGGTTGGTAGTATTGGTAGCATCTCGAAATTTAGGTTTTTGTATTCTAGAATTATTTTTTCGCTGTAATTACCTGTACTGATTGTTTTAATATGTCTGCAGTGCTGCTATTAGATAACCAGGTGAAGATCCGTGTAACTGCATAAACACGATTATGGACACACCAGGAAACACTTTTTTTCTGTATTTACTGCATTGCATACTTGATTGAAATAGCAGGTTACATCCGACTTTTATTGGTTTATTACCCTATTATCCCTAGTAAAAGAAAGTTATTTTCTTTTCTTATTGCCTTGATATTTTAATCAATATTTGTGTAATCATTTTGGATATGATGCATGGAAAACGACATTAAATTCTATACAGCGTAGTAAACATGACCATTCATTTATGCAGCGACAATGATAAATCTTCTGTATGATGTTTTCTCCTAATTTAATTTGTACTCATCTTTCTTATGATGATACATGGAAAACAAACGAAAGCAAAATAAATTTTCGAACTTTCACATGTCATATTTTTGCAAACAACTATATTTGCTTATGTATTCCTCTATTATTTATGACATGTAGGTATACACATTTCATTTATAATATTAAATCTTAATGTGAAAAAGAAATGGAATATTTGAAAAAATCCGTAGTATGGATTTAAAAATATACCCTTGTAGAACATTTTACCCAGTGGTGGGTCCAAGGAGGAGATATGAGTGCCATGCCACCCTCAAATCAACATTTTTGTAATTTTACTTAATTTGTAAAAAAAAAAATTATAAATCTTGTCACATTCACGACAGTATTCCCGACATGAAAATCCTAGTACATTTTTATTTCGTGTTAACAATTGAAAAGAGAATATTTCAAAAATATTTATGGGGGTCTGAACTGAGCCCCCTCCCCCCTCACACACACACTCCAAATACATTCTGCTTCTCCACTGATTTTACCATTGTAGACACGGTATAACTGAAGTAAAGACCCACTTCTTCGTGCGTAGATTAGACAGCGGATCAGACTGCGGGCAGTACAACAGGCGTTTTTGATGCTATTTGAAACTACTTGGAGGGCGAGCAAGAAGCCTGCATTAGGACTTCACTTTGAACATTTCATTTGCAAAGTGAACCGAGTTTTTGAGCTGTTAATTCGCACCTATTCAGTGCAAACAGGGTTGGGAAATGACAATGCAACATGACCACAGGGTTCCTAGAATCGACTTGAACTAATGTTCAGATCTAAGGTAATTGCAACGGAGAACCTTGTAAGCATGCTTTGTAGCACGCGACCGTGATGACATACCGCAAACAATACACAATCGGGTAACTCTCCATCAACGCATTACTAACCATTATTACGCACAACTAGAGCAAAAGAATTTGCTAAGGAATTTGCCACATACGAGTATATAGTGTGTACCATTCAAGAATAGTGTGAAGCTGTTCAGTTTGAAACTTTTTGAGACGGCTTGAATGAACAATTGTATTTGCACACTATCGCCATATTCATTAAAATCTTTGGTTTAAAACAATTGGTTACTTTTCTAATTTCGATGTCATTTTGAATAAATATTTTAAATGTCTTATAAATATTTAAATATCATTACCGATAATTCTCCTTCACATTTTGTACCTTTGAAGTCGATATAAAGTTTAATTCAAACTGTACCAGATGTATTGGCAAATCGTATTGCGTTACCAATAAGAAGATTCTGGAAAGAGGCGTCGCCAAAGAATTTTCTGTGCATTTGGAATCCTGCAAAGTGTTATCTGTAATGTATTTTTCTATTTTATTTACTTCTCTTGTATTTTATTTACATGTTTTTTTCTTTCAATTTGTGAATCTGCCTAGTTTAAAAATGATATTAGGAATATCATTTTTGGTTTAGTTTGGTCGACATTTTGGTTTGGTTAGGACATCGACAGTTTGGTTTAATTTTCAACATAATTTTTGTTGCTGATTCATTACCTTAATAAAAAATGGAATTCAGGTTAACGTAATTGAAAGCTGTATAGAATTGACTAATGAGATAATTGCATATTTTGTAAATGTAGGAAGATGAGAATTATAGAGCTACGAACCGAGAAATTATGCATACCAATATGAGACGTAGTATAAAGACAGGCAAGGACTTCCCTCTATTGGAGACTGAATGTTCCTGAAACTTGGCAGTATATTGATAATTCGTACTTAAGTTTTTTCTATCATTAGACACAGATATTTATTTACAAGTTTACTGATTGAAACACTGTGATGCATTATAAGTGAAACATTACATGTCTTTTTTACTCTCTCGTTACGAAGTGGAGAGTTATGTAATTCTGCGTAAAAATATGGCGAATATTTGGCAGAAAAATTCGCCATATTATTATTACAGAAGCCTGGTAACGAAAAGTAGATAAACCCAGTTGCTAAATTTAGAAAACAATCCTCTCTCACGTGGTGTTGCTAGAATCTGTTTTGTGGGTCCTTGATACCGAAAACTCCAATGACGGCAAAACGTCTGTCTGCCCGTCTGTCTGTCCTTCCGTCTTTGAACAAAGGTAACAGCTAAACCGTTCAATCGATTTCCTCCAAAATTGATATTCCCCAGTTGATGTTATGGATGTCGCGGCCCTTTGAATTTGAAATCGATATTTTAATTTTGCAAGGTACTTTACCCCAAGCTCCTTGTACATTGTCAAATGTTTTTAAAAAATGGTCCTGTCGTTTTAGTTTACATTTTTTTGTTGGATAGTGTGTAGGATATTTAAGTGAAGGGTGCAGGTCACACGTTCGTTGAAATATTTAGTTTTTCGAAAATAACAAAAGTTCAACATTTTTTCGGAGTCTTCCTTCAACTAAAATATTAAAGATAGAGATATTTTCCTTAATAAAATCTGTTCCTTAAAGATAGATTTTAAAATAATATCACACACGATTTTTCCACAATTTGAGTATTTTTCGCGTAAATACGCAAATATAGCGAGAAAATACGAATATTGTGCACACGCGAATAGCGACAGAATAGTGCTATTTTAACACCACTAGTTTCTATCAGATATAACCTCCAGGTTTCACAGAGTTTAATAATGAATCATCTAAAAATACATTTAAGCATCCTGTGAGTGTAATATAAGTACATACCATCGCTTTTGTAATGTGTAGTCTTGAATAACTTTGATCAAATATTTATTTTCATTTGTTTTCCTTCCTGTGTTCAAAAGAATTCTAGACTTGTGAGTCGGGAGTGTCTGACACACGGCACATTTCCTGTTCTATAATTTAATCGTTTTGGCCTTGCTTGTTGATGAAGACGTCAAGCCTTGTGTTATTTACACGGAGACACGAAGACAGGCAATTGCTTCGATGTGCGCGCGTGTCCAGCTCCGAGATGAAACCTTTCTTATTGTGCTCGTAACAACATCTCATTTTAAGTGCTCTTACACTTTGAATGAGCTGCATCGGTAATCTGACGGCTGAAAGGACGTTTATTTACTTTAGATCTCATTCGCTATGTATAGTGACATTAATCACATTACACAGCATTGACTCTGGTGAAGACACTGGTGAAGTTTTGCAGACCACATGGTAGACAATGTCTCAATGAGCTTTCAGATTGGCATTAGATCCGATCGGCTTATTATTATTATTATTATTATTATTATTATTATTATTATTATTATTATTATTATTATTAATATTATTATTTTTGTTTAGAGAAACGTCTTAACTTTTTCAGTTCTTCATCAGAAACAATATTATCCATCTCAAGAAAGTTCCAATAAATTCGTACATCAAGAGACTCTAGGTTTCAGTTCCGACACGAAATGACTATGGCAGGCATCCACATCCATCTACAAAAGACCAGGCCGAGTCATCGTTGAATGAAAACAGGCCCAATCAAGAGTGGCCGTGATTTCATTAATTCCTGAGGGGAAATACCTCAGCACCGAACAACTGTAATCCAGAACCCCACGTCGTTCGTTGCCGATGCGGGACCAGGAAGTTCCCACGAGGGCCGCCTGGGGCGCTCGGAGTGGCGCCATCGTCGGCTGCTGCACATCCTGGAGAGCGGAACGGAGCAGTGCGGAGCGCGGGGGCGGGGAGTGGGGGGGGAGCGAGGGGCGAGGCGGCCTTGGGCGCCGCGGGCGACGGGGCCGCGGGCGCCCACGTCGCTCACATCGCTCACATCGCCCACTCGCTCTGTCGCCAGGCGGGCGCCTGCAGCCTGGCTTCAAGGTGTTCGATCTCCTTCCTAGACTGGGGCTAGGAAAAACACTGGAACCTGTGATAAGCGGTCATCCACGATCCTGAAGAGAAATGGCCGTTTGTACTGGTGGTTGCTTAATGGAGTTTTTGAGAACATTGGAAGCGGTCATTCCGACTAATTTTACTACTTGCAATGCTGTTAATATCCACTTTTTGTTATGCAAATGAGGTTTTGAGAAATTTTCGTAAGTACTGAAAACGCATTAACACATTTCTAGTTATATTTAGCCTAAAAATACCTTATTAAAGTAAATACACGGATTATTTCGCATGCGCACATAATTACTCGCGTTCAAAATCGAAATCAATTCCCTGAATTTTCTCTTGTCTTTTATATACTACTGGCGTTTTCTTCCCATAAGTTGATTTTCAAGTAGACATGAAACTGAAGATCACACCTCGAGGAAATCCCTCACCATCCATGAAATAAATTTATTGATAACTGAAATAAATTAATTACCTTCTACGATAAGCTGTTCTGCGTAAACTTTGAGTCCATGCGATGGAAGATTTTGAATAAACAGTAATATCTATTAGATTTCACTTTTATAACTGAACGGATCAAAATTGCAAATTCGTCAGAAAGTTGCCAGGTTTACAATTTGTTCCTGGTCGCTGAACGGGAGGCCAGGTGACCGCTTAAGAGAGGGGAATATTGACACTTTCTTGAAGGTTCAATCAATATGTTCCATAAAAAATAGCCTTTGTTATATGTGGCCATTTAGCCAATATGGCCTTTCAGCAGGCATCAGTGTATACAAAAACTAGAGATTTTAATGTATAGCGAATTTTCCCTTTGATCAGTATACGTAATAAGAGTATTTGAGAAGACGCCGGCTTGCCAGCTATTTTTACCGGTATTCAATGCCTTTTCGGTCGCTGTTCACTAGCAGAATCAAAGAAAAACAAACTATCCTTGTTATCTTCTCTTTCATTTGTATTTACAGTATTTCAAAGTATTTCTTTTTTTAAAAACATCTATTTTATGTATTTAAATATATCTTCAAAAGATATGCTAAAAAAACTCAAAAATAGAGTTTTAAATACAAAAATATATATTTCAAAGACAAGTATTTAAATATTGCTCAACCCTCTATAAACTAGTATGTGCGATCAGCAGTGTACTAATCTCAAGTTCCAACTTGAGCGTAGTACTAATACATATGCCACGAGAAGGTAAGTCCGGAAAAATTTGGCAAGTAAATTGCAAAATATGGACATAAATATATAAAGGAAAACGCTAAATAAACGAATATGCAAAATCAGATTTTTTCCTGCAATATGTAACATCAAATTTCATTAGAAGTAATTTAGTACAATTACACTGTGTGAAAGTATCCTTACAATACAATTTCAAATAAAAAGCTAGCGAACGATGATACATCACACACTTTCTGGCATTTATTTCTAGAATTTGCAATTTTCGAAAATTGATAGAGTTCAACGAAAATTGTATTCTTTTAAGCGTCCCCTTCTATCCATGGAAAAAATTGTTGTGATTTTTGGGATTTTTAATATATACATCAATTTCATTCTTAAATTACTCTAAAACTGCGCGGTTTTGCAATAAACTTACATGTGAACTTTGCAATCTTCGAAAATACGGCGGGGTGGGCGAAAATGAGACCACCATCATATTTGTATCGTCTTTAAACAAAAAAATTGGAGCTCTTTTTGAGAAAAAGTTACAATTGTTTAATTGCCTATACTTCGCCCCAAATTGCACGAAAACTACTCAAATGTTTCAAAAATTAAACTTGATCTTATTTTCAGATCTGTCAGAACAGATTTCAGTAAGGAAAAAAATATATCATCAATATTATAGTTGAAGGAAGACCTTTAAAAATTGCAGGTTAGCAATTTGCTAAACATAAGTGATGTCAACAAACACCATAAATCACATTTCTCTTGCGTTCTGTACGTAACACGAGGACAAAATTAATCAAATAATTTGGTGACGGTTTGAGAAGATTTCGAAAATGATTTTGAGGCTTAATGTAAAGGACCCTCAAAAATCAAAATATCCCTTTGAAACTCCCAAAGGATCGAGTTCTTTCCGGTAGATTCGGGAAGATCAATTTTGGAGAAAATTGGCAGAGCGGTTTGGGCGTTAGCGTTGACCATAAACGGACAGACATGTTTTGGTGTCAATCGATTTTTAGGTATCAAGGTCACATGTATTGTATTTCTTCGCTAGACCACGAGTTAGAAGAAGTAATGTAATATTTAGCAAGAGGATTTATCCACTTTTACTTTACCAGGGCCCGACAATAAGAGTTTTCCGGTATCCGATTACATAATTTGTCGGAAAGTAGTTTTAAAATTAACAACAAAGAAAACAATTTTAAAATTTAGCTTCCGCGATTTTACTTGGGAAAACAGATTCATCAGGTGAAATCTATCAAGGAGACAAACGCGTTTTGAGATCAAAAATCGAGTCGCAAGATAAAAGAGCTCTGTACGTAATCTCGGCTCATACTTTCTGGTAGAGGAATGATAACGGAAGATTTTAGAAGTAAAATGTATGTAAAATAAGATGTTATGGCATAGAATATTGGTGATATCTACACAATTAATTCCATTTTCTTTTTGAAGTCAGTTTCCAAATCGGAATCGATATTTTGAGTACCGCCTCAAATAATTGTTTGATAGTATTCGAAGGAAGACGGAAATATGTGAACAAGATATATAGTTTTATACGACTATTACAGATGATACGAGGCTGTTTGGCTGTGTTACAGCATCACTAGTTTGACACGTGAAGAAAAATATATTGAGACTGAAAGGGACTGACCGTCCAGCTTGCCTGTCTGGAAGTTCGGCCTCCTGTGCCGCAGGCGGTTTGGCCGTTCGGCGGCGTCGATGGAGGGCCTAGGCGGGTCGGGTGACGCAGGGGGAAGGGGGAGGGGGAGGGGGGAGGGGGGAGGGAAATCAGGTATATTTTCCGAAATTTCACTTTACGCCGCTCCTATTCATCCGATTTGCATGATTGACACGGCGTTGGATTCAGGAAGCACGTCGCCATCGCGCTATAAGCCCACATTTTTTAATTTCTTCCCGGAACTATGAGAAAACGGATTCAAAAATTTTTTGGAAATCTTTTTTGAAAAGACGGCATCGTGGCGTGAATTCTATTTTAAACAGGAGTCCAATGTCGTTTACAGATCGAAAATCGGACAATTTGTTTAGACGTTATCGCTCTAGTAAATTTTGCTTATTTTGGTGCTGCCACGTGGTGGCGACAAATGGAACTAGTGTCGGTACATTTAGCCTTAATGCAAGTATTCGTAGGTTACACTTTATTGACGTCCCCCAAATTCACTACTTATTTGATGGCATTAAAGGTAGGTGTTTTGAGAACTATTTTAAAATTAATTTAAATATTTACTTACCTCGAAGTTTGTATCTGCTATCTGGTGACTTTGGAAGAAACGCAGGGACGTCGCAAATCAATATAGGTTATTTCCCAGGTTGGACGATTAACAACACTGCGAAGGGCTTGAAATAATATTTTTTCCATATTATATACACTTTAAAGTGTCTAAATTTTCCATTGAAAAATAATAGTTTTGGTCGAGAACTTGTAGCACCGAGCACATCCTACTTCCTGAAATGCCTCAAGAGAAAATAGCTGATTAATTTGCAAGGATTGAAGAAAGTTTTGTACTAAAATTGAATATCTCTCTTAAACATTAAATATTGTATAATTCATTATTATATCTTCATGTTGTTGAGCAACGTGACTCCTGTGATGCAAGGACACGCATTTTGAATGATGTGAAATATTAAAAATGTATATGATTGCCGAATTATAACGTCATTTTTATCTTTCAAAATACTTTTTTATTTTATCATTCGATCATTTGTTATTCATCCGCCAGATTGTGATTTTGCAAATCAAATCTTTTCTTCTTGATTCATGTTCTTTGTTTAATTTTATTTTATTTTACTAGTATTACTTGTATCTTTGATGCGTTTCCTTAAGATTCATCATCTTACAATGTCGAATTAAATGTTTAAACTATATCAATATTATGTTCTTATTTCATTCAAGGAAATAAATTTAACCATATTTTTTTTTATCCCAGTCTCCCGAAGATTAAACAAATGTCTGTTTTTCAGACATCAGTCGCATTAACTGTAGGTCTCATCTGCAGATCTGATCTTGCGGGTAGTTTTGTGAAAAATCGAGTGTTGTACGTACACTTCTTTCAATGAATTTTGGAATATTCTGTCGAACCTTTTCAGAATACTGCCTCATAATACTAACCACAGACATCGTGCCGTCTTCTCGATTAGTGATATTCAATATGTTTTAATTATAAACACTGAGATTAAAAGAATACCAGTAACGCCCTCTTGACAAAAGACACCATATTTTCGGACATTCTTCAGAGAATTACAAATCGTACCACTCTTAAAACCATTCTGCTTTTACCAATAGCACACCCCTATTATTTTAATTCGAATACTTACCTCAATCCTCTTACTTTAATTCTCAGCACCGAGGATTGAGTACAGTTCACATGAATGTAATAAGATTGCTTGGATTGCTCTCGTGAAATATCCTAGCCAGCGTACCACGATTAAAAAATTATATTTAATTGAGGAGGAGAGAAGAGCCAATGAACGAGATAATTCGCGGAACGATGGAGTTATGCTGGCGATGAATGGAAGTGTGAATGAACGTAACATCAAGAGTGAACGTATCAACTAAAGCTTTATTCCGCAGTTCTACAGCAGTTAAGAAATCGTAAGGGTCCATCTCTCGCATCAAAACGCCCAAATTTAGTTCACCTTGTACTCGCTCTCAAGGAGCCAGAGATGGATGGAGAGAGAACATAAAAATATTGATGAAAACATGGAAAGAAATGAAAAGGAAATTAGTACATGATGTTAGCTTACCTTTAATGTCTTGTTAATGTTTTTTAAATATTTGCACATTATGATAATGTTTACTCTTTTAAACAGTAGTAATTTAATTATATGGTAGCAGAAAGTTTGTCTGATTAATTCATTAGTGATTCTGGGCCTATCAACTGCTAAGGTCATTACTCCGCTAAGTGTAGTGCATGTTTCCATCGTGGAGGTGGCGTCGATCTTCTCCCGCTGGATGGCGAGATCCAGCGCCGACCTACGTTGGCTTGCGTGAATTTCCCCCTTACCAGGTATCTCCAGGTAGCGCATATGAGTGTGGGTTTAAATATGGGAGGAGGAAAGGACAAGGAAGAGAAAGGAAAAATCCCGCGCGGTCCGTAGCCTGTATGTTAGGGTACTATTGAAACCACGGATCTGACGAGATGTCCGCTAGAATTCTCCTTGGGAAAGCAGCTGAATTCGACCTAGCTATCTGGCTAGTGTCGAAAATCCTGCCACTGTCTGTACTCAAACTCTAGGACCTCCCGATCAGAGGCACTGCGTTGACATCAGTTGTCAGTCACCCTGAGACATCTTTGGCGGTAATTTTCGTCTGCTTGAGCATTAGTTCAAAATATGTATTTTTAATTACTACACTCATATTCACACAAGGTGCTCTAAATAATTTTCATATCTAGTTTTTCACGACGAGCCAAATATTGACATTTGAGAAGCCTCTGGTGATTCTCTTAGGTGTTGGGATTACCAGTGATGCCATTCTCCAAAGAATAATGTGGAAGTGAAATTCAAAATACGTACATATGAAGTCAGTATATTTCGAGGAGACATTTTGTAATAAAACTACAGGAATAAATGTCGATGCGGACGGCAAATCACTTTGTGTTTATGGCATGTTGGAGGAAACAAATCAACAATTACTTTCATTATTGAGATTCAAAATGGCCTGGATAATACTGAAAATATTTTCAGAACAATTTAAATATGCGACTTTCCCTCTTTATTAAAATGTCTTTAAAATATGTAATAATATAGGTTTTGAAAAACCGTTTCTCTTTATTTTCAAGTGTATTAGTTTTGATTTTCATTATGGAAACCTAATTGAAAAATAAGTAAATGTTTTCTTTTTTTAATGTATTATATTAGTTTTCATTTACAGATTTTTACCCCCGAGGGGCGTTCTGGACATTCATCAAATAAGTAAGTAAGGCAATTTAGAAGTTCATAATTATTTATGTACAAGAATAATCAGTTGCATTACTCTACATTCGGTATGGGAACCCTCACGATCCATGTCCTACCGTTCAAATGGTATTCAATAAATTATTAATGCTCCTAATGGCCCAGTTGGTTGACTTTCCCTGTCATGCTTTTGTTAAATGGGTTTGTAAGTCTATGAAAAATTCCAATTATTGAAATAACTATTCACTGATATGTACTCACACCTTTCGAATTGCAAGTACATTTCAAATCTTAATCAAAATAAATTTTATTATTGCTCAATTCATTTTCTTTTCTTTTCGCTTGATTATATTTCTGTAGTTTACATAACATTTATAGAGTTGAATGATAAATCTATTAATAAATGTCGGAATATGATTGGTAAAATATTATAATAATTTTTATGCAAAAAGGAACACAAATAAACGATGTACAAGAAAGATATGGAATGAAATATTTTTTGAAACGTGTTGTAAAACTTAGTATTTCTAATCGGTCCAATCCTCGTGATAAAAGACGCTTCGTTCTGAAACAATATTAAAATAAACGATAGTAGAATTCATGGCTATGATGTAAGAAGAATGTGTTCTCGGTATTTGTTCGGAATGAGTAGAAACTACGGATTGGTCCTCTATACTTTCGATACCTTGATACCCTCGATATGCGAGTGGTATCGATAGCGATCGATACTTTCGGAAAATGACTCGATACTTTTTCGATACTTTTAATTATTTATGCCATTCCACATCTCTTCTGATTTTACGGAAGAATTGTCTTCCTTACATTTCTCCTATTTTTCTTCTGTTAGCAACAAGAAAGTGTCGGTCTGTTAGGATTCACTTGCAGTCGTTGATATTACACAACGCTGCAACGTCCGAGCGCCGTGCCCCGCTCTTTATCCCACTTGCGTCTGTCACCATCTCTTGAGAGAGCACGCAATTCGCGACCAATTCAGCTTAGGGAAAGTCTTCCTTGTGAGCTCCTGACAATCTAGTGACGACAGGCACGATAAGCAGTGCTCGATGGCAGCGTTTCTTCCCGGGATACTCCCCTCCTCAGCCCACCGCGGAGGCATCTGACGGAGCTCTTGAGTTCAGTTCTGCATTTTAAAGTGACCGAAAGACGACTATTTTATAATGTTGCATCGAACGTTCGAATCGTCGCAGATCGTACAAGTAAAGTGGTAAAAGTTATTGACCCATGACCAGTCCTGTCAAGATCATCGAGTTTCAACACAAATCAAGCAAACATTCATTGATTTTTTTGGTCACAAACAACAAATTTAAAACAGGAGGCAACTGTTCAAAAGCAATAACAAGAACATTTGCTTACATGATACACAAAGATAATCAGTCATCAGTTTTATTGAGGACAATAGATTCAAGGAATTAATTAAATAACTTGAACCTAGATACACCATGCCGACAAGAAAATTAAAAACCCTTTAATCACGATTTCGATTCTCCGATATTTCTGTAGTTAAAATAAATCACTGTATATGATTCCGAATAACTCATTTTCATTATCTACATTAGAAATTTAAAATTAGGCAAGCATTTATTGTTCAGAATTTTAATTCATTTAATTTATTTTGTATGCATCCTCAAATACAGAACCTCCGACAATGCATTGACATGTGGCCTCTTTATAGGAATATTCTGAAGAATGACCACGAAATATCATGGTGTGTATACAAAACCACAGCACAAACGGATGATTAAATGTGCGAACTTGCTTTCTTCTAATGCAAATGTATATCTTACTGGAAACAAAATGACTCTCCCCAATTTAAGGAAATGTGCTGTTCGATACCTGTGCATTCCATCAGCTTCAATGTTTTCCGAGAGACTTTCCAATACAGCTGGATTGATTTGTGAGAAAAAAATAAATAGAATGGACCCAGAAAGAGTTATAATGTTAGTTTTCCATAATAAGAATCTTTAAAAACTTTAAGAAATGTATGTTCATCTCACTAGTTCTTAAATATTAAAATAGTACATGTATGCATGTGTGAAGAACAAAATATATCCTTCCAATTCTGATTGAACCACTTTTGCTGCAGAGTCTTTAAAGCACTTTTGCTGCATCTCGTATCGAGTATCGAAGCTCTCAGACAGGTAACGGTATCGAGTATCGAGAATTTCAGGTATCGACCCATCACTAGTAGAAACAAATAAACCATGAGTTCGTCGACGTCTCGGCATATTTTTATTCCATTCTCAGGGCTATTGTAAAAACAACAAGTCATGAACACAACATTAAAATGAATATACAATATACAAATTAATAATATGATATTCAAAATTATACAAGATGTACACACTTTAGTAAATAATTACGGAAAGTTACAGTCTCTCGGCAACATTATGTCCATGTTCCAAACCATCTTCACAAGGAGTTGCTGCAGCACAGGGGTCCAACCCGTACCACGTCCGACTCGGGCCAAGGCACCAAAGCAAATAAATGAGAATTCTACTACAATTCAGTTCTAGAGTCAGGACCTCGCGCTCAGCCACTTAAACGTGTGCATCGGTTTGATGTTTAATTAAAACAAGATTACAAGAATCTCAAAACTGGGGAAATATTGATACTTATATCACTACTTAATATTATTGAAATTTATTTGGCTTTTAATTAATTAATTACATGTGGTAAGGGCAATGAAATTAGTATATTATATAGTATACATTTTGTAAGTACTTCCCCTCAATACTTTGATGTGTTATTTTTTTAACAGTTGTTTTAAACAGTTTTTTTGACAATTCGATAATAATCAGATCAGATGATTCTTTACATGTACATTCTAGATTGTTTACTTATACATTCCTAGATTCTTCATTGATGTGTCATTAATTAGTGAAGTAACTGACACCATATCCAACCACTATGCCAACGTGGTTGGCAATACTGGATCTCTGCACTGCAGTAACTCCACGTGGAGTTGCGTTGGAATCTGGACATAATGTTGTTGAGATTTTGTAAATTTTCCATAATTATTTAGTAAGATGTTCATATCCTGCAGCAGTTTTTCATATCATATTATTAATTAGTGTATTGTATATTCATATTCTTGTTGCAATGCTTTTACAATAGCCCTGAGGATGGAATAAAATATTTCGAAACGTCGGCAAACTAATTGTTTAATTGGTTGTACTCCCTCCGACCACATCCCGTGAACTGCATTCTTCAATATTAAAATCAATATCAGTAGGCCTCATAGTGCTGTGTTTTCACGATATATAGAAGAGTGATTGAGAAGGGGAAAACCCAATCGGAGTAAGACTTCTCTTGTGTTAGCATAAAACATTCGCACGTGCCATCTTCTGCCTAGGATTCAGTCTACGAATGAGAAACTGCACGAAGATCACTCTAGTTGTGTATTTACCACCGGACCACAAAATGAAGGTCGTACACATCTATGATAAATCAAATATAAATATTAAAATAAAAGGTATGGATTCATTCCAAAATAGTTCTCTAAATAATGACTTCTCTTGAGCGTATGTGTAGTAGAAATTATTTATTAATCTGAATGAAATCGTTGCGACGCCTAGCGATATGACTGCAAATAGTTTATTAGAGATTTTTCCTGAAGGGAAACCCCACGCTGAGCAGCCATTCTCTTTCCTTTGTGAAAAAGCTTCTGGTGCTCAATCATTTGCCTTGTATCGATTCTTCCAACGACTAGCTCTACACAGAAGACCACCAGAGCGATGCCTATACCGCCGATCCACGAAATGAAGGCTGCTTGCAGTTGCGGGAGCGTCAACGCTTGCGGAACCAACGGAGGCTTCCCACTGTCAGGGAATATGTACTTCCATATCTGAGCCATCCTTGCCAGTTCGCGCACTTCGATGTGCTGCAGCACTCCAGTCTCCAAAGCTGTCTGCACCATCGCGCTGAACCGTTCGCGCTGGTCCCAATCTTTTCGCACCGGAAACGCCTGGTACGCCGGCGACACCACGCATTCGCGGACGCGGTGGTACAAACTATAGCCCGTTCTCGAACGATTCCGGATTCATCTGCATCAGTTCCAAGTGGTAATCCTGGCCGACAAAGGCACCGCCCATCCCTCTGGGTATGTTGTAGAGGAGTTGTCTTACGCTGTTAATTCCACCCGCTGGCTGTACTTTCCGTGATAAGGACGATATCACGGAAGATTCGTCATGGCCGATTTCGAGAACCACGTCCTCAACCCCGGTGGTCGCATAAAGTGTTTTAATTTCGGCGTCCACTTGCTCCAGAGTGTCCAGCTCGGCGTCCCTGTTGGGAGCTGCCAGCGATCCTACGAAGCAGCCAGCGAAGGCGTTCATGATGAAGAAGCTGAACAGGCTGAGCCAGATCATTAGGAATCGGCGCGGTTTTCGCGCGTCGAACATCCCCAGAACGAAAGTGTTGATGACGTCGAAGATCGCTCGGCACAGCGTGACGCCGAACAGCAGACGCAAGCCGACGACAAACGGGACGAGCGAGGCGATCGTAGACACCCACAAAGCAGGTGAAATTGCGGGCAAAGCCATGTTGTACTTTAGTGCCCGACGCGGCGTCATCAAGCAGATGTTCTTCTGGGAGTAAGGGTATAAATATCGCACTGGTGAATTGGAGGACACGTCCGGGTAAACTGAAGATCCGAATATGTCTATCTTACCGCTGACGAGATCTCGCATTCCCCCTGCGAGAGTTCCATTGGGGAAGATCTCACCGTCGCTCACCTCCACGCAGCCGTCTAAGTTGTCGGTGTATGTGGCGAGCATGAACATGATGCTGGGTTCTACACCCTTGTGCGCCCAGTCGGTTTCATTGCAGTTACTTCCAGAATACAATGTTCCGACGGCCATGCCAAACCTAACGGTTCTTCGTTCTTCTGTTTTTGAATCGTCAACTATAATTTCTTTCAATAACGGATGGGAGCTGTACACACTCAAAATATTCTGCAGCACAGCTGAGAAAACGATCATGCACAACGGCCACATCTTCTGAAGGCAGAGGTTTACTCCTCACTGAAGCCTTATGTTCGACTCTCGAATATAAAGTAGGGTTTTGATTTGGATCGATTCTTCGATGGTTTAGTTTCGGTAGAATTCTGCTTCGGGAAGTGCTTCACCGATGATTAGAAAGACATAATTACTGTGATTGCTTTTCCATATGGAAGACGTTTCAAATACTGCGCGTTTGCAGTGTTACTGTAATAAAATTAATTTATATAATAAGTACTAGAACATTACAAATGTAATGATGCACTCTACTGTTTCATTACAGACGGATCTTTTTTAATGCTCAATAAAGAAACAGAAAAGTTAATGACTCGTATTTCTACGTGGTTTTGTGTAACAAGAAGTGATTTAATTAAGTAGCCTAACGTACATGTTTGATGAAAACAATCTTGTCTTGGTTTAAATATTGGATGCCGATTATGTGTTTCGGTACAACACACAGAGTAATACAAGTGTTCTAATGTAATGTAATTGACTCTTTTGAGAAATAGAGAATACTTGACATTATTGTCCAAAAGCGAAAATACGTCAATAGGATTGTATTTACTCTTGACAAACACCCTGCGTTTGGAGTGTTACTGCAAATTTCCAGTTTCCTCCAATTTTTTTCGAGTTATTCTCCGATTTCTGTTGCGAATTTTAACAATCCGTGTTGCAATAACGACATTATTATACAAATTTTATTAAACAACTTGTAATCACTCAATTTCCGATCCGAGATTCGTTTACCGAATACGAGGTAATATTATAAACATATCATAAAAGTGAAAATCCAATGCCTTAATTGAGAAAGCAAAGAGCAGTAATGCTCGTGATAATCTATTTTAGGAAATAAACACGTCTATTGTAGAAGTGAGAAGAAATATGTAATACTTTCACCTTTCAGACTTTCAAGTGTGATAAATCTGAAGTAGTATTTCTTTAAAATGTGATATAATCTAAATACATGTTTTTCAGTAACACTCTTTTACTTAACGCTTGTTTTCTCCGGTCTTGAAGAGAAATGTGTCATTTGGTGGCTTTATTGCACATTAAATTAGATTCCACCGTAAATATTTACTCCAGATAATTTAAGTTAATGACCGATTACGTCAGTGTCCTTCAAGTCTCCTCCCTTTGAAGTAGGTACGAAATACAGAAAATATGGTACCAAATACGATTCGGACCCATAATACAAAAATATACGAACACTATACACGACTCAGCTTATAAGAACCGATTTTAATAACATTTCGTCTACCCAACTTGCAGAAACCTATGTTGTCAATAACGCTGCTAGACCTGTGATGTCGAAATCTGTGTATCCACACTATTAATTATGCATGTTGTCTTTGCTGGTGGTGGAGCCCGAGAAAATCATGTCGGAACAAACATTCTTGCACTGACGAAAATAAGGTGCTTATAATGTATTCATTTAATGCTTTGTATTAACCACACAAGTAAATAGTTTTTAAGATAAATGATTAGAATAAATGTTGGCAACTCAATGCACAATGCCGTCAAATTCTTCTTGTCCTCGGTCGCAAGTCGTCTTTCAGCTGTTCTGATGATTCTGCTGCTCTCCTGTCGCGATCTGGTAAGCTGTTGCTTTCATGTTCCGTTACCATTTGGATTTCTGCCGCTCTACTCTGTTGTGCGCTGGGTGTCTGCAACGGTGGAAAGCATACTGCCGACTGAGACTGAGACTGAGACTGAGGCTGAGACTGAGGCTGAGGCTTAGGGCTAACAATGTAGCAGTTCACAGTAGTAATGGCTTTGTCGATGAACACATCGGTATATTCCTCAACGCATGTGAACTTTTCAAAGAAAATAGTAAAACCCTTTATTAAATTCGGATCTATTTGTCTCGTAACTCTTTTTTAATTTCATATTCTCGGTTAACACACCATAAAAAAGCTGTAAGCCGGAAATTCATACTATCGTTTTATGCTAATGAATAACTAATGATAATACGCATAACTTCAGTGAGACTAGGGTTGTGCCTTGGATAGACAAATAACTGATACCGCCACTCTGTTCTTAACATCGCTTCCGGAATCCTTCACAATATGTCTCTTTCGGACGAGTTAATACTTAGTAACTGAGCACCAATTAATAGCCAATAAACACAATATTTTTAATTAACGAACATTTTTGCCACAAAACTAACATTGTATGTGTCGTGATATTATTAATGTTGGATACCGATAAAACCCACGGATGAAAACAAAAATTGCTGTTAAGATGGCAAAAGCTCGTATCTGAAAAAGTAGATTTTGATTTACATGTTCACAAATGTTTATTAAAACGTGCTGCTCAAATTTCAAATCCAATATCTCAAAATTGGCCACGATTGTCATAAAAGTAAAGGGTTAAGCACAACAACTCTTTTGGCGTTGCAGTATTAAATAACGGCAAGTTTTTCTTGTGCCCTGAAAATATTATTTTGAGATACGTGATTTAGCCACCTTAACGACGATACGCCTCATCACGGCACAATGCAAAGAAAACGTGTATCTGACGCGTGCATCGCCATGTTGTACCCCATTTCGAACCCTAGGTCGCAGTCAGGGATCCAGCTAGTGTCGAAAATCCTGTCACCGCGGTGGCAGCGGCCGACAGTTCTAATTGGTAGTTTTCCTTGGTTTCTCTGATCAATATCAGACGAACGCCGGAGTAGTACCCTAACAAACGGGCCACAGACCTTACATTTACACACACACACACACACTTATATGCACTACTTAAAGACACTTACTACATGCACTACTTACACACACTTATTTACATGCACTACACTGCCACATATGACCCGAGACCGGTCGGAACCCTTGAGCTTGTCCAGGCTGTGGCGGTGCCCAACTGATGGGAGATACCTGGTTAAAGAAATCCCCAATAGCCGACATGTAGATCAGCGGTAGATCTCACCATCCAGCAGGGAAAGATCACTGCCGCCAATCGAGGGAAAACATGTACTACACTTACGAAAATAATGACCTCACCAGCTGACACGCCCTGAATGACTAATCAATGAATCAATCAAAAAGCCAGCTATACCCTTTCGCCCCTGCGAGACGACGTCGCGTCGTACGCCATCGCGCCCGCGCCCTGTGGAAGTGCAGCGTAATTAGATTGACCTCGAGGCGACCTCTGGCGCCCAACGTGGGGGCCGTGCCGGGCCGCGGCGCAAACACGAAGGCGTGTTATGACCTCTAATAAAGTGTTTCCTTTGGTTGGCCGCGCGCCGGGCAGCGCCACCGGTGCCTTGTGAATTAACGCTCGTTTAGCCTCCGCGGTTCTTCTTCTTCTGCGACTTTGGAGAGGCGCGGGAGGCGCTCGCCCGGTTTGGCCCGGCTGCCGCCAGAGCGCTGACGCGGGGCGCGCGGCGTTGATGGCCTCGAGTGCAGTCGGGGGCGGTTCGCTGACGCGGAAGAACCTGACGTCGTTTATTCTTTTTTGTATTTCAATTTCTCTTTTTTCTTCTTGTACATTGTATTGTGCTCCTGCTGCGTGTACGTGATTGTTTCTTGTTTCTTTTTTATTCTTTTTTTTGTTTTCACTTTTGCTTCATTTCTTCGTATTCAAGGGTCCATGTAGTCAAATGTATCCAAAAAAGGATAGCAGCTGGATCTCTTTATCTTTCTGTCCTGTATTATTCTTCATTATGTCTCACAGTCATTGTGTACGTCATATGATTTCTAACTTGGTGTTTCCTCCTTCTATCTTTCCCTTTATACGCACGTTCTTCGTACTGTATCTGCTTGATAGATGACTAGATCATTTTTACTTCCTCGCTACCGCTTACACAGTAGAGGGAGTGTTATGTAATGCTCGCAGAAAAACGGCGTATTTTCGCAGGAAAACTCTCATTACAGGGCCTTGGTAACGAAAAAGTGGATAAGTCCAGTTGCTAAATTTAGGGAGGGAAAACCTCTACCACGTGGTGAAGCCATAATGCATCTTTTGTGGGCCCGTGATACCAAAAAATTGAATGACGGCCACACGTCACTATCTATCTGTCTGTCGGTCCATATGTGTGTGGTTCCGTCTGTTGGTCCGTCCGTCCGTCCGTCCGTCCGTCTTATCTGTCTGTCCGTCCATCTATCCATCTGTGTGTTAGTCTTTCAACAACAGTAGCAGTTAAACCGTTCAGCCCATTTTCTTCAAAATTGATATTCTCCAATTGATCTGGCTGAAGTCACGGCCCCTTGAATTTGAAACTGATATTTTAATTTTGGGGTACGTTACACAAAGCCCCTGGAACATTTTCAAATTGATAAAAATTGCTCCGTTTTTTATTATACTTTGTGATTAGAAAGTGTAAAGGGCGTTTAAGAAAATAGTCTCATTTTTGTTGAAAACTGATTTTTCCGAAAATTCCAAACGTTCAACATTTTCCGACGTCTTTCTACAACTACACTACTACTACTACGATTTTCCGAAAATTTGAGTATTTTTCGCGTAATTTTGCGTGAAAATAAGGGCGAGAACGTGCTGTTTTAGCACCACTAGTTTTCTTATACTATCATTCATTCTTCTAATCATTTGTTCTCTTAAGGATGTCCTCTGTTTTCTATTTGTCATAAGTGTTACATTTTTATTTGATATATTTTGAAAATAGCATTTCCTAACATGTCTTATACTATAGTCTCGTTACGAAGTAATTTGTTTTCGAAATGGTACCCTGCCCAAACCCAAATGTTTAAACAAATCGAAAGGATCACAGTCTCGATAGAAATTTCCTCAAGCACCTCTTTATCCATAGTGCGATTGCTGAGACATTCTCACGATTAAGAGAACACTACACATGTTAATGATTACTAGTGCCACACTCATTCCTAAGTATAAGCCAGGAAGATGGGGTACGCATTATAGCGTATGTACACTTTCCTGAATGCTGATTGCGGTGCTTGTTCAACTTGATCTTCCATTATATGCATGCTGCCAGACGTGATCGTGAAAGGTGAAAGGTGAAAAATGACAGACGGCTAAGATGATGGGTCCAGGAGAATGTATGGGGGCATGCAATGTCAACTACCGCACGGCATGGGGAAATTACCCAAACCTTACATCGGACTCGAACATACAGCTATCCGTCTCGAGCAATTCCGAAATGCTTCATGAACTCGCTCCTCCGAATCGGACAACTAGTTTTTAATGTCATTTAAGCCTAAAATTCTTGTTTCTATTTTTAGATCCCTAATTGTTTCTCGCCGCGGAGGACCTTGTGGTGCGCCGCGAACGCAGAGGCGTCCCGTCTTGCGTCACTGCCCGCCCCCGCACTCCGTTTCCCAACGCCCACCGACACTTTCCTCATCACTGGGCACACAGGATATGAGAAATCCACGAATTACGCGCCTTCTCCCTCCCCGAGCGCCCGCGCCCACGCCCGCGCCCACGCCACGCGCCCAAGGCCCCTTGCCGCGCGCGGCCTCATTTCGGACGCAGCCACGCCTGCAGGGCCTTTGCACGGAGGGCCTGGGAAGAATGGGCGCCTGCAGGCACCTGCGTCCGACGCACAGCCATGACCCAGTTGGAAAGCATTCTCATCACTGGAAGCAATCGGTCGTGGAATATTGTTTAACCCTGAGAGAGACTTGCTCTCCAAATTTGAAAACGTTTAGAAATAAGACAGAAAAAAATGACAACTCAGCAGTAGAGATTGATTTCTGAAGATCCTCTCTAAGACGAGAAGTTATAGAGCGATACTAAATTCTAGAACTTTAAGGGAAAGGAAAATAATCAGTGGTTTGTAAAGACACTCTGCGTTTAAATTGAGAATATTATGTCCTTGAAATTTGCAAATATATTTTGAATCTATGCACCGGAAACGTGTGTGTAGCGCGAGCTTATACGAGGTGATTTTTGGTTTTATTTCGTAATAATGCTTTAATTATTGCTGTCAAGCAATACTGCAATACGTGCATAGAAATTTTCAATATAGTCATTTTTCCAATACGTTAAATGAAAAAAGCAAGTTTTACAAAAAATCTAACATGTTTACCGTCCGAAATAGCAATGGCCATCGAAATCAGGATGCCTATTGGAGGGGGTGATATCCCTAGGAAGGAATCATCCCCATCCTAGAGGGTTGGTGTCCCTTGCTTGAAAGGTGTTTATTTATCGGTCGGGGACACTGTTACCGTCATTCATTTCAAGGTTCCTGATATGTGAAGACCAATCTTTGACATATTTGAATCATTGGGAATCGGGAAAGAAAATTTGGTTTTCTTGGTGGGTTTATATGAAAATCTTTATTGACTCACACACATTGGACATCAGGCCTACTTTTCAAGTGATAGAGTTCACGTGCGTATATTTTATTCACCCCAATTAGTAAAAAATTTAGGGAAGCTACAACAGCACATGATTTTTCGCATTCTTTGTAACTGTTACTTAATATTATAAAATTACGTGAACTCACAAAAGCATTTCCAAACAATAAAAGGTGTTTTCCCGCATTGGGAATCGAACACAGATTTCTAGGTTTCGGGATCGTATGCACATTTTCGGGCTGGGCGGTCCAGCAGGTGCGGACTCCGACCGACGCCAGCGTCGTGCCGCGTCGTGCCGCGTCGTGCCGCGCTGCGCCGCACCGTCCCGCTCGGTGCGTCAGCGGCGGGGGGGGTGACGTCGCGCGGTCGGCGCACCGTCTGGCGCTTCCTGACTCACGTGCATTCCGCGCGCCCAGCGCCGCGCTGCTATCTGCGATGAGTCCGCGAAACTCAGTGATGCCTACGCCCCCCCTCCTGTGTGTCAGCCCGGCTGGGCCCGCGGAGTTTCCCAAACGGTGAATCGTTCGCCAACAATGCGTTCCAATGAGGTGGGTCTTGTCGAGGTTCTGGATTTTCTGTTGTTTTCAGCAGCATGTAATCCGGATTTTGGACGTCATAACGGCAACATTGATGTTCTTTAAACTGTACTTGCAATCAAATCCAGTCACTGGGTTTTATGTGTTTAATAGTTTACCTTTCTTTTGGATGGATATTTATTAATGAATAGTTTTATTTTGCATTTCAAAGGAAAGAAAAAACTTGAAATGTCTTTGCCCATATATATATATATATATATATATATATATATATATATATAAAGATAGATAGATAGATAGATAGATAGATACATAAATTATTTTATGTAACTATGAAAACCATAGTTTGCCTTCACGAACTTAGTTTTGATTGAAGAATATCTTCTTATCAACATTAATGAGTCTTCTTTATAAACTGCACTCCATGTATATCGTGCGTTTAAATGAGAATAAGGCAGCGTTTCGCTGCGTTATATAGGGTTAGGAGGGTCATAGTTTCATGTTACATAATGCTAGTACTTATTTTCAAAATTGTTCAGCATTTGTTGAAATAATTCCTGTTGAGGAAATGGGGGGGGGGACCTTGTCGTCGAAAGCGTTACCTAATTGAATCGGGTTGAGGAGAAAGGGAACAAGTCATGTTTTGCAACTTTTCAGGATCAGAAGTTGGGTTTAATTGTTGTTGACATATTTCCTTTCTCCTCAGTATCAGAATCGATTCTAAAGAAAACTTGAAACCAAAATCATAAATGCAATATATTTTACATTATCCTATTTAAGAATATTATATTTGTTTAGAACAATCATTTACCAACGAAATAAATATTTGTGTAGTAACAATTGGCTAAATGTATTACAAATGACATATTGTATAGAGTTTGGAAAAAGGTAAATCACATGGCTCAATTCTCTTCAGCTTCTTGCACTGATTTTTAAAATTTATCAGCTTTTTTATGAATATGAAGTTCAATCACTGCTGCACGTTTAGCGCTGACACAAAAAATTGTACTCGTAATTTTTGCTCCAAGGTCATCACATTTAGAGCAAACATATACTTGAAGTCTACACAATTTACATTTAAAATGTCCTTGAAAAATTAAAATTAAAAAAGTAGTATTTAATATCGCATACCCAGATACTCAGGCGCCCATGGTAAGCATAGAATTTGTGTCCCTGTCAGGATAGTTCAAATTAGGGTTGTTGTTTTTTTTGGCGGGTATGTTCTAAGAAGCGCCCCTGTAAGTAGCTCTCATGGCATACATGCATAACGCGATACGCATTGCAAACATTCAAAATCAGAATTATAGAACTGAGGAGAAACGGAGTGCATCAATTGATGTCACTGCAGCGCCTCTGACCGGGAGATCCTAGGTTCGAATCCTGATGGCGGCAGGATTTTCGACACTAGCTTTTCAGCTGGGTCTGGAGGAGAATTCTAGCGGCCGGCTGCTCTGATCGGTAGTTTTCCGTGGTTTCTCCGATCAACACTAGGTGAATGCCGGAGAAGTACCCTACCAAACGGGGCACGGACCTCGCGCGATCTGTCCTTCCTCATCCTTGTCCTATCCTCTCCCCTTACACACACTCACTTACACTAACATGCACCACACTACCACATATTTCGGGAGGCTGGAAACCCCACTGGCCGACGGTAGGTCGGATTTCGCCATCAAGTGGGGCAGGATCACCGCCATCTCCCGAAAAAAAAAAAAAAAGAATTACATTAACGGGACTAATGACCGAAGCAGTTGACGCGCCCGGAAACACGATAAAATCAATCAATCAATCAATTCACCTCAGGGGAGACTTCAATTATAACCTTCGGCCGACGATGTAGTTTCAAGCTGCCTAGTATTGTAATTTGTGGCATTGAGGGGATATAGGACTCGTATTCTTTTCAATAAGCAATTAATTTCCAGGACGTATTTCCTACGATCACTAAAGCAAAGGCTCAAGTTTACTATAACCGAATCTTCTTATGCTTATTTGTAATGTAAGTGAATCGGGACCAGTGACTTAAGTCCACCATAACCGAGGGTTCACTACATCCGAGTTCACTACAACCGGAGTCGACTGTATTTGGATCTAAGCTGGTTGCTGTGCGTTTCCACAGTCAGGACAGGTCGTTCCTGCCGCCAGGTAGACGCAGGCAGAGGTTTCGCTGGAGCCAGAGCAATCGCGCGGGCGAGATGAAGTTCTCGGATCTCTGCTGGCAGGTCCCGAAAGCGAACAGGCTGCGCGGCGTTTAGCGATGCTAATAGCGCGCCCATGCGCTTAGAATTAGCATTCAGCCTCGAGACGGCGCCTTCCGTGGACCTCTGGGAACTCTTGTAACCGTCGCTCCGTGAATTCTTCGGACTCCGAACGACACTACGGGCGGGAACGTTAAGTTTTCGCCGCGGAGCAAATGCTTTGAAAGGAATACAGATCTCATGTTTTATATGAAACTGCTAATAGTTCGTACCAAATGTAATGAAACAATCGATCAAGTATTTGAGAAAAAAGATCGTAATTTTTCACCGTTGATGCCTGCCTTTGGCATATTTCCCGAGATTTTAGGTACCGGAAAAGGTGGCTCAAGGCATCAACATATGCCACTGCGGTGCCTCCGACCAAAGGGATCCTAGGATTCAAGCAGGCACCGGTAGGATTTTTCGCTCGGCTTTTTCAACTAGGTAGAGTTCTGTCGCCGCCCACAGATCTAAGCGAATGCCGGAGCAGTACCCTAACAAGCGGGGTCGCGGGCCGCGGTAGATCTTTCAGCTCGTTCATATCAGCTGCTTCTCTGTCCAAACATGATAGAGAAAGTAGTGCAAGGAAGCGTCGTAACGTAGCTGCACAAGCTTTACGGTGCTACCAACGTTATTCGTTTTGTGTGGTTTAACTCTTAGCAGTCGGCCATGTTAGGTTGCTCGTCATGGACCTGTTATTTTTCAACTGTTATTAATAACAGCTATTACGAGTCAGCTGTTTTTGTGATAACAGTTATTGAAGAAAAGCTGTTAAGTCCATCTCTAGTTCGCACGTGTTCGCGGTACCGCACTGGAGTTACCTTCGCCCGAGAAGAGTGTCTCATTCGCTGACGCCCGACGTTTCCACGGGTTCCCAGTAGAAGAGGAAGTCGGAGAGGCAGGACACCAATGCGTCGCAGCGCGTCCTCAAGGGAGCCTTTCATTGCGCGGGAGCTGACGTCATCGACTACTACTCTCCTGGTCAGGACCGGTCCAGCGGTCTGGCTAAATTTTTTGGTGGGAGAGTTTCTGGAAAGGAGACCTTTTTCATCAGGAGATGAGTCTTTTTCTACAAACGGAAACATGGTATTCCCAAGCATTGAAAGTATTTTAAGTATACGAGTCTTCTATTTGTATAAACCTTGATGTTATATTGTTTTAAAAAGGTTAGAGTCGTTTCGTTTCCTAACATTTCCTTCCTCAGATCTCTGGTCATATATTACACTTAATGCGGTAATACAATTGTAGGATATTCATATACAAGTGGTAGTGTTCCGTTAGGGGCCGTCTATAAATTACGAATCGCAAATTTCGAGTGTTTTGAACACCCCCTGTCTTCCTTGTAACGCACTTGCAACGCACGCTTCATCCCGCCCCCTAATATTGAATCAGCATGAGGAGAAAGGGAACAAGTAAAAAATGCAATTTTTTATTTTATTTTCGTTTGATTTGATTTGATTTTTTCGTGTTTCCGGGTGCGTCAACTGCTTTGGTCATGAGTCCCGTTAGTGTGGTGGATGTTTTTCTCGCGAGTTTGCGGTGATCTTCCCCCGCTGGATGGTGAGATCCGGCGCCGACCTACCGTCGGCTAGTGGGGTTTCCGCCTAACCAGGACTCTCCCACCAGCAGGGAGCTCCAGCTGCGAGAAGCTCTAAGCTCCCGACCGGCCTCCCGGAATATGTGGTAGTGTAGTGCATGTTAGTGTAACCGTGTGTGCGTAAGGGGAGAGGATAGGACAAGGAAGAGGAAGGACAGATCGCGCGCGGTCCGTGGCCCGTTTGATAGGGTATTGCTCCGGCATTCGCCTGGTGTTGATCGGAGAAACCACGGAAAACTACCGATCAGAGCAGCCGGCCGCTAGAATTCTCCTCCAGACAGCGACTGAACTCGACCTAGCCGAAAAGCTAGTGTCGAAGATCCTGCCGCCGTGGGGAGTGGGAACCTAGGACCTCCCGGTCAGAGGCGCTGCAGTAACATCAGTTGATGCACTGAGCTACCGCTCATTATAATTAAGCTAACCGGTGAATTATAATTAAGAAGTGAGGATTGTGTTATGTATTGCTTGATATTCTAATGAAGCGACAACAGTTCTAGAGACAACCGCATCATCGTTGTTAAATAACTTAAGTGTGTAGGATCGCCATTGACTTCCATTACTCCTGAGATGATGAAAAGTTTCGAACAAAGATCATACTTGCCAAGCTTAAACATTCTGCGTTCGACTCCCTACACAATCAACTTCGTTACGAGACTCACGCAGGAGGCCTCGTGTTTTGTGCCTTACTGACATGGAAATCGGCCACCAGGTCTGTTTCACGCAGGGCACCGGATCTGTTACCACCTGTCGTAGTAATATACGACCTGATGAAAAGCGATAGGTCGAATTCAGTCGCTGTCTGGAGGAGAAGTCTAGCGGCCGGCTGCTCTGATCGGTAGTTTTCTGTGGTTTCTCCGATCAACACGAGGCGAATTCCGGAGCAGTACCCTACCAAACGGGCCACCGACCGCGCGCGATCTGTCCTTCCTTTTCTTTGTCCTATCCTCTTCCCTTACACACACACACACACACACACACACACACACACACACACACAAACAGGCACTATACTACCACATATTCCGGGAGATCGGTCGGGAACTTAGAGATTGTCCTGGCTGCGGCGGTGCCCCGCTGGTGGGAGAGTCTTAGTTAGGAGGAAACCCCACTAGCCGACGGTAGGTCGGCACCGGGTCTCACAATCCAGCGGGGGAAGATCACCGCAAACTCCCGAGAAAAGCATCCACCACACTAACGGGACTCATGACCAAAGCAGTTGACGCGCCCGGAAACACGACAAAATCAATCATTCAATCAATCAATTGAAGAGCGAAGGCGCTTCACAATACAGGCACATGGATAAATCCTGTTTCCTGCTTCCTTTCTTTGAGACCCTTCTATACACAAATGATTTTTACTTACATCTCCTTTTGGATATTTTTAAGCATAAAGTGACATCTCAAAGGACCTTTCTGTTACATTTTCAGATCGACTGTCATTATTAACCTTTCACGAGGAAGAAATAATTTTGTTTTTCGAAATATAACCGGACGTTTATGTTTTGTCACTACTTCTTACAAACTATCCACAGCTATCTCTACCTTAATTACACGTGCAATGCAAATAATTCAATCATATATATATATATATATATATATATATATATATATATATATATATATATATATATATATATATTTGAGAACATTTAATCATCGTATAACTTTTTGTACGGGGAAACAGTATAATATAGCGGGTTACCGTCGTCAGTTGTCTTCTCCTACCAACGAGGGTATTGAGATAGAAGACACTAACTAAATAAGCAGAATGCATTGTGAGGGTGGAGACAAGTTGGCAAGATTCTCAAATTCCGCGGGAATGTGGGTTCACGCAAATGTCTGTATGTTTTGCTATAAAATGTAGCAGTAATAACTTTGAGTTGTTTAAGAAGTTATTGTAACTTGTGAACTGTAAGACAACAGCCTTGAAATTAAATTGTTATTAATTTTGTTGTTGTTGTTGTTGTTATTGTTGAGAAAGTTCATTATTGATCAGAGAAGAAGATATCGACGAGAAGTCGAAGATATTGTAACTGTGACGATGTGACAATAAGGCATTACAGCAGCCATTGGTCGTTGTTCTGCACCTATGTATTCGACTGAGGCGTCCTTCAAAAGACATCTCTCAGCGCGGGTCTTCATCACATCTGTACTAAGTATATCATAATAATGATATTGTTCAATGTGAGTAATTTTCTAGGAATATAAAAAAATAATCATAATGTTCAGTGTGGTGGGTTCCGACGGCCTTTCGCAACACTTATTGCGTTGTTCTGAAAATACTCTCTCCTTCAAGTCAACCATCTACTTCTCGACCACCTCCGCAATCAAACGCGTTACGCGGCTCACGTTAAGTGCCACGTGCGTTCGCACTTCACCTGCAGTGGATGATCCACCTCCGCCCCCGCCCCGCCCCTCAAGAGCTGGCGCTTCAAAGGCTCCTCTCCCCAGGCGTGCGACGCCTCGCCTCGTAGCGTCTCTCGCCTCATCTTTCGGCTCACGTCGCCTCCTGCCTGGCCACTCACCTCGCCTCTCGCCTCGCCTCTCGCCTCGCCTCTCGCCTCGCCTCTCGCCTCGCCTCGCCTCGCCTCTCGCCTCGCCTCTCGCCTCGCCTCTCGCCTCGCCTCTCGCCTCGCCTCCGCCTCGCCTCTCGCCTCGCCTCCGCCTCGCCTCTCGCCTCGCCTCTCGCCTCGCCTCTCGCCTCGCCTCTCGCCTCGCCTCTCGCCTCGCCTCTCGCCTCGCCTCTCGCCTCGCCTCTCGCCTCGCCTCCGCCTCGCCTCCGCCTCGCCTCGCCTCGCCTCGCCTCGCCTCGCCTCGCCTCGCCTCGCCTCGCCTCGCCTCTCGCCTCGCCTCGCCTCACCTCGCCTCGCCTCGCCTCTCGCCTCGCCTGGTCTCTATCCTTACCTCTCCTCGCCTTGCCTCAATTCGCCTCTCGCCTCTCTCCTCGCCACTCTTTTCGCCTCACCTCACCTCTCGTCACGCGTCTCGCGGCGTTGCGACAGCCGTCAGTCGCTGAAGCGGAGCGCGCGCCGCGCCGCCTCCAAACAAGGCGCGCGCATTACAATAATTGAGAGTGATCGCCGCGTCTATGTCCGCGGGAGGGGCGCCGCCCACGCCGCCGCCGTCGCCGCCCCGGCGCCCGCGACGCGCGCCTTTTGCGGCGCTTTTTGTGCCTCGAGTGACGGCGGATCTCGCGCGGCGCACTCGGCCTCGAGGTCATCAACGTGGTCTTGCGGATCCTTCTAAATCTGTCGACGAAAGGACAAATGTGGGGCAACCGATCAAATCTCTTAGCTCTCGAATTCATTTTAATTTGAAGAGCGTCTTATCGTTTTTAAACTGATTCAAACAACACCAAACATTTGCAAAATCTTATTTTATGTTCATTTAAATAATGGATCTACGGACAAATGTGGAATAAAGGATGAAATTCTGATAACTCCTAAGTTCATTTTAATTAGTTTGAAAACAATCTAATTTAAAAAATTTCCAAAAAAAAAGCATCAATTTAAATAATGGATCCTTATGACATATATGTATTAGTAAAGATGTATGTTATATAATGTAATATAGTAATGAGCAATAAAAATGATCGCATTAGCTTCACCTGATGTGTAATGCTTTTGTGTCTCGAGTGCCGGCGGAGGAGTGGGTGACGCACCACATCAACTTGCGTTGCTTGCAACTTTCTCAGTCTAGTCAACTGCTTAGTAACGCTGCAGGCAGAGGCGCGGGCGTGCTGCGAGGGCGATCGGGGGTGAGACACGTGCGCGGGACGTTAGGTTGGAGGGGCGCGCGTTGGGATGGAGTCGCGGGCGGTGACGAGGTGAGAGCCCCGGGCGCGGGAGTTGGAGCTGGCAAGGGCCCGGGCGGGGACCCAGGCGAGGACGTCTCGGGGACGGCATATGGGGAGGCAGTGAAGGGCTGTGGAAGCCCAGGGCCCGGGGGCGGGCGTGGTCGGGGGAGAGGCACGGGCACTGACACGAGCGTGTCAGTGACGAGGATTGATTTGATTGATTGATTTTTCGTGTTTCCAGGCACGTCAATTGCTTTGGGTATTAGTCCCGTTAGTGTAGTGCATGTTTTTTTGCGGAAGATGGCGGTGATCATCCCCCGCTGGGTGGCGAGATCCGGCGCCGATCTAACGTCGGCTAGCGGGGTTTCCCCCTAAACAGGACTCTCCCACCAGCGGGTCACCGCCCCAGCCGGGACAACCTCTAAGCTGCCAACCGGTCTCCCAGAATATGTGGTAGTGTAGTGCATGTTAGTGTAAGTGTGTGAGTAAGAGGAGAGGATAGGACAAGGAAGAGGAAGGACAGATCGCGCGCGTCCGTGGCCCGTTTGATAGGGTACTGCTCTGGCATTGGCCCTGTGTTGATCGGAGAAACCACGGAAAACTACCGATCAGAGCAGCCGGCCGCTAGAATTCTCCTCCTTAGCTGAAAAGCTAGTGTCGAAAATCCTGCCGTCGTGGGGAGTGGGAACCTAGGACCTCCTGGTCAGAGGCGCTGCAGTGACATCAAGTGATGCACTAAGCTACCGCTCCCGGTAGTGACGAGGAGGGAGTGTAAGTGTGGGCATGGTCACGAGTGGGACACGGGCGGGAGCGGGGACAGGGTAGCGGGGCGCGGGAAGTTGGGGCGTGGGCGTGGGAGGGGAGAGTGGGATTGCCCACACCGCGGGACTGAAGAGTGGCCTTAGCCGCGGGGAAGGAGCGTAAGCGGTAGTGGGAGGGGCGATTAGGGTGACGATGGCGGGACGCGAGCAGGGACGTGTCGAACGTGCGGGTTTGGCGGGAAGGGAGTGCACTGTCCTAGAGAGGGGCGGAAAGATAGGGCGGTGGTGGTACTCGCGGGGTGGGAGAGGAAGATGCCGAGTAGGGATGCTGTCGTGGGAGGTGCGTGTTGTGACGTATCGGGAGTGGGGTTTTGTGCGGGAGGGATGAAAAAGATCCCTGGGCGTGGACGGGAACTCGAGCGGGGCGGGGGGGAGGAGGGGGCGGGGGGCGTGAGCGCGGGCGAGAACGCTGGCGAGGGGGGTGGGTTTGGGGGCGGAAGGGAAGGGTGCCTCTGACCGCTGGGAGGGGCGGGAGGGGGGGGGCGGCAGGGCGTGGGCGTGAGTGCGTGCAGGAAGCGGGGGCGGGGGGAGGGAGGCGGGCGACGGCGACGGCGACGGCGACGGCGACGGCGACGGCGACGGCGACGGCGACGGCGAGGGCGACGGCGACGGCGAGGGCGAGGGCGAGGGCGAGGGCGAGGGCGAGGGCGAGGGCGAGGGCGAGGGCGCGGGCGAGGGCGAGGGCGAGGGCAAGGGCGAGGGCGAGGGCGTGGGCGAGGGCGCGGGCGCGGGCGCGGGCGTGTCGGGGGGTAGTGCGCGCGATAGAGCCCTAGGCGTGGGCGGGGCCGCGGGGGGGGGGGGAGGGGGGAGGGCGCTGGGCGCGGCCGTGTGGGGGCGGCGCGCGGCTGCCGTATTTGCCGACGCCGCCGCTCGCGTCTCAATCTGCCCGTCAGCGCCCGCCGCTGCCGCTCGCCTAGACGCGAGTGGGACGCTGTGTGAGAGATGGATATCAGCCTGGCTTTGTTGGGGAGTGCGGGTCGCCCGTAGCTGGGCTTCGTAAGGTAACCATTACAGTTCAGGTTTAAGTAGTCCCAGAGCTAAGTCAGTGGGATTCGTGGAAGTAGGACTGGACAATTACAAGGCTTCGACATGTGTAGGAGGTGATGTGGTAACAATCATACGCTCTCTCCATATTTTGATACTCTAGAGAGCATGGGGACATTATTCAGACATAGATATTTATTATTATTTATTATATTTATACATTATATTAGCAGTATTTGGTATGATGCATCATACCAAAATTTATAGCACAGTACGCAATTAACACTAGCACAGCACGGTAATGTATATCAACAGTACAAAACAGGAATCGCCACAAATATGATGATTGAAAACCAACGTTCCTTTGTGTTTTTATGCATTTTTAATGTATATTTTCATTACCGTAAATATTGAAATCATTAATTTTTGTTTGGGAAGATTGATACAGTCGGTAAGGGATAGTTTTTGTGTAGTGCATGACCTACCACTTACTCTGTTGTAAACAAATATTTAAGGAGGTTGTTTGGAAATAACAAACTCGTTGATAGTTAAGTAGGTAAAAAATGTTCCATGAGAACGTGTGATTTTTTTCTTGAAGAAATTTTCACTTGAATCGTCCCTTTTAGTTATAAAGACAAGACAATGGCTATTGTATCAAAAGTTAATAGCAGTGCTATTTTTTTATCATTTCTTCCTTAATGATAGATACTACAAGCTTTGTATATGTCTTTGCTAGTTCCAAGGAGCAGTTGGAAATTGTAACGAGTAATCGACAATTTTTTAAAGAAACAAGTAGGTTTGAAAAAATAGCTTTTTAAAATGTAGTAATCTTGTAAATATTGTGAGATGAATCTGATACGAAGTGGTGTCTGCATTGAAGACAAGGTACTTCTGTTTCGCATGTACTATGATACTGTTATGACATGAAGTATTTATCTGTTAAAAATATGGAAAGTCAATCAGTGAAATATGTCAGCAAATCGGGACGAGAGTGTGGAAATACAATTAACGCAGAACTTTTTTGCGCAGTAGAAAATAAGATTTGTGAAACATTTAATGTTATGACAAACGAAAATTACCCATTTCTATATGAACTTGTCGCATTTTCCTTCGATTTCGCCTAATAAGTTATTTTTTACCTTTTTCAGTCGTTTAATGCATTTTTGCCACTTCATGCTGTCAATATTATTTTAATGGTACTTGCTTCAAATAATATTTATAGATGCAAAAAATGTTCTCCACAGAATTCCTAAGTAGCCTATTCGATTTCTTCGGCCAGAAATTGTAATGTCAGCGGTTATGAGCATGTAATTCAAGGTTTCTGTGGCGCCTATCACCACCGGTGTCGGTTCGGCCGATTTCGCGATAACTAAAAGAAGATATTTCCTGGTAAAGAACAGTCCAAAGTTTGCAAGCTTAGTTCACTTGAGATGAATGTCAATTCACTAAAGTCGATTAAAACATTCTTTTACCAATTTTATGAATTTGCAATGTGGCATGTTGAATGTTTGTTGCCAATTGTTGAAGAAGCTGATTACATGAGTAACATAACAAACAGCTTGAGTTGCTTATCAGAACTGGTTTTGATCAATTTCTTTACATCTTTTTCTTCATTTTTCGGTCATTTTTTAAATATTTTAAGTGCATTTTATTTATCTTTTTGGGCGATGCTTTCGGTCAACAAAATCCACCCCTTACTGGTCACTTTGCCAGTAAGCATTTATTGGGAAATTTCTTATAGCCAAGTTACACATGTGACATTTGCCCGAATACATGGGGTACTGGGAATGCAAGTCATGTAAGCCATTATAACTTACATGGTGTTACTGGGAATACAAGCCATGTAAGCCAATATAACTTACATGATGTTCTCGGGATGCAAGCCGTTGAAAAACACTACTGGAAACAGCCATGCCTCGCGCGGATTTCAGCCTTGGGGGGGTAATACATTCTTCGGATACTGCTCTTGGTCCAACAGGCCGGATCCTCCATCGTAATATTATTTCATGGATTCCGTTATATCATGTAGTGGATTGCCAGATTTTTGCTTGAGTGTATAACAACGTTGTTTAGTTCACTTGACATGTATCTAGGTTATGTGAAACGACAAAATAGTTTTGCTGCAGATCGTCTTCTCCACAATGCAAATTTACAAAATTGGTAGTAAGCTATGTTTTTTTGGCGACATTAGAACATTGGCATTCATCTCTCAAAGTTTATATAATTTTCTACTATGTTCTTACGTAGTAAGGAGAAACTGTAACGCGGCAGCAAAAAAGGCGATTTTTTTAATAGAAAATCTCATTTTTTAGGACCCTGTTGTCGAAAAAGTGGATAAATATTGACTTTTTTGTCTGATTCTTAGAGGCAAGCAGTCAGAATAGTTGAGAGAAAGAAACATATATTCTACACAGCACGAGTAAAGTCATACTCCAGACATTTTGTAAATTACCCATCGTTCTCAAAAATATTAATAAACCGTGTTTGTTTAATTGAATATATTTTTGAAGGAATTTTCATTTTCAATTCCCGATTCTCTGCTTTTAATGTTCTACTTATGCTCGTAATAATGTGCAGTAATTACTAATAAATGAGGCTTTAACATCATTCCAAGTACTAGACCAGAATCACGACCTCATCTATGTTCATGTGAACGGAATGGAGTTGGAATGGAGTTCATGGAACCGGAATCTCAACCTCATTCATTCTCGCCTGGTTGCACGATAGTGGTAAGGTGGGAATGATGGCAAGAACGAGATGGTGCAGGTGATAGAGCAAGATGAAAAATGATAATAGGGTGATGTTTTTCTTTAAAGAGGCACTTGCTAATATTTATTCTCTCACTCTCGACAGTTGTTAGTTCTGCCTATTACAGAGATTCGATAAATTATTCTACACAATTCTTCAAATTTTCGTCATCCTCAGATGTCCGCTACTGTTTGAACCTTAATGTAGTTTCTAGAATGGCAAATGTGGAAAATGAGTGACTATTGTATTTTTATTCTGTTTCCTCTTCTTTCTCCTGTTGTGTCTGAAGGAGGACGTTAAAAAGAGGGCGGAAGGAAGAAGCACGTGTATTCCGTGACCGGTAGTGGAAGCTACTGCAGCAGCATCCATCAGATATTGATCGTAGAAAAACCCGAAGGCGATGAATTACTGGAGACTACGCCTCTAGCATTCGCATTCAGAGAGTGGCGACACACCTTCTGCAAACGAACTTTACTCAAAACTCCAGACCGGTTTAGGTGGCTCAGGGCGTCACTATAGTACCTCTGATCAGTTCCGACGGTGGCATGATATTCCTCACTAGGTAAATAGCTAGGTCGAATCCAACCGCTGTCTGGAGACGAATTCTAGCGGCCGACGGTTCTGATTGGTAGTTTTGCGTGTTATTTCTGATCAAATCTGAACAAATGCCGAAGCAGTTCCCTAATGAACGATGCACGGACCGCGTGACATCTTTCCTTCCTCTTCCTTGAGCTATCTTCACCTCTTACATGCACTTATAATTACAAGCACTACACTGCCGCACGTGTAGGGAAGCCTGTAGAGAGCTTACAGCATGTTCCGGCTGGGGCGGTGCCCCTCTGGTGAGAGATACGTACCTGATTGGGGAAAGCCCGCGAGCCAACGTGGAGGTCTGCTCCCGATCTCGTCATCCAGCGGGAGAAGATCACCGGCACCTCCTGCGATAACACATGCACTACATTCACGGGACTAAGCACCTCAGCACTTGACCCGCCCAGGATCACTAATCAACCCGGCACCGTTGGGACACGAACCTAGGACCTCGTAGCATGGTGTGGTGTTGCAATTTCAGGTTCTGATCTCCAGTACTTGTCTTAATGCATAATAATTCTTTTATAACGCTTTTATAATTCTTTATTATTCTGTGTCATCATTATCATTATTAACATCATCTGCATCGTCTTCCATTGTCAGTTCTTATTTCAGAAGAAAGTCATCACTTCCTGAAACTTGCCCATGTTGTATGAAATATGTCGGTACTCGGCGGAATTAACCCTGATCATAGCCAGCACCATAGCACCGTTCGTTCCTGCGTCTCACAACCCTCCTCCCTTTTATCCTACACTGTAATTAAAAATATCCTTATGTGGCCTCCTTATGTGGTATCCTTATGGAGTCTCCGTGTACGTTTGACCAAAGAAGCAAGTGACATTCGTAAAACACTAACTGTCGAAACTAGGTCTTCGAGGAATACTAAGTTTCAGTTACGTGCCTTTATTTTTATTAGGCGTACCCAACATATCTGGAACTACTCTATATTTGTATTTGTAATTAGCCATTATATGTCCCGCAAAGGGTAATTGGCCTCGACGCTGTTGGATCTCGGAGTTCCTAATCGGTCATCCAACCAGGAACCCGCGACAACTCCAAATCGCTTAACATTCGTGATATCACGTAGTTAACAATTTAGGCTCGCGACGCCGTCGGTAAAGGATTCGGTTTCTCGACCGGCACGGGATAGAACCCGGGTGTCCCGAGTGCGATGTCAGCGCGCTACGTCCTGAGCCACTTCTCTCCGTAACACATCCAGCACTGCTCTACGTACATTTCCATAGAAATTCGCGTCTCGCTCAATTTCGCACCACTTGTCGACCAGCGAAGCAAGTAGCGTTCGCAAGACCACGCTCCCGGGTGGGGGAGGGGAAGTGACTTCTTCGTGAGGGGGCGTCGGGGAACCCGGTTTCTCTGCCGGCACGGGGACAGAACCCGGGTCACCCGAATGCGAAGTCAGCCCGCTTCGCCCTGAACCACATCGCTCCGTAACACATCCAGCACTACTCTACACGCATTTTCGAAGAAATTCTCGTCTTGCTCAATTTCCCACCACTTGTCGACCAGCGAAGCAAGTAGCGTTCGCAAGGCCATGCTTCTGGTGGGGAGGAGCGACTTCTTCGTGAGGGGGCGTCGGGGGAACCCGGTTTCTCTGCCGGCACGGGGACAGAACCCGGTCACCGAATGCGAAGTCAGCCCGCTTCGCCCTGAACCACATCGCTCCGTAACACATCCAGCACTACTCTACGTACATTTCCATAGAAATTCTCGTCTTGCTCAATTTCCCACCACTTGTCGACCAGCGATGCAAGTAGCGTTCGTAAGGCCATGCGGGGAAGCGACTTGTTCGTGAGGGGGCGTCGGGGGAACCCGGTTTCTCTGCCGGCACGGGGACAGAACCCGGGTCACCCGAATGCGAAGTCAGCCCGCTTCGCCCTGAACCACATCGCTCCGTAACACATCCAGCACTACTCTACGTACATTTCCATAGAAATTCTCGTCTTGCTCAATTTCCCACCACTTGTCGACCAGCGAAGCAAGTAGCGTTCGTAAGGCCATGCTTCTGGTGGGGAAGCGACTTGTTCGTGAGGGGGCGTCGGGGGAACCCGGTTTCTCTGCCGGCACGGGGACAGAACCCGGGTCACCCGAATGCGAAGTCAGCCCGCTTCGCCCTGAACCACATCGCTCCGTAACACATCCAGCACTACTCTACGTACATTTCCATAGAAATTCTCGTCTTGCTCAATTTCCCACCACTTGTCGACCAGCGAAGCAAGTAGCGTTCGCAAGGCCATGCTCCCCGGGGGGGGGGGAGAAGCGACTTGTTCGTGAGGGGGCGTCGGGGGAACCCGGTTTCTCTGCCGGCACGGGGACAGAACCCGGTCACCCGAATGCGAAGTCAGCCTGCTTCGCCCTGAACCACATCGCTCCGTAACACATCCAGCACTACTCTACGTACATTTCCATGAAATGCTCGTCTTGCTCAATTTCCCACCACTTGTCGACCAGCGAAGCAAGTAGCGTTCGCAAGGTCATGCTCCCGCGGGGGGGGGGGAAGCGACTTGTTCGTGAGGGGGCGCCGGGGGGCGCCGGGGCAGCGGTTGTTGGTCCCCGCGGCGGCGCGGCGACCTCTGTAGCGAACGCGCCGGAGCGGTCATCGGCCGGCGCGGGCGCGGGCACGGGCGCTCCTCGCACTGCACCGGAGGTTCCGCTACGCTGGCCACGCCGTCCTTGCCCTTCGCTGGCGCTCCTCCCCCTCTCCTCCCCTCCCGTCCCCCTCCGCGCCGTCACTGCTTCCTCGCCCGCCCCCGCGCCCGCCCCGCGCCGCGTTCCCGCGATACCATCGGCGCGCGCAGCTTCCGGGATTTCTTCGGCAGCCGAGCCCCCGTAGCCAGCCCGGCGTGCCCCGGGGTGGCCGCGGCGTGGCCGTGCCGGGATTGAAACGGAACTGGCGTACCCGTGAGAGACCTATCGCGTGCTAAACGCCACCCTCTTCCCTATTTTTCCGTTTCCATATCTTTTTGTTTTTCATGACCTTCTTATCCTCCGTCACTTGTTCTACATCTCTCCTTGTAATTCATCACAATACGAAACACCCTTATCAATACAAACTATTCTTATTTAAATTTATTACCGAGCACAGAGGACACCTGTGTAATTCAATCGCGTAGAATATCAGTAATTAGTTTAATTTCATGTACAGTTGCAGATTCTACAGGCTCTGAACAGATGGGGTAGAATCGGGAAACGTCGAACTAGCAAACGTGTAATAGAATATTCAACAAGATCTCATCCTGTTGATGAGGTATAAGGGATATATCCTTGAAACCTTTGGCCTTAATATTTTAGTTTTTAACGTTCTAAAACGTTTCATTTAGGAGTTATTAAACGATATAGATTGAAAAATCTGACAGAGTGCTGCGGGTTGCATTTGACATGGATATGTAGATGCGTTTTTTACATATTTACATTTACATTTGTACATTTTTTACATATTACATATTTACATTTTACATTCAATTGTACTTTGACTTTAATAATATAAAGGATATATCCTTTATATTATTAAAGTCAAAGTACAATTCGTCATGTCTCCGTGAAATTCTCTCTCTTTAGAGACCTCATAAAGATTGGTTGCGTGTGAGTGACAGAAGGTGTCTATACAAATGAAATAATATTGGAGACGATCAGTATCGTATTTGATGATGGACAACCGTCTGTGTAGCGTAATAGGTGATTTTTAAATTTGGCATCAATTATTCAGAATTTGCTTGTTCTTTAGTTTTATTTTTTACGTGCTTTAAATTGCGTACAATAAAATACATACCAACGCCCAATTATAATTAGGACATTGATATATTAGAAACAATTGAAATCATTCAAAATCAGGTTTTTCGCTTTCCATTTAAATTTTTTAAATCGAGCAATTTAGTCCAATCACATCATTGTTAGCTCTTCGATATATCTGCCATAATGGAGCATAAAAAACAGCCTGTTCTCGCAAATGGAACACTAAATAGTACAGTTCCGGAAGAACGCAATCCACAAATGTATTTCATCAAAGGAAGATTAGTATACAATGTCGGAGAATGTAGAAACTTGTTTACACTTTTGTTGTCTTATGATTGGTGTTTGAAAAAGCTTGTTTTGAGCCACGCGTTTATTACTGAAATACTACTATTGTTCGATATTTTCGAATTTGATACTTCATAGGAACTAATGTTAAAAATGTTTTGACTTTCACCTACGCCGTCAGAAACCAAAACAACAATCTCAGTTATATATCTGTTATTTGCGTTGTTCCCTGGGTGAGAGACAATGGATTTTGAATTGAACTCTGAAATTGTCGGAGGATTTAATTTCGCAACGAATTTAGAAAATGTTATTTTACAAGCGCAAAGACGTGCCCAGACAGAGGGTTGTTATCTTCCTAAAAACTGTAAAAAACCTTTGGCTTTATGTAATGAAAAGTTTTATTTCCATAAATCTGTTCAATCACTGATTTTCCTCTTTTCTAATCTGACTATTTAATAAGTTTGTTATGAAACATTTGAAGAAGAGCTTGTTAAGCCATTTGGCAACCCTGTATATCATACGACAAATATTATATAATATTTATTAATTATATAATATAAGTTATAATTTACTTCTCCGTGTAGTTTTTTTCTTTCTTTACTAGTAGAACATGTCAAATTTAAATAATAAAGTTTAAAGGAAAAGGGGGCACAGAAAAATTAATTGCTTCCTCCTGTTTTGGTCTACGCCCGCCTACGAGCAAGTGTGACACGGCGACACTGAAGGGTTTCCACCCTTCGAAACTCCACCGTCCCCGGTCACTTTTCAACCTGCGAGCACAGGTTTCGGTAGCGAGTACGTAAACTCCCATTTAAGCAGCCCAAGCTTTGATGTTTTTATTCACAAAGTCATGCGTTTTTCTACAGCGCCATTTGCTTCCTTGCGGGCCAGCGTGAGCGGCGAAATAGAAGTGTCAGGCCAACCAATGCGTTGTCACGGTAGCCGCCACGTGCCCTTGGCAATGTCGCCAACCTACTCTTTGCTTTCCTTCACTGTCAGGGAGGCATTTATGAGGTAGAGGCATCGTGAGGGTGATAGACTTCTGGGGCCAATAGGAGATGACAATCGTCGTGGCTGTCGTTCCTATTGATCTCTACAATAACAATCGTAGCGCGCTCAGGAGGACAAGCTTCGTGTGACTGCATTATATTGGAAGCATATCGATTTCCTGAAAATCATTATGGCTCCCCTGGAGTCATTTGTTAGTGTCTGTTAAAAGTGTTTTCTTCCTTGTGAAGTATTTTAAATTTTATAATGTCGGGTTTACTGAAAACGACACCGAAAAAGCAGTTTAGTGTTCTTGGTTTGCATAACACGGTATAAATCAATATTAGAAGTGAAAATATGGAAAAATTAGTAATGATAATTCAGTGGCAAAATACATACAGTGGCGGTCAATAAAATAGAACAATCTCTAGCACCTCTTGTGATAACAAAGATAAGCTATCATAGTTTTCCCGCGAATGTCTCGGCCCGTGTTTATAATCAGTAACCCTAACCTAAGCTATAGCCTAAGACAGTAGTCGGTGATCCACGTTTCCGATTAGGCAGAGTAGAATCAAAGTAGAAAAGTAGGAATTTTATCAGTCATAATAATTGACGGTAAATACTGTTAACATTTATAATATAATAGTAGTTTTTAGATTTATTTAAATTCTATTGGAATTGTTTGTGACCGCGTGATGTACACGTGGTTAACATGCATTTGGTACTTTATTAAATATTCAAGACTTATCATGGAAAACACACCACAGACTGAACGACTGGTGATTTTTAACATGTGTAAAATAGTGATTCAATGAACAAATTACAAAAGAACTGCGTGTTTAGAGAAAGCGAGTCCAGTATGCAATTCACAAATGTAAACAGAGGAATAATACTCCTGAAAATCGAGGAAGAAAGCGATGAACTTTCCCACGAATGGATCGACGAATCTGCTTAGAAATTCGGGAGGATTCATTTCTGTCAGCAACTTGCTTGAAACAAAAAGTTATCAAGTTTATTGTGTTGAATTATCTACTCAACTACTCAAAGATGAATACAAGCTTCACAACTCAATGGACGCATTACAAAAAGAAAACCATATGTGTCAAAACGAAATATTGCAAAACAACTAGTTTATGCAAAAAGACACAAGAAAAAGTAGGATTCTTGGTGGTACAATGTACTCTGGTCGGAAGAATTCAAGTATAATAGGTTTCCTTCTGATGGCAAGTTGTACGTGCAAAACCCTCCAAACCAGGAAAACAATCGTAAGTACGTTTTAAAACCGTGAAACATGGAAATGATAGTGTAATGGTGTGGGGATGTTTCTCGTGGTATGGTGTGAGTCCGTTGTTACGTATAAAAAGAATTATTGATGCGGAGATGTACAAAGGAATATTAATGTCAATTATGCTTTCTTATGCTCGTGTGGAAATACTTTTCGACTGGAAGATTATGCAAGACAACCCAAACTGGAAGATTATGCAAGACAATCCAAAGTCTCCAACATGTCCCAAAGTTAGTGAGGTCCTTTCTTCAGGAAAAGAAGGTGACGGTTTTGGATTGGCCACCACAGTCCCTAGATTAAAATTCAGTTGAAAATTTGTGAGAAAGTGTTTATGGAATAATTGATCGATCCAAAGCAACTAATTTAGACAAACTTTGGAAATAAATGCAAACGGTATGGTATTTAACTCCAGAAGAGGAATAGACGTCTTCTTGCTAATCCAAGGTGTTATATCTGATGGCTCTAATTTTGTGACTTCTTAGAGAGATACTCATTGCTAATTTTTGGTTATCAGTAAAATAATTTGAGCTGAATCTCATGTAAATGTTTATTTGCTTCCATATTGAGTACAAAATAGAAGATCTGCTATTTATTTACAAATAAAGGTAATATTCAAACGAAATCCCTTAATTTCCTTGTTGTGGCATGGTGGCTCTATTTTTTTGACCGTCGCTGTATTAGATAATTACGAATACGCGAGCTGAAGATCGAAACTGAAACTTGAAATTGTTCAACGGACTACTCCATTACTTCATTTTTTATCGCACACCTTAAATTCAGAAGGAAGTGAAAACAAATTAAAGCAGACAAAACTATTATTAGGATAAATCAATCAAAAATGTTAAAGTTAGAATATCATCTCTCTGCTAATAGAATTCGATCATTACGTGCAATTTTGCCTTAATAATTTAAGACGTGTTTGCAATGGATAAAAATTAATACACAATAGAAATTCTTTCCCATTGTTAATTTAGCTTCTTTCAAATTTTCAAAATTCCCTGTTGATGACAACAAAGTGAATAAAGTTAGGCATGTACTATCTCTGGATCAGCGCTGATCCCAAAATCAGTATCAAATTTCAAGTTTACATAATTTAAAACAAAGTAGAATATTTAGAGTATTGGAATGAACTTTGTGATCATTAAATAATTCGCTACTGTTGCGTTGGTTTTTATGAATAAATAACAATCATCGGTTACAGAACTTTCAATTTTCTCGCACAATATGTCAGAGGAGATGTTTTCATAGATTGAATCTTGTGAAACCATGTTGCACTCTTTGTATACATGGCAAGTCGTGTTCGCGTTGGTTGCTTCTGTTCTGTCGAGAACCCCGTCGCTAGGCATCGCCCCCACCTCCTCTTCCCTACAGCCCCCTCTTCCTTGTTTCCGTCGCCCCCTATACCTCCCGCCTTCCACACTGCCCCCGCCCACGCTTTGCCCCATCCCTACCTCGGTCTCGCCACCGCCTCCGGCGCTGCCTGCCGTGCCCGCCCCCTTCCGGCCCCCCCCCGCTCATGCCAGCACCATCCACGTTCACGCTCCACCACCTCTCCCGTCTCATCGCCCTGACCCCCGCCCTCGCCCCCACCCCACCCTGGCTTCGTCACCACCCCCGACCTCGGCCCGCCTTCACCCCTCTCGCCCCTCCTCACCCCCCCCCCCCGTCCTACTCGCCCTCCCCAAGTCCACCTCTCCCCTCGCGCCCGCCGACTCCGCCCCGCGTCGCCCTCGTCCCTGGCACCGCTGCATTGATTTTTCGATAGCATCGGCACAGGACGCGGCGAAATATTGCCTCGCAACCAGCGACACTTCGTGTGAGGTCCCAGCCGACGCATGTCCATAGGCGATGGGGACGCTCGTTCAGGGCGGCGGGGAAAAGGGAGTCGCCGTTGCGAAGGCGTCAACCAAACAGGGAAGAGACAGAGACAGAGAGAGACAGAGACAGAAGACAGACAGAGACAGAGACAGACAGAGACAGACAGAGACAGACAGAGACAGACAGAGACAGACAGAGACAGACAGAGACAGACAGAGACAGACAGAGACAGACAGAGACAGACAGAGACAGACAGAGACAGACAGAGACAGACAGAGACAGACAGAGACAGACAGAGACAGACAGAGACAGACAGAGAGAGACAGAGAGAGACAGAGAGAGAGAGAGACCGACAGAGAGAGACCGACAGACAGAGACCGACAGACAGAGAGAGAGACACAGACAGAGAGAGACAGACAGAGAGAGACAGACAGAGAGAGACAGACAGAGAGAGACAGACAGAGGCAGACAGACAGGCAGAGAGAGAGAGAGAGACAGACAGACAGAGATGTTGTTGAAGACTGTAACACCATCGCTCCGTTGATCTTGTATTTCTATCGAGCGTTGTATGAATACTTAAATTTAAATGGCGTGAATTGATTGGGACTGATGAGGACGGTATGGTGGTATTGTCTCGAAATTGAAATGTTCTTATGGAAAATGATCGTTCTAGGAACATTTGATAATTTCAATTCTAATAAAAAATAAAAGAAAATTAAAATAGACTTTGCATAGCCCTTTAATAAGGTAAATTCAGCCCCGAATAGGGGGAAGGAGGCTGCTGGTTTAACGCTCCGGGGCCCATTGGGCTTCTGAGAGAATTCGAGAAAGCATATTAAGAGGTTTGTGGGAATTCGAGAGCCGCTATATGTCTTATATTAATATGTAAAATATAATCGATTGTAAGAAATAGTAAATTACTCATATATATGCAATCCCTTCCAGAGTTACTGTCCGGTTGGCCCTGGGTAATGAGGTGCGAATGGTCACAAGTCTTCACTGAACTTATTGGTGTAAAAGCGTTTTTTGGGACGGTATACAGTATACGTGAGAACGGTGCGTCGGGAAAAGTGCGCGGGGAAAGAGTTGTAGGATGTGGAAATGCAAAGATCCACACGAGAGCATTCTGGCTGTCCGTTAACGACGATACGTTGACCTGCGTCGGGTCAACGTAGAGATTCTCAAACACTGGTATAACGGACTTCCGTTGTTTGACTTTCCGTTCATTCGGTTCAGAGAAGAGTTGGACTGTTCACACAGTATCACATTCAGAGTCTGTATGGACGTGGAATTATTATGAAAAATAAAAGGGAATATTGGGAAATTAGAGGGAATATTGAAAAATGAAACTACATTCGATCAAAATATCAACAAGTTGTTTTACGTGATGATTTTGCTATAACGAAACGAATTGATATTCTTATATTCGGTTAAGACCAGAATATCTTGTCAACAAAGTTATCAATCGGAATTTTCCTCTAACTAAAATTTAATAAATATTATTATTGTTAATCAAAAGGACTATAAAATAATTTATTGTATCGTATGACGAAATCACTACTTCGAATGCATGGATGTTGTTATGTGCTTTGAATTGTCATCACTGATGATCATTTCATGTTTGAAAAAACAAAATTGTGTTTGTCTTTTCAAAAGATGATATTTAATCATCTTGTGACTGTAACTAATACTTAATGTTGTTGAGAGAACGTTGGTCGATGTGGATAGTAGTCACGTACCGTATTAATGGCAAATTAAAAGTGTAATATACGTACATAATATCAGTGTTCCTGTGTGAGCATTCCGGGAGCGGTAGCTCAGTGCATCAACTGATGTCACTGCAGTGCCTCTGACCGGGAGGTCCTAGGTTCGAGTCCTGACGGCGGCAGGATTTTCGCCATTAGCTTTTCAGCTAGGTCGAATTCAGTCGCTGTCTCGAGGAGAATTCTAGCGACCGGCTGCTCTGATCGGTAGTTTTTCGTAGTTTCTCCGATCAACACCAGGCGAATGCCGGAGCCCTACTAAACGGGCCACGGACCACGCGCGATCTGTCCTTCCTCTTCCTTATCCTATCCTCTCTCCCTACACACACACTTACACTAACATGCACAACACTACCACATATTCCGGAAGACCAGTAGGGAGCTTAGAGCTTGTCCCAGCTGGGGCGGTGCCCCGCTGGTGGGAGAGTCCTGGTTAGGGGGATTCTAAATGTTCCGAAATATTTAATTTGTTCCCTTTATTTTTGAAATTCCCTTTATTCCCTTTATTTTCGAAAACGTTTCAAAATTCTATGGGCACATTTTCAGACATCACCAGATCTTAAGCACAATTTCGAACTGTAAAATAATTAGTAAAAAAAGAGAAAGAGAGAGGCGTAGACAGACATTTGAGATCAACTTCAAACCGAACTGCACTTCAGAAACTATGCAGAGATGACGAGGACTGGGGAGGACAGAATGTCAGGGCGGTAGCGACAAGGCACGTTTTTGTCTTTAGGATGATGATGATGATGTATTGTAAATGGTGTGGAGACATTTCAAAACCATGCCCCGACTTAGACGGTTCAGGGCATTAGTGGATGTCACTCTTACAGGGAGGTCGTAGGGTGCGAGTCCCGACGATGACAGTTCTTCGACACTGGCTAGATAGCTGAGTCGAGTTCAGCCGGTGTTTGGAGGAGAATTGTAGCGGTCGGCTGCTCTGATCGATAGTTTTCCACGGTTTCTCCGATCAACATCAGGTGAATTCTGAAGTAGTCCCCCAAATAAAAGGGCCACGGCCCGCGCACGATCTCCCCTTCCTCTTCGTTATTTTATCCCTTCTCCTTACTTACACTTTCACTTACATTCACTGCACTACCATAAATGCCGGGAGGCCAGTCGGGAGCTTCGAGCATATCCCGGTTGTACCAATGCTCTGTGGTGGAGATACCTGGTTGGGGGGAAATCCCACAAGCCGTCGGGAAGGTCGCCGGATCTCGCTATGCAGCGGTGTAAGATCACCGCCACCTCCCGCGATAAAAACACGCACCACACTTCAACAATCCAAACCATTATATAATTTAAATTTCAGTGAACAAGATAATCAGATTATTCAACAGATAAATAAGCTGTGTGGAATATTTACGTTTAATTTTTTATGAGAAACAGATGTTCAAAAGATAGAATGCATTGTGAAAATATCAAGAATAAAATCATTGAGAGGAAAATGAACTTTATTGACAATTGATTGCAATTGCCCCGAATTTGAATGGAAAAGAGGGGGATCCGGTTCGGAGCGAATCCATTCACCAGCGGTCGTGGCGAGCGCGGTGATGCAGGAGGAGGGGCTTAGATGAGGGCGAGGACCGGAAGCGGGTGCGGTTAGGAACCCGTAAAAGGGACGGGTTTGAGTGTGACGCAGCCTCCACAACGGTGGAAGGAACAGTATGGCGGGCAGGCTAGCGTAGAGTGAGCCATTGCGGTTTCCACATTGGCACATAAGAGAGACACGAAGGGAATGGCGGAATGCACAACGGTAATCTGAAATACTTGATGTTAGTAAAGGAATGAAGGAGTGGGTACGCAGGCGGCTGGAAGAGGGAGGCGGAGTGCGTGATACAGTGAAAGGCAGAATTCGTGCAAAGCGCGAGTTAGAGTGCATGGTAGAGTGGGTGAAGTGAGAGGCAGAATGGGTGAAGTGAGAGGCAGAGTGGGTGACAGTGAGATGCAGAGTGGGTGACAGTGAGATGCAGAGTGGGTGACAGTGAGAGGCAGAGTGGGTGACAGTGAGAGGCAGAGTGGGTGACAGTGAGAGGCAGAGTGGGTGACAGTGAGAGAGAGGCAGAGTGGGTGACAGTGAGAGGCAGAGTGGGTGACAGTGAGAGGCAGAGTGGGTGACAGTGAGAGGCAGAATGGGTGACAGTGAGAGGCAGAGTGGGTGACATGGTGGTTGGTAGAGTGGACGGAGATTAGTTATAAATGATGGAAAATTGACATGGCGGTCACTATCAAATTTGGTGAAGGAGTAGGGTGATCAAAGATTGGTTGAATCCAGAGTGATTAACAGGTTAGCAGAGTAAAAATCGAACTCGCTGGCGAAGTGCTTGTTAGTTAGGATGAGAGAATAATTGGAGGCTTGGATGTCAAACAGAGCCGTAAACTGGGAGTCAAATTAGGAAACTGGAAGAACTGTGGTGAGCAAAATTGACGTGGGAGTGAGATGCAGCATGGAATTACAGCGTGCGGCGGCCTCTAAGTAGACTGGAAGAAGTCAGTTTCCTCGTAATGTGGCATTTCGTGGTAATGAGGAAATGACGTCGGTCCCTGAATGATGTCTGAGAGTTCAGCGGTTCCACTCTGAGCGTTGCGTGGAAATTCGACATTTTTCTTATATTTCTATAGAATTACATTTAGAATATAATAAAAATATGCGGTTAATTTAATTATAATTTTACAAATATTTTGCACGAATAATTAATGTTATACTGTTTGCCCCAAACGTGAATTAAAGTATGGCGTTTCTAAATAGTTATGGTACATTTGTTTTCAATAGTAACCATATCATGACTACAATCAATGTAATATCATGGTTAGAGCCCGAAAATTTAGGCATTTATTTTGCCTAAAATAAGCAGGCAAAAAAGTATTTATTGTTGCTAGAATAGGCATACAGAAAAGAGGTTTATTCTGGCTAAAGTAGAGGCCAAAACACAGGAAAATTTAAAAATCATCATTTAAAAGTAATTAGTGTAAAAAGTAATAATTATATGTTACACATTTTCATTTAAACTCTAAAAATTACATTAGCACTCACGTGGAAGGAAACTACGTTTTCTTTGCAATCCTGATCGCACTTGGCCATCCGGTTGACGACTACGT